>JAAIXI010000232.1:1608874-1686205 GCA_013403645.1 Heliconius nattereri
TACTTACCATTAAAGCAGCGCATGCGCGAATTTGTCTCAACGGGTAGGACTTTATACACATTTATCGTATTTATGTTAATTTACATAAGAATGTACAAATAATAAACTATATATAAACCTTCCCTGAGAAATACTCGACCTAATGGTGAAAAGCGCATCAAAATCCGTTGGGTGGTTTAGAAGAAGAAGAGTTAGAAAGTTCAGACAGACACGAAAAGTGACTTTGTTTTATAAGATATAGGATATTAATTAATTTATTTTTTTTCAAAAAAGTGCGGCCGTTATGGCGTAATGTTATGAGCGGGATACAGCGTGCAGCTAAAACAATAGTAGTCAAAAGTGAAAGTTATTAAAGAATAGTTTTAATTTCATACGTACATCTATATATATGATGGCGTAGAGGCAATAGGGGGTGAATGTAATGCTACGGTTGAAGGTTCGTTATTTCGCTCTAGTATCTGTTTCTTCGCTCTAGTATCGGGGCAAAAAATGCTTCCAGAATTCGGCGAAAAGTGGGGAACGGAGTGTCCTAACACTATATTCCCTCTGCCTACCCTGCTGTGTGTGGGATACAGCGTGAAGCTGATTATGATTATTATTCGATTAGAAGTGTACCTAAGTATATTTGGTAATTTAGTAAGTAATCATACGAAAGTTTATTCAAAGTTTATTTTTGCCCTGTTATATTATTTATTGTGTTTTCTTTACTCAATCAAAATACATGAGGAAATTTATATTTACAATACTAACAATGTTATTCACATTCGTCCAAGCAGTAATATATTTCTTTATAAACTTTTATGATGTTTTCATGTTTTGCAAAAAGGGTGCGAAATAGGCTTACTATGAGCGAGTGTGGGAGAGATTTATATTGGTGAGAATCAAAGAAAAAGGTAAAGGCTAAAAGGAATAAGTAAAGCGATTATGAACCCCGTGAAAATTTTTAATTTATTTAGTGATAAATATATTTTCGTTCGTATTGTAATTTTAGAAATAAGATTTATATTGAAATATAACATTTACATTGAAATTTAAATGTTTCTACATTTCATCACTCTGGTGACAAGGTAAAACGCGGCTTTGAGTAACGCGTAATGTCTCCAGATTTTGGAAGTGGGGAAACGGAATTGTCTTAATGCGCACGAACTGTCTTAACAGTGGGTTCTTAGGTTCCCTCTGCCTAATCTACTATGTGTGATACGTGAATCCAAAAATATAACAAGTTTATAATTTTATCATGTTACAATTAGTTGTCGATGCATTCATTTTTCATTGGCTTGTAAGTTCATGAACGACGAATCTTTAAAAATTGTTATATACGTTAATTGATGGAAACGTGTATTTATGAATTGGCAAATTAAATATAAATATTTTGCTCAATCTTGGTTTTGGTTCAGCAATTGAGTAAAGTAAAAATTGCACTAAAAATAGAAAATATGAACTTTTTCCTTATGTTTACTTTTAATTTTCTCAAAACAATAATATAGCAAAAGGTAGGAAAACAAAGCTAATCAAAGTATGAGTCAATCCCCTGAGTGGGGACGGAACAACTTTTGCATTTACAATCAGGTGCTTTGGCTGATTCTTATAGATTAAAAATATTAAATCGTATCTTATTAAATATATTTCCCCACTAGAGGTAATGAAATATTTATTTAAATTTATTTAATATTTTAATATTTCCATTTCTTCGCTCTGGTATCGAAGAAAAGCCCGGCGTTGACTTCTGCCACTCAACACGCAATGTCCCAGAATTCGGCAGAAAGTGGGGAACGGAGTGTCTTAATACTAGGTTTCCTTTGCCTACCCTGCTGTGTGTTGGTGAAGCAGATTTTTTATTTTTTATTTTTCACCAGTAACAATGTGCTAGTTTATTATAAGTAACAAAGAATGGACGTCACAAGCCGAACGCTTAGGCCGTCGTGTATCTCTAACGTTTGGTGGCGCTCTCACTTGTACTCCAGCTCTGGTGGAACGTGACAATGACTCATGCTTTTTCATATGTGCAGCCGGTGATCAGCGGTTTATAAGATGTTATCACGTCAAAGAAGATTAATAATATTTCTTATTTTAATAATAAATCAAATAAACACGTTATTGACGCTGCTTGAGCCTGTCTCAATAATAATCAAAATTATTACACTATGCAAATAAAGACCTAAAAGAATAAATAAATTTACAGTGACACTACACTGACTTACAGTGACAGTGACACAACTACAACCCTACATTCAGTAAAGTAAAAGCTATAAAAGATCTATGTCTACTCCCTACCCTAAAATCATCTAAGTATTCCATTTCATATATATTTACACTCACTTTACGTGATAATGCATTCACCCACGGATTGCGGAGCTCTAAATATGAGAGCCGATACGATACGCCTTTATGTGGACTAAAAGCTTATTTTACTGTAACTGAATACCGGGGCATTAGGCCTGATAACTTTGGTCGCTGTCAAACATTCAGATTGAAATGTCAAGGCAGTTTCTATAGGTAACCCTTTTACTGGCCCTTTTGTGATGTAATTACCATGATTAGCTATGCTTGGTACTTAATGTTTAATTAGTTTATAAAAGATAATTGATGCTCAATTGGTGGAGGGGTACGACATCTGATCGTAAAGGTGCTAATTTTGGGTTCGATCTCCACTGNGTATAAGAGACAGGTTATATTCCGTCTGTTTTTTAAAGGAAGAAGACAATTTTATGTTTTAGTTTACATGAATAGCCTCAAATCAAACAAAATCAATATAAATAAAATCGCTTTTTATTAAACTTTACGCATCACAACGATTTAAGTAACTTAAAGTCACAATTTCAGTCTTTGGCCACATGGGATGACTCTTAAGAAAATAATACTATAAAAAAAAGACAGATAATAATATAAATTTTTTTAGACAAAATAAAAACTAACAATAAAAAAAAATAAATAAATTACATTTTATCTTATAAAATAAAAATTTTGACAACACCTCAATAAAAGGTACTATTGATCATCGATACACAATGGCTTTAAACATTGTAGGCAAACAGGACGATTGCAGTCAACATAAGTATGTGTTGTCTTTCTATATATCTTTTGGGGGCAAAGTGTTCATATTTTTCAAGAACCCAAAACTATTTTTTTAGCTTCATGTTCAATAAGTGATAGATCAGATCACGAAACGCGAGTCAAAGTCATTCTCAATTCTTAGAGTAGTTTAGTATACGAAACGCGTCTTTTTACTTGATAAACTGCTATTTTCTTTATCAAATGTCGTCGTCCAATTCTTTTGTATGATGTTGATTATAAAATACCGATATTTTTGTCCCTGACGTGCTTGGTTGATCATTTTTTTCCATTTTATCATAAAAACTAAAAAAAATTGAATCTTTTTTAGGTAAATAATATTTATATTACTAAAATATATAACAAACAATGCAAAATAATATATGATATATAACAATAAAAACATTTGAGTACAAATAATACAAATAAAATATTAAAATATGTTTTGTAATATTATAAAAATGTATGGAGTTTTGAAATCATTATGTATGGGAAACATGGACGTCGGGTCTGACAGACCCAGGTCCCGTTTAGAAAGTTAAATACTCACGTGTTTTGAACCCAGAGACACAACCACTGCTCATTCATTTTGTCATTAATACGAAAGGTCCTTAGCGACTCAGTAGCAGAGGTCACCGAGAAGTGGCCGATTTGTAGAATTCGTAGAACAAGATGGGTCTGTCAGACCCGACGTCCATACTTAAAGGTTAATTTCTTTCTTGTTTTCCGCCATATTAAACAAATTGAAATTGCCTATTTGCGGTAAATAGTAATCTTCCTATTCATGATTTGAATAAAAAAAAAGTAGTAAATAGTTTATCCATGGAACTTTCGACAAGCTTGTGACTGCAAGCGGGAGAGATTGTGGTTTCGATTCCCATCCAAAAAAAATAAATATTTAATGTTTTTATTTCCTCGTCCTGAGTCCCGCCATTTAACATGTAATGCTTCGGAAGCGCAGAATGTGTTAGCACTACGGTCTCAGATTCTCCTTGCCTACCATGGGATACAGAGTGAAGCTAAAAGAAACTTTGAATTAACTTCAATAAGTGAGAGTGATACACTAACATCTCTATTTATTTTACACGTATAGAATACAAAATAAAAACAGTAGCCCGTTGTTTACGACGCTGCCGATAAGATAACAACAGCATGATTATTATGGTCAGGTTACGTATATCAGTATTTTTGGAAAGTAATAACCATAAAAGGATATAAAACTAACTTTTATGAAAATATATGTAACATTTTATAGATATAAAAAATATTGTTATTTCTATAACGTAACGTCTTTAACGTATAAAGTAAAGAAAATAAATAAAAATAAATTAATATTAAAATACAAAATAAAATAGATGTACATAAAACAAAAAGATTATAAGAGATGCCTAATGCTACAATCGTCGTGCTTACAGTGACGTCTGTCTCAATTAACTATTTATCAGTTAGAAAATCGTCAGTCATGTTTTCAGTCAAGAAAGGCATTCAAAGTTCAATTTTTCCCTATCCCTTTGCTACGAAATGCAGCATATTTTGTAATATTTGATTATATAAGCAATACGCTTATTTATGCTATTTCTCTCTATCCTTAATGCACCATTAGTTGTATCAGTATCCTTATCAATAACATGAATAATATTTTTGGATATGATAAACCCTACTGATAAGTACAAAAGGGTTTGAGCTTTTCGCAGTTATAAGAAATTATCCAAGTCAGTGTTACTATATTTTGTACCTAAATATTCTTCTGTTGTGTCTCTATCTAAAGTCACTTATATAGGAATTTAAAAATGGTGTGCTATATACCATATTTCAGTATATATTTTTTAATGTTTTTTTTAACGAAAGCTAATAATAATGAAAATATGATATATAGAATATTCTAATCTATCTATCTACCATTCATTTTCTTCATATTCTACCTCCTGCCTTAAATCTTCTGGTGTTAAAATGGGATCTTGGGCGAAGGTGATCACTCACCATCAGGTGACCCGTACTCGTACTCGTTTATATTCTTATTTTTAATAAAACATAAAAAAAACACTATAATTTTCATAAACTTACAAAACTTGATATAAACCTCTCTTGTACTGGCACCCAGATATTAGGCACGCAATCGCGTTGCCATAGCAACGGCCCCATTAACTCGAAGACGTATTAACACAGATAACTCGTACGTCGTAAACAGTTAATCTCAATCGTACACACTGTACATTTCCTATTACTTGACCGATATTAGGTAAGAAGTCATTCTTATGAATAAAGTAAACTTATCTTATATCGATGATCTTTGATAATTGCTTCACGCTATATCCTAAAGACACTGTTCCCCATATTTAAAAAAAATATGATTTTTATATATGCAGAATTGATGTATTATGTGTATTCATATGAAAGTAATAGAAAAAAAATCTATAATTAGCTTATTTGTTGAGCAATATAAAATGACCTATATATCAGGCAGTAAGAATTTTGACAATTTTGATTTTTAAAACATTTTATTCTTCAACCATTAACGTATTTTTCAGAGTTGTGTCATGTAGAGTGTGAGTGTGTGAGATCCCAGGGCCCCCAGACCTACGTTATCTTAGCAAAACTGTGGAAATGAAAATATTAAACAATTCATTCCCCCAAGTGGGAATCGAATACACAATCATCGCTTTTACAGTCGCCCGCTAACGCCGCAACAGGCTCTGATATTATTTAATCAATAATCATTAAGTGTTCTAATATAATAAAGACAAGTATGATGGACATTAAGCGATCTGATACTTAAAACCTTTTACTAAGGCTATTTATTGTGAACATAAAACAGTATATTTTCAGACAGGTGGCCATTTTGTCGTTTGTTATAAAGCGGAAGCGAATTTTTAATACACCAATAATAAATATGCTAAAATATGCTCAACCAATTCTAATTTTCGTCAACCGGAAATAAATTTAAATTTAAACATTTCGCGTCTTGTTGAGAATTGTTATTATGGAGGCTTGTGAAAAGATTTTTTGTATAGATATCTAATTTAGATATTTCAATAGAACTCGTCGTTTTATTAAAAACTGTTGTTTTTAAACATACAAATGTGGAAAATAATAGGAAAATTTGTCACACAGGAAAGAAGTAGGGTCATTATTGTAACGTATGAAAAATTGTAGAAAATATAGACAAATTATTTTTAATTGATTTTGAAAATGTTGTATTTTCTTTACTTATGTTGATTTATCAGGCAAATATGTAGGAAAAATTTAAGTAAATATATCTTTGTGTATAATATTTCATTAATAAAACATATATTATTTATGAGTACACTATCTAAATTATAGAAAAAATATATATAAAGTACCTACTCAAAATGTTTGCTTTCGCAAATAAAATAACAAACTTACCGCTTGTAACTTATTCCCCTATATTAAAGCCTTAATAGCGACACGAAAACATTTAGAGTCGTAAAAAGTAAATTAATGTTGTCACAAATTAATTGAGAGCTTACGTTTCTTACGCACAGTTCAATTTAGGTGATTACTTCTATATGAATTGTTTCTACTACAGTCAACGTTGAAAAAATTAGGCTTAATACGACATCAAAAGAATATATAAAGTCCAAAATACTGTTGAAAGCTTTAAAGAAAAATTCAAAATGAATATAAAAGACAAAACCCCTTAACACACGATGTCTCGAAAATTTGAGCAGAGAGTGGGGAAAAACATAAGAATTATCTTTTCTAAGTCTTACTCACTAAGATTTAAAAAATATACTACATATTTAAAATATACGTTCATTTTCAATGAAGTACCTACGAGTATATTAAAATACAGTTTTTAATTAACATTATCTTCTCTTATTTTCAGATGGATTGGAGAGTGACTCTACAAACTGATGTAACCCAATGTCTTGTACAGAATGCTTCAATCCTGCAATGGCAGCCTCAATAATTTCTGGACCAATCGTGATAATGTTTTAGCTACTATGAATTTTAACAGTACATCATTCGTCGGGGGAGTCTTGATCCTGACGAAAACTCTAACTGGAGAATCAGTTGAAGTGATAGATGAGCCTAAATCAAATAGAACTACCGACATTATAGATGTTAAAATTGTGCAAGTTGCTTTCTGTATACTATATGCTATAATTTTTGTCCTTGGCGTTTTTGGAAACGTTCTAGTATGTTACGTTGTTTTCCGGAACCGAGCGATGCAAACTGTTACGAATCTCTTCATAACGAACTTGGCTTTGTCTGATATTTTATTATGTGTCTTCGCTGTACCTCTAACACCGATGTACACGTTTATTGGGCGTTGGGTCTTTGGAAGACTGCTGTGTCACCTCATGCCATACGCACAAGGAACAAGCGTGTATATATCAACTCTTACCCTCACGTCGATAGCTATAGACAGATTCTTCGTCATCATATACCCTTTTCACCCAAGAATGAAACTTAATACTTGTATATTTATAATAATATTCATATGGGTATTCTCTTTAGTAGTCACATGCCCATATGGCCTCTTCATGGGGATACAAATAACAAATAACAAAACTTACTGCGAAGAAAGTTGGCCCTCAGATAAGTCAAGGAAAATATTTGGGGTATTCACAACGGTGTTGCAATTCTTAATTCCGTTTTTAGTTATAGCAATTTGTTATACTTGTGTTAGTATAAGACTCAACGACCGAGCGAGGTCGAAGCCAGGTGCTAAGAACACGAGAAGAGAAGAAGCAGATAGAGATAGAAAGAGAAGAACCAACAGGATGCTCATATCCATGGTCGCTATATTTGGCATATCGTGGCTGCCGTTGAACTTAATAAATATATTCAACGATTTCTACGCTCAGATGACTGAATGGAATTACTATTACGTTTCATTCTTCCTTGCGCATTCCATGGCAATGGCGTCGACATGCTATAACCCATTTCTGTATGCGTGGTTAAACGAAAACTTCAGAAAAGAGTTCAAACAGGTTTTGCCCTTCTTTGAGTCCACTGGTGGAGTTAGGAATAGCTACCACTCGGGTCGAATGCCGACCCACAAAGCTGATAAAATATGTAACGGCAATGAAACTATACAGGAAACATTAATTGCCTCATCTTTTAACCGGGGACCGTCGATAAAACAACGAATATTAGATAGCAATGGAAAGAAAGATAACGGAATTGAAATTGAGAATATTTTATTAGAAGAGAAAACTATTTCGGGAACGTTTCAGACGAAAAATGATAATATGAATCTACACTTGATTGACGAAGAATCAAATTTTTCCGATACTAAGGATATAAAGCCGGGTATTTAGTAAGTATCAATTTTCAATAATAATTATAAACATATTATGATTAGGGAGTCAATAAGTTTTAATTAGAATGAACAAAGACTGCAGGGCATAGATACTTTATTTGGATTGAAGTTTTGCACATAGTGGAATTTACGATGACGTATTATTATAATATCATTAGCAATTTTACCAAGGAAAGCTTAAAAATTTTAAGACACGTTCCACACTCCGTTCACACGTTTTAAAATTTAAAAAACCCATAAATTATCATTTATTTAAAAAAGAAAAAATGACATACTTCTCAATTTCCTCAAGAAATAAATATAAAAAACATGGAAGATACAACTATGTTTAAACTGTGCATCAAATAAACATAGAAATGAAACTGATGAAAGATGCAAAAGGCACTGCCAGCGCACGCTGCGAATAAATATTTTATATTTTATATTGACAATAAAATTGAATCAAGAAAGACATTATACATATCTCCTTGTTTTAATTGGACTACGACGATACAATGATAATACTAAAATTTTTTACCACTTCAAGCTGTTTCGAACATATAGCAGAGTAGGCAGATAATTAAAATAGTCCACTTTCCTATTTTTGTCTAACTTTTTAGCATATTGTGCGTTGAATGGCGGAACTCAACACCGCACTCTGGCTTGTCCATCCAATTTTGGTACACCAGAGAGAGCCAGACCAGGCCAGAGCAGAGACCAGTTGTGGCGCAAAGATATAAATATGTAACTTGAAAATCGACTCTAAAATTGATTTTTGGGTTTGACTTCCACTCGAAGACTATTTATTTATATATTTTCATTTAGTCGTTCTGGTTTCGAAGCAAAGCGTGGCGTTGAGCTCCCTCACTGAATACGTAATGCCTCCAGTATTCGAAGGAAAATGTAGAACGGAGTGTCTTAACACTAGGATCCCTCTGCACAAAGAGTTTGTGCGTGATAAAGGATGAAGCTGATTTAATTGAATTTTAACTTTGAAACATATAAGAGCACAATCTCCCCAATATAAATTAAGCACGTTGTAGACAGAAGCAATATCAAATATTAGTTGTTCCAATAATTTCATAACCTCCACTATATAAACACAAAAGTATATTAATTACTCTGGTATAGTTAACAACTTTAATACTTCAAAACAATATTGAAGAGGTTAAATTACTTATGCAAATAGAAGCTTACAATTATTATTAGTTCTTAGCATTTTTTATTGATTTTTCAATAATTTTATAGCTAAGTTTTCTGTTAAGATTTAACATTAACTTCTTGCAATCAAGAACGTTTGTTGTTAGTGCTTTCTCTCATATATAAGTTGTAGAACAGGTCGTCACCTGTGAGGGATGAGGGACGGATTTCGGATGACAGATGGGGTGACACTTGGTCGGACAGACAAATCTCGAACTCACAACCTCTCTGAATTATTATATTACAAATGATACTTTTATATAAAAAAAAAGTTTCATTTCTTTAATAATAACATAATCTATAATAATAACAGTCTGAAATTAATAATGTAAATATAATTTTTTTCTCAAGTAAGAATCAAATCCACAATCTTTGCATTCAATATTAAGCATTTCCCAACTGAATCCAAATATATTTATTTAATTTCTATAGTTATCTCATTTAGATACACTCAGTTGTGATTGTCATATTTAATTATGGTAACAATGAACAATTGTTTAAATTTTAAAATTAATTACATGCCATCTAATGAAAAGCCGCAAACGTTAATCCCTAAATACCAAAGTTAAATTGCCTAATTTAAACAATATATTAAAACTTCACATAAATATATAACACGTATGAGTATTTCAAATTTCAAGCTTAATTAATTCAACAGTTCCTAGGTAAAATCAATTATTAGAAATTATTTTCCTTTCCTAGTTCTATTAACAAAACAAAGCGCGACATCTAGTTATACCTAACTATCTAGATATACCAACAATAATTAATTTATTCACCTGAGTGAGAATCGAATCCACATTTACTGTATTAACAGTCAGACCCTGCCTACCCTGCGCCATGATGGCCTGTAAAATCAAATAGTTTAAAACATAATGAAACTGGAATCGCTCATCTGGAAGCACTTGCGGATAAACTCAGTCCTGCCGCGTTCGCAATTAAAAAAGTAAGACAAATGACGGACGTTGAAACTGCCCGACTAGTCTACTATAGCTATTTCCATAGTATTTTATCTTATGGAATGCTGCTATGGGGCAGTGCTGCAGATATCAATTCAATATTTATTCTCCAAAAAAGAGCCGTGAGATATATTTATAATCTAAGAGCTCGAGATTCTCTGCGAGATGTTTTCAAAGATGCAGGTATTATTACAGTTGCTTCCCAATTTGTATATTATAACATTCTCTTTGTCCGACAAAATATACATTGTCATAGCAAAAATAGTGACAGTCATACGATAGGAACGAGAAATAAAGATAAGCTTGTTACACCAAGTTTTCGCCTCCAAAAAGTTAGTAAATCCTTTATGGGTCTGAGTATACGTGTATATAATAAAATTCCGCAGTGTATTCTTAGTTTGCCACTACAAAAATTTAAAATATCTGTAAAAAAAATTCTAACAAGTAAAGCGTATTACACTGTTCAAGAATATTTAGAGGATAAACATGTATGGAATTAATGTCTATTGAATGTCATGCAGGATAGCTGCCAGCTAATGTAATAGATTGTACCATTGATTTTGAAAAGAGCAACTGTTGAGTTTCTTGCCGGCTCTTCTCAGCAGAACTGCCTTCCGAACCGGTGGTAGCTTTTTATTCATATGTTCATTCGACGATTCAAAAGTGCTTATAATAATTGCCTATTTGAATAAAGAATATTTTGAATTTGAATTTGAAACAGTTCTAATAGTTCTTAAAGATGTTAAATTTGGAATACATTATTAATTCAAATCTTGCTTAGTTTCAAACATTTCATAATAATTCAAAACCAAGTCTCCACATTGTACATGCTAGAACAAGACATTTAGATATTTCATCGTATTATTAGTTTTAGAAGACTTAGCATAATTTTAAAATTTGTTCGTCAATTTTGTATAAAGCAGTCATTTAGGCATAATTTTTAAACGCAGGCACTGTCAAAAAGATACTTATGTGGCGCAGCGGCATAGCATCTGACTTTAACCACTCATGATTTGTGTTCTTTCTTCTTTCTCTGTATGCCACATATAGTAGGTCCAATGCTACATCTAAGTCAAATGCTTAAATCTAAGCCAAAATGGTCTCCTTCTATTTATTTATCTTTCATAAAATTACACGAAGCTGTCATGACGCAGTGTTTACAGTAGGTAGGTAGGTAGGTAGGTGATTTCGATTTCCACTTGAGGATATAAATTATTTTGATTTGCTCGCTCTGATAACAAAAGTTGAGTTTGGCCACTCACCAAACTAAGGGTCACAAATTCGGCGGAAAGTAGTAAACGGAGTGTCTGAACACTAAGTAATCTAAAACGTAATCAGACGAAGGCCACAGCAAGTTGCGCACTTTAAATTGTAATTAAATAATATATGTAATACTATATTACATTTCAAATATTTTGTTTCAGATTTGGCGTTACGACTAGAAATTTATTACAATAATCTCCTTACAAATAAGGAATGTTACAAATAATCATTCATGTATGTATGTGTAATAAGCTGAAAAAATGTTTTTTATTTATTCGAAGGTAATTTCAAGCCAATGTTTGTAAAAGATATTGGTTTAATAATTCGAATACGCCATTTTGTTTTGTAAATCAAATCCTATCCTACTTATATTATAAACGTAAAAGTTTGTTAGGATATGTTTGTTTCACTTTTATGCAAAAATTACTGAACGGTTTTCATGTAACTTTACAGTAAGCTTATACAAGAATAGCACACAGGCTACAATTTATGTAAACATTTTTTATAATTTGGCTATAATATAACAATAAGTTTACGCGGGCGAAGCCGTATTTAGATCACTAGTGTAATTGTAATAAAAGCTAAAAGCTTATAAGGGCATATATAAATATAAATAATTATTTAAATATGTAATGATTGTAATGTAAGTATATGTATATATTTTGTAAATACATTTTAAAAAATATACAAATAAGCAAGTAGGTATCCAAGAGGCCTATTATTGTAGAATAAACTTTCGAAGTAATTAACTCTGTTTAGAAGTGACATAAAATTTAAATATTCAATTAGATTAAACAGTTTGTGTTTCTTAAATAAACTTTTGAGCCCAATTTTAAACTTAATCGCGATATTTTAATGAAAATATTTTTTTTTAGTATATTTTTCAAATAATTGTCAAAACGGTTAAAGTTTAAAATTAGTGTTTATTAAGAAACATGAAATGAATGTGATGTATACAGAATAATTGTACAAATATTGTTTTAAACTAACTTGCATATGTAATATACGTTGAAATTAATTGTATTAACTAGAACTTCGCTTAACTACTAGTTACATTGCATTAGCAAAGCACTTGTTAGTATCTTATGTTATATTATAAATAAATGGTATTGTTTTCTATGTTGACTCTTATTTAAATAAACCCTATAGTTAATTAGTTAATTATTATACATTTTTCATAATTTCATATTTTTTAACAATTATTAAATCGACTTCTAACTATGGAGTGCAATCGATGTAACCGAATTTAACTTAATTGTTATTTAATTTGACAGTTCCTCGTAGCTTAGGTGACAATACTATAAGATGGTATCATGGAACTAGTCTCATGATGGAGAATATAAGTAATGGAACTGAATAGAGAACCTGAATAGTGGACCAGTGGACTTCAAACTTAAGCTATAATTATAAGCTAGCGAACCCAACAAACGTTCTGTCTGGAAACAATAAGCAGAAGCGTCACAATAAACATAATATAAATCAGCTTCACGCTGTATCCCGCACACAGCAGGGTAGACAGAGGGATCCTAGTGTTAAGATATATATTACAGGGTAAATAATGGTAGATTAATTCCTAGAATACTAGCGCATTGGGCCTTGGCATTTCAATTATTACGCTCAACGGCGATCTCTAAGCAATTTCATTTGATAAACAACCCCCGGCTATACAGTTTGTAATCTATTTGAAAATTATATAGATGCACGTGTAAACTGTAGGATCAATTTACGAAAGAATTATTACATCAATATCAGAACAGTCGGAGAATAGAGAACGGAATATCTTATCACTAAATACTTATAAAATAAATGCAAAGTATATTAAAAAAACCTATTGAAGGAACATTGGTAGTCGTGGAGCAGCGGATCGTGGATTTTGGGTTCGATTTCCACTTGGAAGATTTAAAAAAAAACACTTCCGTCACTATCCACACGATGTTTTAAAAATTAGGCGGTGCATTAGAAACGGAGTGTCTTAACACTAAATACAGCGTGGATCACCAGAACATTTTTTATATTTTTTATACATACCTACTTAAAATGAGTACTGTCCTCATAACTTTTTATTTAATTTTTATTCTACGCCACTAGGATAAAATTCTTGACCGACATTAGAAATGGCCTTTTGAAATCTCAGCAAAGAAACTATTAAGTTTCTAATGTGACACACTTACTTTATATCAAATGATTTAAGTTTTAAAAAGTATAATTTCAGTAAAATGGCTGTCATAAATTATTTCACAATGCGTTTTTTTGTATTAGTGTTAGGTTCCCTCTTCCTTTCCCTCTATGCGGGAAAAATTCTGAATCTACATGAATAGAAGATTTCATTATAGATAATCAAAACAATTTATACTTTATACCTAATTTTAATTTTCAGCAGTCATAAAAGTAAAACTTTAGCAAAGACATAATATCCAAAACTCATAATAATTATATCGATAGCCACAATTATTGAAGCCATTGGAACACTAAAAACTAAGAGTAATAAAAGTTTTCAATGCAAAACAAAGTTCTTATTGAGATCCATCTATAGTATTCGTTTGCGGTATTATTATGTAAATCAATTTGGTCCTTTATCTGAAAGATATTCGAAGGCGCCGCCCTGGCTCCGTCACTATCAGATCAGACCTTCAATCAACCCACTTACACTCAGTTTGTTTTACTTGTATTATTTGTTTACTTTAGACAGTATTTAACTTTGTGAAAATTATCTTAATTCTTCTTTTTAATGGCGAGGAAGTTGAAATACTTTTGAAAATGTATAAAAAAAAGCGTAGCGGGATTTGAACCAGCGGCGCCTCTTGGAATCTGTCCAAAGGCGTTAAGCTGATTGAATCTCCGTAGTATTCAAATGTGCATACTTTACATTAAAAGTTTTTTTTTTATAATTTTTATTTTAATTGTACATAATAAAAATAAATGCAACGAATTTGAAAATGTAAATTCTAAAACTTATTATGACAAATAATATACTTTTTTTTCTTAACTAAAATTAAAATCGAGACTGTTCCGCGACTCATCTCAATATGTATTTAGTAAAAAGACGATTTCTTTGTTATTTACTTCAATTCAAATTAATAGGATACTCTAAATCTGTATCTTTTTCAGAATATGAAAATTTATATAATTTTATCTTTCTCATTGCATAAAACAGAAAGGTCATAGTGCACAGTCGTATAGTCTGTACTGTATTGTAAACGTTAGTTGAAGATTCGCTCTGAAGAAATTATTGTTTCTATGCCTCCAGAACTCGAACGAAAATGTCTTAATAGAAACGGAGTGTACTACGTTCCCAAATTCGTTATGTCTACACCTGTGTACCTTGCTAAGTTCGAGATACAGTATGAGATATTCTACTTTAATTATTATCTTATTCCTTAACTCTTGAGACCAAGCACGGCGTTGAGTTCCACCTCTCTATATGTAATGTCTTTAAAACGGGCAAAAAGTGAACGGAGCATAATACTTACCTACTGTACTTACTTATTAACATCCCTGAGTATTTTATAAATGCGCTCTTTCACAAAAATGTATTTCAACTAAGTCATTTATATAGTGTTTATTTTTTTAGCTGTATGTATCTCAACTGTAGCAGAGCATGCAGGAGTTTAGTGTTAAAGCACTTCGCTCTCCAATTCCCGCCCGCTGAATCCTGTAGGCATTGCATCTTGAGTAGCGGAACCCAACGCCGCGCTCTTTGCCTCGACTCCAGAGCGGAGAAATGAAAATATTAAATGTTTATTTTCCTTAAGTGGGAATCAAACCTATTGTGTTTATAGTCACATGTTTGTGCCCCGTATTTTTATAGTTCTGGTATTTTTATAAACTCAAACAAGATTGTCACATATTGGACAAATATAGGAATATATTGGCCGAATTCTAGGCCAATATATTTTGAGTTGCGGACCTCACCACCGTGCCACCAGAGCTATAAAAATGAAAATAAATGAAATATAACCATTCCCTCGAGCGGGGGACCGTCACGTTTACAGAGTACGGCACTGACAGTGCGGGTCCCGAACGGAGACTCCATGGAATGCTAAGTAGTTTATTCTCTTTAAATCCCGCTATTATAATTTGAACCGTATTTTTAAAGTTATATAAAGTTTCATTTCTCTCTTTATAATACTAAATCCGCGGAGAAAGTCGTGAGCTGAATAAATTATAACATCACTATTTTGTTATTTTGTTATTTGCATAAAAAAAGTTTTATTTCCAACCCTTTTCTATTTTCTAAAGCCTTGGTGGTGCAGCGGCACAAGGGTGTCACTGTAACGCGACGGTTGTAAGTTCGATCCCCGCTCGAGGAAGTGAAATTTCTATTTACGTTTATATTTCCATTTCTTCGCTCTGGTGTCGAGACAAAGCGCGGCGTTGAGTTCTGTAAGTAGGACATATAACTATTATATTAAGTTTTGGGTTTCCGACCAAAATATTGCATATTTGATTGCCGCACGAAATACCGCATTTTTTGCTCCTATTAGAAAGAAGTTTTTAATAGAATGTAGAAGATACGTTTGATACTTATATATATTATTTTAATTTTTAATTATATAAAGTAGTTGATCTATGAATGTAAAATATGGTATATTTTGTAACAAATTAAAGATTAGAATAATCAAACCCTTATTCATGAAAGAATTAAAACATATTTTCTAGGTTGTTTAATTTGAAAATCTTAAAAATATTACACCACAGTATCGATAGAAAAAAAACATTCAAAAATACGTATAAAAATTTCAACGTAGCAGAGAGCTTAAAAATATTTTTCTATTTAAATATGTAAAAAAAAGAAATAAAAATTTATAAAACAAACCTATCGATATATTTTATACGAGTGACTTTTTATAAAGTTAGGTCAAACGCTGAATAAATAAAAGTTTTAGAATGTCAAAAAATGTGAAGTTCATAATAAAAATTTATTCAGCAAGCAGCTTCACACCGCGACAAATCGTGTTGAATGGCGGAACTCAACGCTGCACTTTGTCTTGTGACCAGAGCAAGAAAACAAAAATTATTTATTTTCTCTAGTGGAAACATATATCTAATTTAATATTGGATTTTATTTAATTATCTAAGTCACAGTTATATAAATATCTATTCAATATTTGAAATATGAGTGAATTGACAATCCCCACATTATAATATGATACTTAATTGTCACAGAACTCCTTGCTAACCTTAAATTTTATGCGAAGAGTAAAAGGTTTTTTATTGCACATAAAATTATTTTTGTAACGGCGTCGCTGAGGAGCTGTTTGGTATAAGGAAGAGGTGGAAGAATTTTCATTTTAATTTGGTTGTAAATATTTATATATTTTTTCAGCTTCACGCTATATCCCGCATATAGCAAGGTAGACAGAGAGAGCCTAGTGTTAAAACACTCCCACTTTCCGTCGAATTCTGGAGGTATTGCGTGTTAAGCGCTCAACATCGCGCTTTGCCTCGACGCCAGAGAGAGGAAATGGAAATATAACTGTAAACAAATATTTAATTTCCGCGAGTAGGGATTAAACCTACAACCAGACGCGTTTACAGTCACATTTTGTACCCCTGCGCCATGTCTGGCATCTAATACCGAATACGGTCTTCACAAAAAATATTAAGTTTCATATTACGTTAATTAAGTTTCAGTATACGTTAATTAAGTTTCAGTATACGTTAATTAAGTTTCATTATACGTTAATTAAGTTTCATTATACGTTAATTAATTTTCATTATACGTTAATTATGTTTCATTATACGTTTCTAAATATCACCGCTACAACGTATACTGTAGACCATACCCATTACGTAGAAGTATTAAATTCTTTTAACAAATACTTGCTGACGTATATTGCCCTCGTGTTTTTATTTCGAATGCTGAAAATCGAGATTCACAGTAGTTCCCAATTCTGAACTCGTCCGTTCGTCGATAAACAAATCTGGCAATTTTATTCCAATTTCAGTTTTTTAACAAATATTATTTAGGATTTTCTTATTAATTTACATACAATAAAAACAAGTGTTATTCGTTGTCTTAGTATTGTCTTTGATATGCCGAAAGCGGCTCAGAGTTCAAATACTGAAGAAAATATGTAAAAAATCGGTCAAACGCGAGTCAGACGCTACCGAGGGTTCCGTACCAATTTTATGATTGTATGTCAACTGGAAGTATATTTTATAAGACAGACAAACTTAGATTTGTGGACGTCCGTTCGTGTTCGAAGTCAAATAAATTAAAATAGAAGATCGAACCCAGAACCATTCCCAACAATCACATGCTGTTCTACTGCGCCACAGAAGTCTCAATCAATGACAATATTAATAAGAATATTATATTAAAACAATACCAATGTAGTATTGTAATAAAATTATTAGATAGAAATCTGTTTATGCTATTCACGCTTCACTAATATATTAAGTTAGAAACCTGAAAGTTGAGTTGGAGAACTAAATAGATCAAATATATGAAGAAGCATTGTAAAATTAAGATGAATATAAATAAATGCAATAATTTTTTTTTTATTTTTCACCAGCCTTACGTTTCTTTCTATTTATCAGGGTAAGTATGGCATACCAGTAAATGAATATATGGTAAGATACTCCGTTTTGTACTCTCCGTAGGAATTGGAGGCGAAGAAGATATCAATATCATGATTCTACTATTGTAGAATTCTACTATTATATTGTGGAATTGTAATTGAATTCTCAGTGGGCCATTCCAATAAGCAATTGACCATTTCTTTATTTTAGTATTATGATACTATAGACTATTCGTCCGTATCCTTTTTACTATTTCATTATTATCTTGCTCCCTTATCATAACGGTTAACTGACAATTTATATGTGAAGTTGAAAATATATTAGTTTGTATATTAGAAGATAGATACCTCTGGCAAAGTCAGATTTTTAGACGAAGTTTTATAAGCTTACATTTAAGATTAGAAACAAGTTTGTCCTAAAGGCTACATGAAGTGAAAACTGAAACAGAAAAAGAACATGAACGCCTCTAGGCTGTTTTAAAACATTGAAATAGTACTTAAGCTTCATTGTGAATTGAAAGATTAGAGTAGTTTGAATTTTGATGTGTCTCCTCTTTCTTTATGAGACATTTCTATTGAACAAAGTTTTAAAAATACTAATTTATATATATTTTGTCTTCAATCTTTAGTCGAGTACGAGTTAGACTCCCCTAATTAGGGTTCCGTAGAATGTAACAGATTGAGAATTGTGGGTCAACGGGAAGAACAACTTATACTACTACTGAAAAAAAAATGCAGGAGTGGGGTATGAGTTTAATTTATTTCAATGATTTAGGATCAAATTCAAATTCAAATTCAAATTCAAAATATTCTTTATTCAAATAAACTTATAATAAGCACTTTTGAATCGTCGAATGAACATATGAACAAAAAGCTACCACCGGTTCGGAAGGCAGTTCTGCTGAGAAGAGCCGGCAAGAAACTCAACAGTTGCTCTTTTCAAAATCAATGGTACAATCACAATCTATTACATTAGTTGGCAGCTATCCTGCATCTCATTCAATAGACATTAATTCCATACATGTTTGTCTTCTAAGTATTCTTGAACAGTGTAATACGCAAAGCTACAATTATCGCGCTTACAGTCAAAATCAATGGGTTCCCAGGTTGCCTCCGCCTAAGCTATAACCGCAAACCCGTTGAAGCTACAAAAACATTGAAATGTTGATTATAAATTATAATAAACATTTCATAGATTGAATTTAAAGAGTTAACCATTTCAATTAATAGCATATTTAAATACGGCCTTATGACGCGAAGCATCTTAATTGAATATAAACTAATAATATTTGTAGAGACTAAATTAATTATGCCCCAGGAGTATACCCAAACCACACGATCACTAACATTTCAGAACACTGGATCAACTCCTGGATTATCTAAACCTCGTTCGAAGTGGCTTTAAGATAAAGGAATGGAATTCTTATCATATTAAACTTGAATATAGCATTTCAATGAAATTGAATGGACGCAAAATTTTGAATATTTTACGGTGTTTATATAAGTGGCTTTTCATTTAGTGGCTCAATGACGTATTTGATTTTTTTTTAATTTTACATTAGACGTTATCATAGTTTGGTAAATAGTCTTTCGTTGACATTTATAAAAATTTAAAAAAAAAGTATTTTCACCGTCGTTCC
The DNA here is from genome assembly GCA_013403645.1 of Heliconius nattereri. NCBI lineage: Eukaryota > Metazoa > Arthropoda > Insecta > Lepidoptera > Nymphalidae > Heliconius > Heliconius nattereri. The sequence goes on from JAAIXI010000232.1 coordinate 1,628,781, forward strand.
ACCAAATGAGCGATATAACAGAGAAAGCAATTAGATAAGAGTTAATTGTGGAATGTCTTGCATTATCATTATCAGAAGCATCTGATAATTATTCAAACATAATTTAATCATTTATTGAATCAAATTAATTGATCATTGATTAATCAAAATCATAGTTTATTTCTTGTATTCGATTCTTGGGTTTGATTTCTACTGAGGGGAAATAAAGCCAATTGTTGAAGTATTGGGCGTTGATTTCTGCCACTCAATGCCCAAATTCTCAAAGATTTGGCGGAAAATGGTTAACAAAAGTGTCTTAATGAGCAACGGAGTATTTTAGCACAAAGTTGCCAGGTTCATATAATTTATATTTTTATGTTATTTGTGTAATCATGTATTGTGTATCATCTTTATTTAAATGTTAAATAAATCTAATTAATATTATGCTAATGCATCTTAGTCGAGGTATAAACGAGAATGCACACAAAAGAGGAGCCATATTTTTAACCGACTTCTGTAAGAAAAGGAGGTTATCAATTCGACTGTATTTTTTTTTATGTTTGTTACCTCATAACTTTTGACTGGGTCAACCGATTTTGATATTTTTTTTTATTTGAAAGGTACAGCTTTTCGAATGGTCCTATTTTTATTTTTATTTTTATTTTATTTTTTGGTCCATGTCTGACAATGGTGTCTATGAGAAAATCACATAAGTCTTAAATATGCATTAGATATGTGCGCGACAAATAGACGAATAACTCAATGTGGCTAATCGATTTTGATGATTCTTTTTTTTATTTAAAAGGATACACTTCAAGGATAATTTGGTGAAAGTTTGATTACGTTCCGATTATGGGATTCGGTGAAAATTTAGAAAGTTTGTTTTTTTTGGTAAAAAATTGATTATACTGTGATAGTTACAAGCAAAAACTTTTTAAATTGATGTCAGAAGTGAGGTTCTTGATCGTTGCATTTCTTTCAACCAACCTCAATAAAGAGGAAGTTCTCCTTTTCAACCAACTTAAAAAAAGGGAGATTCCCAATTCGCCCGAATACTTTTTATGTATGTTCTTGTTAATATACCAAAATGTAACTGCACAAAAATAATACCAAATTAAATGAAGTTTTACTTAGGACAACCACTCGTCGACAACCACTACCACCACCATCACCACTCGTTTAAGAAGCATCATTTTAAGATCTGCCCATCACTTAAAATCGTAAAATAAATTAATTTTTAACAAAAAGAAAAACCGACTTCTAACAACGAACTAAAAAGTGATAAATAATTTTACAAAGATTTTATAATTTTGAAGTCAGTGTCAAGCTAATGCTACAACAGCTTTACTACAATATCTAATTACTAAGCCTGTTTTTTTTTTTACTTGGTACCGACTTCACAATTATAAAATCTTTGTATAATTATTTTTCACTTTTTAGTTCGTTGTTAGAAATCAGTTTTTCTTTTTGTTAAACATTAATTTATCGTCCCATCTTTTATATTTAATTTTTTAATGTTTTTTTACTGAGTTTTATAATTTATACAGCAAAGTGAAATCCAGCACGTAATATACGAGGGTATTTTTGTAAATGAATGGATATATTTTTATTTTATGATAGTTATAGTTGCTTAGTAATCAGTTATTTTAGCTATAGTAGGCAGAGGGAACCTGGGTACCTGTGTCGGTGTTAAGTCACTTCTGTTCCTTACTTTTTTGCCTCGTTACCAATGATTATTTCTTGGCTCTGGTGTCGAGGGAAAGAGCGGCGTTAGGACTCGCCACTTCGCACGCAATGCCTCCAGAATTCTGCGGAAAACGGGGAACGGAGTGTCTTAACAATAGGTTTCTTCTGCCTTCTGTGTTTGAAATACAGCGTGAAGTTGATTTTTTAACCAACTTAACCAACCTCTTTTAAGGATAACAATGTCAACTATGGCTAATATCCAAGTAAATATATATTTAAGCAATCGTAAACATCAAAGTTCGTGAGCATGCAAATTTAGTCCCAATTGGAATATCGGAAGTTGAGCACAATTCGAATCTCTGTGTAAAGACTATGTGAAATTGAATCATCAGCATAATGGCGTTCGTTGTACCAAAATTACCTAGAGTAAATAATCAAAATCAAGATTCAAAATATTTTTTTTAGCAATTTTTATAATTTTCCCAACTTTGCGAACTGAATAGAGAAATAAGATGAATAATTACATGGAGTGAGAATGAAACCTACAACCATTGAGTTTATAATCAGCTCCTGTTCCATTGTACCATAATAGCCACAATATGGAAGATTTGTATCTTAAAATTGCGTTTTTTTTTCAGTCCGAACCCATAAAATGTAACCTTAATTTTCTTTTAATACTGCCGACAATTTTCCACAATCCTGTGAATATAAAACGAGGTATTTCTAAGTGATTGTCGTCTAGATTGCGGGTATAATCGAGTTGCGCGGCCTGCGATAAATTGCGTTAGCTATCAACGCTAAGACAAACTTGCATAAACGATTTTATTAGTCGACTGACAGTGTGACCTTATTTCACTTCGTATTTTTTTAGCTTCACGTTGTATCCCGCATTTGGCAAGTTAGAGAACTAATGTCCAGACACTCTGTTCTCCACTATCAACCCGCCATGCCCCTGCGAAATGACGACTTAAATAGATTCATATTATACTGCAATGCATTATTATTCATATATAGAAAAATTTAATGTTTATTTTTGTAAAAGTTCCATTTAAAATTACAATACGTATTTTTATATGCTTAATAAGCTTAATACATTATTTTATTATTTTATTATGATTATGAAAAATTATATTTATCATGAAAGGAAGTTATGAAAAGCGAAAATTAAAACATTAAAATTTAATTCGACCTTATAATCGTCGTTCACCCAAGAGCAAAGAAACTCCAAAAAAATACGTTTACATATAAAATAACTACTTATTATTATTAGAATTACGATTGGCTGACATATGTTTATAAGACTGCAACTTGGCTTTTATTAGACCATTGAAGTAATTTGACCAATAACACGGAGGCTTATGCCTTGAGTAGAGTCGTGACGTGTGAGGATGAAGTTCGATTTTAAAATAAGGAGGAAGTTGACGTTGACGATCGTGGAATAATTTAGTCACTGATTCGAAATGACGCGAAAATATTCTTATATTTCAAGCAGGCGTAGCCGCGTCCGGGTCCGCTAGTCTGTAATATACGACAAAATGAGAGTGGACGTCGGAGAGGCCCCAGTAGAGTTCATCTTAATTTAATTTTACATGAACGCGGACGATACGGTGTACTCATGATTTAATTTTGGCGTTCCATTTATTGTAGCTGCATTATTTTAGTATTTTTTTAATATAAAGACAGCTATTTGTGGATAATACAGTGTCCTAGTTCTAGGTACTGTCTATCTACTCTGCTATATGTAACGCGAGAAGCAAAAGCTTTATAACTTAACAAAAATGTTAGTTTAACGCCTTATCTCACACTTAATACTTTAGGCAGAGTAAGTCTAGTGTTAAGACACTCCTGTTTTCGCGACATTATGTATTTAGTAAGTGAAACTCAGCGCCACAATTTGTCTTTCTTACTAGAGCGATTGAATGATAATAATTCATAACTCCGCAAGGAAATCATTCCCTCGAGTGGGAATTGAATCCGTAACTTCCTTACAGTGAGACCCTGAGCCGATTGTTTTATTATCTCTCAAAATACCATAGATTGTGATTCGAACTCGCAATCATCACAAACGACGTTTTAATTGTACCACTAAAGCACTAAAGCAATCGCACTGCCATTTACAGCACGGTCTAAGTAATACGTAAGACCATTATCTTATTATAGGCATGTCAACCCCAGAGGTAGCATCAACCTTGTTTTAATTAAAGTACACTGTATAGGCAAATAAGTTGCTCTATTAATATATACTAATAAACATCTATTGTTTGTATGTTTGTTACAATCACATTTATTTAACTTATAGAGAAAGATACTTTGACATTTCTTGGATATTTATAAATGTAACGACCATATACTCGTATATGTGTATAAGACGCCGACGTCGCTGCCGTGGCGAAGAAGCGTTGTGGGTTCAATTAATACTAAGCTCCCACAAAAAACCCACCATCGTTCCGTAGAGGGACAGCTGACAGTAAATGCGTTGGTTGCGGATTCGATTCTGACTCGAGGGAGTGAACTATTTCCTTTCAGCGTTCTGGTAGACAAAGTTCCGCCAATTAGTTTTGGGAGAAGAACGAAAAACAGTGTTAAGAAACACCTTAAATTAAATGAACAAATACCAAAGTGGTATTTTTTTTCTTAACTTAAAAAAAAGAAATATTGCTTCATCTTCTCCTTCACTTTCTGATTATATCACATCTGTAGTACTCTTGGGAATTAAAATCTATCTATTTCCGCCGTTGTTAATCTTACTCACATTGAATTTTTTACCGGTAAAGAAATGTTAGTGAAAAAAATCTCTTTTTATTCTTTATACAGTTACGTGGTGATTAATTACAAAATCGCGTCTTATATATTTTAATAAGTGACTTAAGGGCAGCGTGGTGCACCATCTATTTATATACGCAACGATTGTGGATTCGATGTCGACTCAAAGCAATTCTGTGCAGGATACAGCGTGAAACTGAGAAAAATATGGTAAAAAACAATAATATCAAAAAAATATTACAGTAATTATAAATATTGTTTTTAAATCCAATCAGATAAAAGATAAACTAATATAATAAAACTTGTGAAATATCCAAGTCTAAGTCCAAATATCTAGATTGTACGAAAAGAGTAATACAGTACATCTGTGTTTTAATAAACACTGGCTCTAATGTGTTGTTCTTAATAGTCCCGCTGTTCTTGAGATTAGTATTAGTAATTTGGACAAAGATATTTAGTATTCAATATTGTCATTATTGGAAATATTATCCCACATATAGAACAGTAGAATTATCTCGAAAATTGGACGAAAATTCATATCACTAGGTTGCCTTACCTAGTGGGGTACTACCCATAGTAGAGGATAAAAACTATAAATCTGCTTATATCCTTTCCCCCTAGTAAAAATCGAAAATACAACCTTCATATTTACTTTTAGCGAGCCCCACTGCGCCACTACGTCTCAAACATTATTAAAACATGTAAATAGAAACAAAAGTCGCTTTACTAAAGAAATTTAAATGAAAATTACAGTTAAGTTTCTTAAACAGTGTCCTAAAAGCGAAATTATGTTTGTAATTAACGCTAACTTATGGGGCAGCAAACATTCGTTGTAATTGGATTAACAAGAACAATTTAGCCACACTTACACAAATGAGAAATAGAGATCGACTTTGGCACATTTTGTCAAAGTATCTCCTTAGTTATATTATAATAATAAATAATCATTGTTAATATATGCCGAATCCAGTCGTGGCAACTGGTTGTGAGTTCAATCCCCATTAGGAAGTGAAATATTTATTTTAACTTATATTGAGAGGCAAGAGGATGGATGCTTTGGAATTCGGTGGAAAGTGGGGAACGGAGTGTCTTAGCGTGAAGCTGATATGTAAAAAATATATTAATAAAAAATAAATTATTATTATTAATAAACGGTCATCAAGGTATATCGGTTCAGCGCTTCGCTTATAGGTTTAATTCCGTCTTGAGGGAATGACTTTTTTCATTCGTTCTCTCTCGCAACAATATTAGTTTTGATTGTCTTAAGCAACGCGTAGAGCCGGTTCTGCTACTCAAAAGCAGGGAATGGAAAGTGTCATAACCCCACATTAATTTAACGTATACTTACTAGAAAAACAATGTGAATATTTTTACATAAAATTAAAAATAAAATTATTAAGCAACTTAAACAAAATTTTAATTCACAACTGTAAATCCCCCTCATTCATCAAGAGGAGCTTCCACGTAATTAAGTAAGAATTAAGCAATAGCTCATTATGTCGTAATAAAAAGCCTAATTTTAACAGCTTCATTTGCATTTCTCGGGCAAGCAACCCCAAGTATATTGGACAGACGGTTATTAATACTTAATGCTCCTATAGATTAATATATAATGGTTTCATAATGTGTACTAGCTTTTTGTCCAGTAAAGTAGAAAATCTTCAAAGACCATCAAACATTCATTTTGCTTGGTACAATCTTCTTTATAAAGATTTTATTCAGATTATCCTCTTAAATCATGTTTTAAGATGGATTTCTTTTTTCCTATTATAGAGCTTCGTAAATAGAACTAGAGTTTTTACTTGTATAAGCTGATTTTAAGTTATAAAATATTATATAAATAGCAGAAAAAAAAATCATAAAGTCATTACCTAATATTAACACGATAACAAAAGAAATAATTTAATAAAATGCAAAATGTAAACTATAAAATCCATCTCAACTTTATTGGCCCCTCTGTATAAATTACTGGGGTTAATTGAGTTGGGGAACGATTGGGGACGAACTCGAAACGATTTTTAATTTCACCGGCGAATGCAGTAATACGGAACACTGGCTTTTTATTATACATCAAGAACAGATATCACGGGATTGGACAAAGTTGTGCTCAAAATTAATTTGAATGTTTTTTTCCTTGTAAATTTCAATATCTTTTTTAGGATTGTTATGCAGCTTATCTTGGTATTGGATTTTATTGGTATAATTGGCTATTTTTGTAGCCCTTTTAGCATGGTTGATCATCATCAGCTTCACTCTACCTTGTATTCATTTATTTTGAATAAATGAATATAAATTAGATATAATCACTTTCCAAAGACTGGATCGCAAATGCCGCGTTAGAGTTGTCACGTCTGACTGTGTAAGGGCGACAACGGAGAGATAATTTCATTAAATTTTTGTGTATTCGGATTTACTCGTAGTAAAATATAAATATTTAACAGATTTTATACATGAGAGTAAACTATAAAATATTATTTTCTACAATAGAATTAAGAGAACACAGCCTTTAGCACCCTTTTCTCTCTAGCTACTAGGGATAAAGCATGAATGGTTGATATAATTTATAAATAACATAGTACAAAAGGGAAAAGTACGCTTTTATCAATGTCACTGAAAAATATATCTTCTACAGCTTAGGAGAAAAATATTATAATGTGAAAAACTTACATGTATTTTTTTGTCTAAATAAAAATATATATTACTGGACCATATCCCTATCACTACCACTGAGATTTCTGTAGCTAAATAGCTATTTAAGCATTGTAAATTAACTTGAAGTATAATTTATAAAAGTTGATAAACTTAAGTTTGCGTCCATATGCACTCATTATAATTATGTTGACTTAGAAGCTTGATTTTTTTTCTGTGCATCAAGAGATGATAGACCTGAATATTTGATATTAATTTCTACTTGATATCATCAATTCTTATCCTGTCCGTACTGATTTGGGGGCACCAGAACTGCCTCGTTAGTATTTTTGATATAACAGTAGCTCATGTAATAGAGAAGAGGCCAGTCGTGGCGACAGGCTATGAATTCGATGCCCATTCGAAGAAATTTAATATTTGAATTTCTTCGCAGCAATGCGCGACGTAGAGTTCCGCTACTCGCACAGAGAAGCGTCAGAAGTGTCTTGATGGGGACGTGTCATGTCTTATTACTAGGTTTCCAGGTTCTCTCTGCCTACCCCTCAATGAGGAATACAGAATGAAGCTAAGAAGAAAGTATTCAAATCTTTTCATTTCAGCACTTGACCTATGCAAAGAGCTCTTTGTATAGACAGAAAGCAAGGCTTTGTTCTTTTACCTATCATATTAATATCTATACCAAGAGTAGCTGGTTCTACTACTTCAACGTTATCTAAAAGAGATTTTGTGGAACGATATGATGTAAGTTTTATCATTGTTATAGGCATACTTAAAAAAATATAAATAAATAGTTGATTAAGAAATTTAATAAAATATTTAATTCTTTTTCTCCATAGCGACTATTAAAAAACATCTTAGGACTCATCTCCGCTCTTTGTCTTATTCCCAGAGTGTGAAGATCAAAATAAGTCATTCCTCCAAGGGAAAATAAAACCTACAACCGTCACGCTTTGCTGTGTTCTTCATTAAATATGGTGGTTTTCATAAACCCCAAAAGCAAATATTGTGTATATCTACGTTGGTTATAATAGAGTGGCTGGTGGTTTACAAAAGTGCACTCTTATTTTAAGTATTAGCTGAATCATATTTTTTCATGATATTTGTTCATAATATTACTGTGGGAATTGAATACAAATAGAATTAATATTCCTTTTGTCGAAATGTCGCCGCTTTATACATATAGTTTGAAATGTGGCGCTTAAAGTAAACAACATTTTAAGCTGAGTTCGGATCGTGATCATTTCTGTTAATATTTTGTTAGAAAAACGTTACCAAAGTGAGGAAAATTAAAAAAATAAAATTACTTTACAACTTTCTCAGGTGGGAATCGAACCCACAAGGTTTACAATCGTACGCTTGTACCGTTACGCCACTACTGTTCAAATACATATACTCTGTCATAGTGAGAATATAAAACTGCTATGTAATAATACATTAGTAAAATATCCAATCATATCAAAAGTATTCCCCGATAATTAAGTTTAACCACAAACCCGTTTCAGGCTGGCGTATTCATTTGGAGCTAAATGTTGCTTGAATATACCCAGCAGAAATACATTATATACTATGTAAATCTCCTATAGTAAAAGGAAATACTTGAAAAGAAGAGAATGTGTACATTAAAACTCTCTCATATATATTCTCTAGTTTGCCCGTGACTTTAATAATAACCTGTCTAATGGAGGACTGCTTTATAAACCATGGGTATCCGTAACTTATAATCCTAATATGTTTATATTCATGCAAAATAAGTCCAAATAAAAAACATATCTCCAATAAAAAATATATCTAACTGTAAGCGCGATAATTGTGGATTCGAGTCCCATTTGGAGGATTGAGCTATTTTCATTTCCCCGCTTAGGTTTCTTGAGAAGACAAAATAGTATATATATTTATTGACATTTAGTTTATGTAATATACCTACACATTATATATCTTATATAACCACCAGTTGAGACTCCACCCAAAACACAATGCCTGAAAAGGAAAGTGGGGAATGGAGTGTCATAACACTATATTCCCTCTGCTTCCCCTGCTGTGTGCGGGATACAGCGTGAAGCTGATTTGATTTTGATAACGTTATTATATATTGATATATTGAAGCGTTATTTTAACCCTCACCAACTAACGCAATACAGCGTGGCCGCATAACTCGATAATACTCCAATCTGACCAGTAATAACTTCTTTGTTGAATCTTTGAATTCTCGGATAAGCAAGATATCTACAGATGTGACACTTTATTAAAAGTCAGAAAGAAAGCTAACTTAGTCACTTCAAGCTTATGCAATATAATAGAGCTTTTTTTCAAAGGTCAAATGAAGGAAAGTTTAATAAGAATAGGTTTTTGAAGAGAAAGTTACAGAGCACCTAATGATGAGTGATGTAGTCACAATTCTTTTTATTACTCAGTATTAACGTTTTGAGATTTCAACCCACCATCCTTCCGGTTGGCCGGTCAATAAGGCCTGGTAAGAGAGAAAAAGAGGGAAAAATGAAATGCTTTATGTCATAAAAAGAAGAAGATTAATTGTAGGTCATTTCGTAAGCTATAAAATGAATCTGGGATCTTATCACATGAAAGTAAGTTTCGCTGCAAAATCCAGGAAAACAAAAATTTTGCTAATTTTGAAACCCCAATTCCATAAATTGTTGATAAAATATTTCATTATTTTCAATTTACAGCTGTGGTGAGACGAAGCGTTGCGTTGAGTTCCGCCATTCAAAATGAAAACTCCTTGAAAACTTGGACGAAATGTGGGCAATGAAGTATTTTATTCTTTGAGTACCATGAAATACAGAGATTGAAGCTAATGAAATATAAAGACTATAATAAAGCAAGCTAATACAATAACATATTTCACATTCGACGATAAATCCAATAAGCTGAATATAAAATCGTGAGGAATATCCAAATTGTCCTAAAGTGTATAATAATATCGTAGTAAAATCTAATTTGTGGGTGTTCTATCGAACCAATAAATACATGAAAGTGTGGTGCGAATTTCCAATACTTTTAACCTTTTATAAAAAAATATATAAACGCTATTGTGCTGCAGTTGAAAAGGTGTTGTTTGTAAAGTAATGATTATAAGTTCGATTCCCACTAGAAGAAAAGTGTATTTTAAAAAAACATGAGCTGAGTGAGCCTTGCATTTGTGTGAGTGCTAACGGTTTGAAGCACGACGCATTCCTTGCTTGTTTTAAACCGGTTAATACATTTTGACTATCCCTCTTGTACTGGTAGCGACGTCACGTGTGTAAATCTTAATTTTTGTGTTATATAAATTAAAATTAAATCAGCTTCACGCTGTATCCCGCACATAACAGGGTAGGCAGAGAAAATCTAGTGTTAAGTGTTAAGACATTCCGTTCTCCACTTTCTGCCGAATTCTGGAAGCATTACGTGTTGAGTGGCAAAACTTAATGATGGAAGCGAATAAATGGTAATATAAATGTGAATAAATATTTCACTTCCTCAAGTGCCGCTGCGCTACGACGGCCTATATATTTTAAAGTGTTATATATTAAAGGTAAAAGAAAATTGGCAAGATTCCTGAATAAGAATATAGAGAAGTATAAGTTACCAAGCAGTAAAAGATTGAAAAATTTCGTTGTCACAACGCTGTTCTTGATATGAGGATTTATTCGCTCTAGCGAATCAATGATAATAATAAATCATAAAAAGACGAAGCGTGGTATTGAGTTCCGCCATTCAACACGTATATTCCTATTAAAAAAACGTTGAATATATTTTTTGTTTTTTAAATAGGAACCTTGTGTTCCTATTAGGGTCATAATCAGAAAAGTGGACATTTTTTCGAATTCGTAACGTAACTGATAAGTAATAACACTGATAATGTTTGTTACGAAACTGATGTCATAAGGCATTATACACAACAAAATAAGGATATTATATGGATAAAACTATTATTTTTTTATTTAATGAGACACAGATTAAAATTTTAAAGATTCAATCGTTGAATTAACAGATTATAAATGTAAGAAGAAAACATAACAAAGTGACACACATATTAACAATATAATAATGCTAGTTCGTAACTTAATAAACTTATATTTCTAGTTAGAGATCACAAAGTTAATGATAAAATTAAATCCACTTTAAAATATATCAAAATTTGAATTGTTATAACTGGAATTAAGTTTAATTCTTTGTAAGTGTTTATTCCGCATATCTTCATATTTAATAGGATTGGTCTTTTTAAGACGTTCCCTATATCTTTAATGTCTTTCAGCATTTGACATAGGAGCCATGACGCTGACTGAAAATAAAAAAAATATTTATCAACAAATAGTAATCACAAAATCACAACTAATTTCAGGAAGAATATAAAAATGTTTTTAACTAAATCGGTTAAGCTGTTTCTGAGATTAGCGTGCACAAACACATAGACAAACACGCAGACAAGCAAAAAAACTTAAAAATCATTATTTTTGGTTACTTTACATTATGAAAAGTCACTAATAGTTTTTTCATATGCATCATAGCATTTTTTTTTTCTTATATACATATCTTCCATATACAAGCACCTGTTCATCACAATTTTATTATTCACATATATAAGAAAACATTGGTAACGTAATTATGAACTAGGCTTCATATTTTCTCAGTTTCGTTACGTATCGAAATATAACGAAATTGAGAATAAAGTCTGCGAAATTGTAACTTTTTTTAAATATATGCTCATAAGCCACGTGTTGCATATGCAAGCATTGAAGTTATTTTTTGAGATTTTCTAAAAAGAAGCAAATAACATAAACGAGAAGACGAAATTATAGAACACTTATCAAAATAAAAGCCGTTTATAACCCTGAGATGTAATTTCACGCATTCCCTCTAAAATATTTGAACCTCTCATCTGCTGCGAGAACACTACTGGTTGTAGCTACGACAGCATTGACTTTTACAATAATGGTGCCACAATTAAAAATAATATTAAACACCATTCAAAATAATGGGGGTACCCTGAGTAACGAAAATACAATATTCTGGGATTTTATTTATTAAATAATGTATCAATAAAAGTAGTTCTATTGAATATTATGCATAAAATAAAGTAATATACCTGTAATCAAATAAAACCATAAATATTCGTAACAAATCAATTCTTAAAAAGTAAAGTGGTGAGAATAGGACACGAAAAATTGTATGGGAGCATTTTGAAAGGTTTTTTGCAACTAACAAAAAATACTATTATTTGCCATAATACATTTAAAATATTACAAAAATCTTTAAGTTAATAAATAAATTTATCTTAAATGGCAAAATCTTTAAATTATCTTTAAAATTGTATTTTTAAAACGCATTCAAAGTAGCGGGACAAGAAAAGACACAAAATGTACAATTTTTCTGATTATGACCCATTAAAGATTAGGGCAGGTTAAAATAAATTTACTACAATTATAAATTATGACAACCCCTTTAACATTTAATATGGAAAATTTTAAATGAATACCTACATCCAATAAAAGGAAGGGTCGCACTATAAATACAGTTATGATGAAGTCGTAAAGAACATTTTACTATCAAACTTCTAATGTTTTAGCTCGAGTACAAATTTAATATGCAAATTGAGATATTTTATATTTTATTTTATATTAAAATAATTTTTTTGTAGCTATACATACATGGATTTGGAAAAATCTGTAATAAAATGACTCGGAATTTATGCTTTATTTCATATGGCCCTGTTTTCATCATGGAGGTACATAATTAAGAAATGAAAGGTAAAATCTAAATATATATACACATATATATTTTTTCACGATATCTATTTTGACATACACAACCTTTTAAATAAGCTATCTTAAGGACACTGACAATCTAAATTCAAACAAAATTTGAAATTAAAATACTATATATATTTTTTAAATTTAATCCTATTATATACCTAAATAATCTACCTACAGATCTCATTTAACAATAAGTACGCAAAATGAAATAACGTCTCACTTAGTTCAAAATGAATGAAGGTCCATATTTTATCTACTCGTATAAACCACACGGAAACAGAACTTTATATTAAAATATTTATCTCATAAATAGGTACAAGATAATCTTCAGTACGATCCATCTTTGTAATATTTATATCTTCTTTCTCTCTTTCCTCGTCTTAAGAGACAAATATAAATAGACAATAAGAGAAAAACAAAACCATTATGAATTATGTTATATTTTACTCTAAAATCTTGTTGTTTTTCACTGTGAGGAAATTAGGTAAGCAAGAATTATGTATAGAAATTGGAAATTACCGTACCGACTAGATATATAGGTTTTTTGTCTAGCTTTACATCTGCGGAGAAGAATGAACCTGAGTATATCAACACTCCGTTCAACGGAGTGAGTAAACGTCTTGTTCTCTATGCACTTCGTAATTTTCCAGACAATTTGCGAAAAAATCAAAATACTGCATTTTTTCGGATGGAAGTTGAACCAGTCGCCTTGTTTAGGGTGCTATGTCGGTTACCTCCTCGTGAAGCACCCTGGGCAACGGGATGGGCAGCAGCATCACAGTCGTGGTGGTGCTGCTGCTCGTCGCGGCTAATGAACCGACACGCGGGAATGCGCTCCGGCGCTCTGTATTGTAAGAGTTGTCCCGTAAGCGCATTGTAGGGAGGTACCCCTGTGATAGCTCTGCGCGCACGCGCTCTTTCATTGTGGAGGTATGGCGGGTTCGGTGTGCGCTTATCCCGCCGTCGGACAGAGCAGTGCTCTCCGTCCTTTTCGTAATCCCGTGAGCGGTGTCTGTGGTCATGTCTCGCGGCCACGCACGGGACGATAGCAGAGGAGTTATAGAGTCTGCTTCAGACTCGGGAGTCGTGCGGCGCGCTCGGCGAAAACGCATTTCTGGGTTGGAAACCTAGGCAGAGCCTCCCAAATGCCACACGGCGAGAACAGGTAAGCCTCCGAAAGCTCTTGGCGCTGGACAGGCACGAATGCGCAAAGAATAGAGATAAAGGGAATTAGATTTAGACAGGAGCCTGTCGGATTGGGCATCACAGCATGATAGGTCTGCCCAGACGATGGATGCGGAGAGTTTGTTAGAAGTAGAAAATAACAGAGATACTTCTCAGTATTCAGCTGAAGAACTGCGCACGTACGCCAGAGAACGTGCAGCCGCTATACTGGATGTAGCGTCTAAATCTGGCAACCTTAAGGGCACTTATGTGCGGAAACTGCAGGGCGCTGCTACAGCCCTGACTGACATAGTTGAATTTCTGGTCACTTATACTGAGAGTGAAGAGGTTTGCCGTGCACGAGAGGAAAACCAGCGCCTCACTAAAGAGGTAGAAAAACTGCGATCGGAAGTGCAATCCTACAGTAAGGATGTAAAACAGCTCAGGGTGGCCTTGGCAACAAATAAACGGACGGAGGACGTCTCAGAATGTTTCAGGATCGACTCTCAGCTTAGGTGAGGCTGTAATGGAGGAGTTAAGGCGCTCGATCGTCTGCTAAGTGGGGACTTTGATAGAGGCTCGTTTTGCTGGTATCTAAGAACGTCTCTTGCCTGCAAAGAGAATGCGTCCTCCTCTAGCGACAGACTCTAGGATAACACTACCTGAACATCCTCCAAAAGTGGTGATACCTCGAAAGACGTCAGAGTTGGTGTATTCCGAGACCGATAGGCGAAAACCGAGTCGCAATAAGACCACAGTTCGTTCTGAGATGAGATGCGCCTTTGCCAAACTCTCTACCAGAGCCGGAAGTCAGAGCCTCTAATGTGCAACAAGCGAACATTGTTGAAAATAGAATAGGTGAGGATGGTTCTTGGACTACAGTGGTAGCCGGCCTAGACCTAGAGTAGCCAAGCCACCCCGCACAAAGGCGGTTATTATTACTTTAACGGACGAGGCCTTGGTAAAAGGTGTAACCTACGCTCAGGCACTGGAGCGAGCGCAGCAGGGTATCAATCTGGCACATTTGGGTATAACCGAAGGCTTAACAGTGTGCCAGGCGATTTCGGGCCCTCAGTTGCTGGAGTTGTCTGCTGCACACTCTTCAGAGAAGGCAGATGCTCTAGCGGAGCGGTTGCGAATGGTACTAGATGGGCTGGCTGTGGTCACCAGACCCCGTAAGAAAGCCACTCTAAAGTTATTAGGGCTTGACGATTCAGTCACCAGAGAAAAGTGGTTAGCGCTGTTGTGAATGCTAGTGGCTGCACAGCCGACGCTGTTATAGTTTACGAACTCCGCGTTGGTTTCAGAGGCATGATGACAGCGGTGGTGCGATGCCCATGTGAAACTGCAGATACTATCGTAACTAAAGGCCGGATTTTAATAGGCTGGAGCTCTGCCAAGATTCAAGTTCTAGAGGAGCGTCCCTTAGGCTGTTACAGATGTCTCGCACTTGGTCACGCAGTGTCCTTCAACAATTGTCCGGGAGCATCTATGCTTCCGTTGCGGTTCTGAAGGGCACTAGTCTTACACTTGTCGTGCTGAGCCTCGGTGTATGGTATGCACAGACGCAAAGAGACCATCCGAACATGTAATGGGTGGCGCTGAGTGCCGCACACCGCCTGTCAAGGTATCAGAGGCTCTTAGGACCAGAGCTTCCTCTGCAGTCGGCGGCCGTCAGGACGTAGAGGAAAGTGTTATGTCATCATAATGCTTGCATGCTTTCTACAGGTGAACATCAACCACTCTGCCAGAGCGCAGGATTTACTACTGCAATCTATGGCAGAGTGGAATATTGACATTGGCGTTGTATGTGAGCCGTATTTTATCGCCAATCATCCTCGTTGGTTGGGTGATTTAGACGGCACTGTAGCTATCACGTCTGGAACCATCACCAATATTCCCCTCTCAACTCTAGAAAGAGGCTCGGGATATGTCGTCGGGAGTGGAGAGAATACGTCATTATTGGTGTATACTTTTCTCGCAACCGCAGTCTGGCGGAGTTCGAGAATTTTCTTGACTCCGTCAAAGTCGTCGTTGCTAGACAGTCGCTGAAAAAAATCATTGTCCTCGGGGATTTCAATGCTAAGTCCCGTGCGTGGGGGAACTCCTCATGAAACGCAAAAGGTAAAGCGGTGCTCTTCTCTCCAGGCTGTCTCTCCTTAACGTAGGGACAGCATTCACTTGCATGCGGCATAACGGGGGGTCCGTAGTGGACCTCTCTTTTGCCTCTCCATCCGTCGCGTGCCAGGTGAATAACTGGAGAGTAGAAGAAGAAGTGGAGACTTTGTCTGATAACCTTTATATTCGGTTTGATATGTCCGCTTAGACAGCGCCGGTGGTTCAACGTAGGGGTCCATCTCAAAGGTTCCCTAGATGGGCTGTTAGTCGACTTAACTCAGAGCTGGCCAAAGAGGCCGCGATTGTGGCAAAGTGGAGCTCTCAGGAGAGTACAATGAGGTCCAGCTCAAGCGTCGAAATTATAGCAGGTCATTTGCAGAACGCAATAACTAAAATTGGCGACGCTGCAATGCCGAGAGCCCGGCGGTGGTCAGCCCGTCGCCAAATGTACTGGGTGGTCCCCTGAGATTACTGCCCTGCGGTCTTCTTGCAACCGGGCCCGACGGGCGTATACAAGGTGTAGGAAAAGGGACGGTCTCGACCCTGCACTTGAGAGTCAACTGCAGGGCATATATAAAGAAAGATAGAAGGCTCTGCAGCACGCTATTAGCTTAGCGAAGCGTGAGGCTTATCAGAAGTTATTAGCAGGTCTTAAGAGATTTCCATGGGGACGGCCCTAGCTGGCTACCCGTAAAAAGGTCCACGCGCAAAGTACCGCGGCTCCGGGACCAGATGGCGTTCCAGGAAGAATTTTGAGCATTGCCCTGGAACACCTTGGTGAGCAACTTCGGACAGTTTCCGAAATTGTGGAAGGAAGGAGGACTATGCCTACTGCGCAAGGATGGTCGTCCTCCGGACTCTCCTTCCGCATATAGGCCAATAGTGCTGAATGATTTGATATTAAAATAATTAATAAAATTATCAATACTTTTTACAAATAATTACTAAATATTAATTTATTTCGTATTGAGTTTACGTAGGTTCTCGTGTAACATTGTAAAACTCGCTTACTATTTAATTTTTATACGATTTTCAATCAAAACAATTATACAAATCTAAATAATAATGAAAATCTTAATAAAAAAAATAATAGTATGTTCGATAAGTATTTTAGTTAATGGCAACTATTACAATGTTTTTAATTATCTGTGTAAGAACAGAACTTAGCCGCGGATTTAAAACTAATGTTAAATGTAAGTACCTATCTATCGTAGTTCAATATCATTTTGTGTGTTAAAAATTTTGAATATAATTTTGTGAGTGGTTCAATAACCATTCATTATTTCTAAATAATTTCATAATAAAGGTGATATAATAAATTGACTTAAAGAAGGATATTATTAAACAATTTTAATAAGAGCTTTGAACGTTATTTAGATTTATAATAAATAGGTAATTGCGTGAAAAAGAACGCGAGATATCGTTCTTTCTCGTTCGGTTATGTTTTGACGAATGAAAAGTAGAAGTTTGGCAACGCTTAGTAGTATTTTTNCACCCTGTATATATATATATATATATATATATATATATATATATATATATATATATTTATCTCAAATATTTATTTTAAGTCTTCGAATGTGGATTTAATCCAAAGCATAGCGATCCATGTAAACGCGTATACGTGTTGGTGAAAAGCGCTAATCTCAGGAACCGGTAGTTTAATTAAATAAATATACCTTTACTGGATAGCATATTTATCGAGGAAGGCTATTATATTAAAGTGCGTAAAAGCTAAAACTGATACATCAATAGGCAACAGATTACCTACTAACCAAATATTATTTTCAATTTGTCTATTTCATATTTAAAATTAGGATCTATAAGACACGTATGTTACTTAAAAAAACCTAGAGGATATTTCGAAATTATCTAATTAAATGATTGTAAATGTATAATACATATATCAATATGCAGTAGTTTAAATATATAAGCTGTTTATATTACGTCAATAAGACCTTATATAAATATTATTCGCTTTAAAAACAATTAGTTATTAATACAATATATTACGGTAATTCCCCAATGTGTTACGGTATTAATGTTTCAGTGAATTAATAGCAAACAAATTAAATTATCATACATTTATTATAGAACTTAATTGAGCTGAAGCTTATATTAAACACTAGTGACCTGGAACTTTGTTTGCATGGACTTTATAGTCACGCCATGCTTCTTTCATATACTACCCGTAGTAGACAATGAATACTCTAGTAGATGATGTGCGTATTCAAGCGAAGAAAAAAATATAATCGTAGATTCTGGTTGTGTTATTTTTTTATTACCAAATTATTTTTTCATAAAAAATATTATATGTAGAAAATAAGATTATAATGTTATTAATACCTGCCATTCGGTGCAACAATGACTTAATTGCATATTTATTTACCCATACTCTCTTTTCACCGCTCTTCTCCACTCTAAACGATTTTCACGTCAAATGTCGGTCCCTACATCACCAGTCTAAACGTAATAAAACCTGGTGTTGACCTCAATTTTACATAAATGACTTCGCAAGCCCCGCGCAGCGCCTTTGTCAAAAGATTTGATTACCCAGGGATGATTTGAATGGCAAATAGCTTACTAATTAATTGTTTACGTGACGTTCCGAGCGCCGCCAGGTGTTCAACGGTATATAATTAAATCTAAGTTTGTACGACCTTTTGTTTTTGTGACATATCAGAGTTATATCGTAATAATGTTATAGCATAGATAAACTTATGGAATTACCTTTGGGACGTTCTTTGTGATTTTATGAATAGATTTGTAGTTCCATCGTGATGCAGTGAGGCTTTCTCTCTTCTCTCTCCATATATATTTATATATATATATATAAACAAAAAGGTAGGCAGACTACCCCGCTAGGCATAAAGCGTGAAGCTATGTATATAAAAGGTGGGTACCAGATTAAAAAATACATATAATTTATTTTACCGCATGGGAATTGAAATGACGACCGTCACGTTTACAGTCAGACTTTGCTCCTAAAATCGTATTCTGAATTACAAAACCAGACGGACGTTTTAAATTCAATTATAAATTAAGATCTGCGCTAAATTAAATTAACACTAAATGCTTTTAAATAAACAGAGAATTCCGAGAGATGAATGAAACAGACAATGAAATGAATGATGAAACAGAGAATGCTTTTAAATATTTATATTGAAGCGTTTTATTTTCTTTCAAAGTATTTTTAAACATACAGGTGTGGTTCTCTTGGTCACTTTTACTGAAAACACAGTTTTAAATAGTCTACAAAAGTATAATACAATGAAAAACTAATTTATATATAAAACTAGCGACCCTCTTGCGGCTTCGTCCGCTTTAACTACTGGATTGTTCATATAATGTATGTTTGCAAAGCACTTAAGAAAATGTGAAAATCATTAAACCCTAATTTAATCCGCATTTTCGTAGTTTCAATAAGGATTTTCCAATTGTTTTACACAGCAAGGATTTTTAGTAGGTAAGTTATTTCAAATCTGTGCCACTAATCTTTTCAAGTACTTATTAAAGTATATTTAAATGACTACTTTTAGATAGTTAAATGACTATTTTTAAACGGAAGAAATTATAACCAAAAACCTATCACTAATAATAACTACAAAAAATATGAAACCAAATATATCGCGCTGAAATAATACATTCAACTAAAATTATCCAATACTTGAAACACATCTAAATCTTCTTTGCTATAGAAATAGATGCATTCGAGCTTGTGGTTAATGCTGTTAAANCAGAGTTACTTTCGAATTTATAATATAGGTATGGATACTCGTATATAGGATATAATTTTACCGCATAAATACCTTAAGCTCGTTACAAAGCAGACGTGCCATTTCATACACATCGTGCGATCATCGACACACAAAGTCAATAGATATACTGCCCTCTCGATCAGTTTTCTCAAAAAACAAAGTAGAGAACAGAGTGTCTTAACACTGCTTTCCATAGCCTACCCTGCTATATATAGCATGAAATAGCCAGAAGCTAAGAAATGTTATCTAAAGAAAACAGCGTTAAATTCCACAATCACGCAATACAGCTATCTTAATTGGCAGTTATACGTAACACAACTCTGTTAATTGTCATATAAATGATACTTTCAGTAAATTGACCTTTACTGTGAAACACTAGTATTTGCATACCTGTGTTTAGAACAAGATATCTGGTAACGCGATACTAGTAATTTAACTGATCTATGTTGGGTTACAGTACAAATAATTCATCGATTCCTTTTTTTTTTATGGTAAAAGGACAAGGCAAACGAGCGTTCGGGTCACCTGATGGTGATCACCGCCTCCCACGGCCCCGTGCAATACCAGAGGAGCTACAGGTGCGTTGCCAGCCTTTGAGGTGTGCCAAAAGTTGTGGGGTCGATTTTCACGAGAAAAATAAAAAGTTTATTTTATATATTGTAAAAGACAGACTTCTCACTCCCTTTTTCTAATTGATATTCACCATAAATAACCAAAAAAAACACTTGTTAATTTCAATATTCTTTTCTTCGGGGACAATTCGAAAGTAATTCATTGAGTGCTTACTAATATGAAATACGTGCTACGAGCGCTACGAACTTATATGCTACGTGCTACAAGATGCTACGGCTTCACGTTCCTCAAATATATTATGTATAAATACTATGGCAAATAAATATATAATGTTAGTTAAATGTTTTTTATGTAAATTGACTCTATGTTATTAAAGTTTATAAATATAATGAGTAATTTATAATAAAATTTTAGATTTATCAATTCCCACTCCAAAACAACACAATGCCTTTAGAATTCCTTATTTTGGCTTTAATTCTATAAATTCTAATAAATATGAAAATTACATTTATGCCATTCATACCTACCATCTTATTATCTAAAGCATACAACTTATAAAACATGTTTTTTTTAGTTTCACGTTGTATCCCGCACTTGGCAGGGTACGCACTGCTCCAAGCACACCTTTCATCCGTAATGTCAAGCCACTCCGTTCCCCACGCAGTCCTCACGTTTCGAGGAACTCAATACTTCACGTTTGGAAACAAAACACGACTATTCTGTCTCATTACCAGAGCGAGAAAATGAAAATTACTTATTCTCCTGGGTTGAAATCAAACTCACAACCGTCGTATTTACAATTAAACGCTGCATCCTCATTAAACTCGACTGAATTTTAATATTAGAAATTTCAAGATGTAATAAATAGTCTTTAATGTTTTTACTACCAGTTTAGGCAACTTTAATTAAGTTAATTACAACATAATAAGCTTAGTGCTTAAAACAATATACAAAAAATATTTATAGACGTCTAGACGGTACTTACTAGGACTTACGCGCTTTGTGCTGTAGATAGAGATTTAAAATATTGAGGACCTATTTCGGACCTACGTCTGGATACTATTTCTTATTATTTCTATAATATATTTATTTATAAAGAAACTTTGTTTACGCTTGTAGTATAACAAATTAGAAAGATAAATTTACAAAACTTCTGTTTCCCCTGACTCGAACTCGACGTCATATGACAATACAAATTGCAAACATCCATACCATAACAAAAATGTGTAGGTGAATAAAATAATTAATTAAAACAATATTATAAATATAATTTCTAATATTATTTAATTTATAGTTTACGATTTCAGTTAAGTTATTAATTTATGACTAGTTTAACACCATTATTAATAAATAGCAAAAGGTCTCTTTATATGTAATAGTGACACATATTTAAATTATTTTGAACCTCCGTAAAGACAAAGAGATCCAATTAAGTTGCTTTTCGACCGTAACTAATGCACACGCCTTTAATACGGACACGCTTGCAGAGCTCGCATGGATGACAGAATTACAAGATGCGATGAATATTTGAATAAAAACGGCCAAGAGCGAGTCAGACTCGCCTATAAAGGGTTCCGTAGCATCAAAAACAAATATATCTTACGAACACTACCATTATATTGATTATACTTTTATGTTATACTCTTGATATGCTATTTTAACTGACATCATAGAGACGGGGTTTCAATTAGATTTATCATATCACATAACTATGAAATAAATTTTATTCTCGTTTTAAGCTTTCATTGAATTTTATGACCGTTTTATATAATTTTTCCCTCTGAAAAAGGGGAATTGGTCACTTTAAAAGCTTTGCTCACAAAGTCTTGGCATAATCAAAAATCTTACTTAGAAATATAGTATGCTCTCTCGAATATTTCTTTTTGTTAGTTAAATATAATTACATTGTATAAAGTGTTAATAGGGTAGTTTGGAGTACTTCAAAGGTTTTTCTTACTATACCAATTAATAGGCTTATAAAATACACCTACTTTCCAAATTTTAATTATTCAGTTTATCCATATTATCCCATATTATCCGAGTTACATAGTACTTATATTATCCGAGTAAAATGACGGTGGCATACGGACAGACAGATAGAGAAACATGACAAAAAATCTCGGGTTTTTGGCCACTTGGCTAGGGAACCCTAAAAATGGAAATAATCCATTCCATTGCTGGAACGGATTCTCATTTGACACAACAATAACGCATTTGCACTTTAAAAAATTGCAAGAGACTATCATAGTTCGAAAATAGGATTTCTGCATACATTGACATATCGACTGTTTAGAGTGTAAGCTTGTTAACATTTTATGAAGCGAATTCTCAGGAGAGAGAACCATTTTAAAAAAACTATGAATATGCGTACAGCATCACAAGGTTGTACAAATATAAAAATTGATAACGTATTTTATTAATTAATATTATTAGTATGTTACTGTGGACATTTAATAGCAACTAACTTAATGGAACTAAACAAATTTATAAGACAGAAATTTTCAGTAATTTTTAAGAGTAATAAAAAAGGCCAATGCAAATACTCCAATAAGATTATTAAATAATAGTATTCTCTAGAGTGGTGATCCAACCCAAAATCATCGCCAGTGTTGTCAGGCGCTGTCCTTACGACACCATAGCGACTGACTATTGAATTAAATAAATCAGCTTCAAGCTGTATCGCGCACATAGCAATGTAGACAGAGAGAAAATAATGTTAAGATACTCACTTCTTCATTTTCCGTCGAATTTTTAAAAGCATTGCATGTTGAGTGGCGCAACTCAACGCCGAGCTTTTGCCTTAATGCCAGAGCGAAGAAATAAAAATATTAATAGTTAATAATTCATTTTTCAAGTGGGGATTGAACCTACAACCATCACGTTACAGTCAGTTACGTTATGACTGCCTCAGTTTACACTGACTATTGATATAATATAACAAAATTACAGATATTCACAATCTTCTTCATCGCAGATATATCACTCAGACACATATAACTACACTATAATGTTCCCTAAAATTGTAGACATAAGTACTCTACGTAAAAACGCGTCAAATATTTATTATTTTTTATTAAAGGTAGAGAACGTTGTAAGGTAAAAAGTGAACGTCATGAACACTCCAGGACTCAAGTACATGTGAAGACTACATTCGCAATAATTCATAAAGATTTTTCAAGTATTCGTTTGAAAAAAATTGCTTCTTATGTTGAAATATTCAGCAAGCAATATAAATTAAATAAACGCAGCTTCACTCCTTTACCAGCATAAAAAACAAGAAGAGAGAACCTCCTGTCAATACTTCTTTGCAACTATTTAAGTTCTGTAAAGAAAGTATCAGGTAACTTTCGATTTCGATTTTCTATTCCCACTCGAGGAAATAAAATATTTATTTTTTATATTTTCATTTTGGAAAGTACAAAGCGTTGAGTTCCACCGTTCACGCAGTGTCTTAACACTAAGTTCCCTCTGCCCTGCTGTGTGCAGGATACAGCGTGAAGCTGATTTGACTAAAAAATTGATTTTGACTGAAATTACATATACCTAATTTATTCTCCTAAAAGCGTTCACACATTTCGTAATCCCTTTCACAGCCCAACGGTTCAGGGCGGGCGCCGCGCGCCTTACTAAAACAATACATTGTTTACGTTCCAATACAGAATGACACGTTTCCACGTGAACACACGAAAACAACAGTGTGTTACTTTTTTTATTTTCTCCCAACAATATAAGCGATGAACCGTAGGGCGGTCCATTGTTTGGATTTTATAAATATGGAGGTCAGTTTGATGCTGTATTTAATTTTAAATTAATTTTCACACTTTTATGGTGTTGTTTACATATATTTTCACCTTTTTAACTCCTGGTGAAAGGAAAGGAGTGTTATGAGTGTGTCTGTGTGAGTTACAGTTTATCTGTATGTATGCCTGTGGCATCGTAGCTCCTAATTTGGTGAACGGCGCCCAATTTTTGATTTATTTTTGATTATCAACCCTTCTCTAGTTAGTTAAATTTTAATGCTTTTATTTTATTATTTCTTATACCTTTCGACACATCTCTAGTGAACGTATCACAGTATTTTTACTCTCCTTTAAAATTTATAAAATGTAGATAGGTTCATCTTATGCGGCGATATATTAATTGGAATAACTTCTATTAATTATCAATATGTTAGTTAATTGTATTAATATTTATGTTTTTAATAAACTAATGAAATTAAAGATATAAAGCAGGATTGTGCATACAAACTTCAGTAAACCTCACCGTAGTGGTAAAAGCGGTCGTTTAGACACATGTTCTAATTAATTTAGACCTGCGTTGTTTGTAGCGCCTTCACTAACCAAGTTAACTTGCTGAGAGCCTGTTGTGAACTTACTAAATGTTCGGTTAAATGTTAGTTGTTCATCCAGTTTCTTCCTTCTGGTCATAAATAAAATGTTCTGTAATATTTAAAATTTTAATTCACACTTACATTGGAATAACTTAGAAAAATCTATAAAACACATATAGAATTTTAAATTTCTTTAGTAGATACTGATTTTGGTGTGAATTAAAAGCGGTCGAAGTTCTCTAGGAACTTGTTTTATCTTCGTTTTATCACAAGCATGATAACCAAAGTGAAGAAAGCTCGAAAGCTCAATTTTTTCAAGACTTTCACTATTTTTGCTAGGCTTTAGACCGTAACTCATAATTTCTCAAAGAAACTAACTTAAATACACAACAACTTAATACTTAACTTTCGACAAACTAGTAAATCAACACAAGTGAAATTTAACAGAAAAGTTAGAATAATGAGACGAAATTCTGACCAAAATTGGTTTATTTATAGATCATCCTCTGGGAAATTCCTTGGTCCTTGTAAAGGCAATTACTGACACAGCCTTCTTGCTCTGCGCTCATATATGACAGGGTAAAATTATTATCTCGAAGGATATTCAATTAATTGAACTTGTTGCAAAGTAATATAATATGGGACTTATTGTTTATGCAATATGCTTTAGTTGATATTAGTTCCAAGATTTTCTTTAAACTTCTATTTATTATAATTTTATTTTGAGATCACCGCTAAGATTAAATTAAAACATATAATTTTATTAATTCGAAAGAGTCAAAAATATATAAATTAAAATATTTATATATTTGATACAAGTTTTCAACATTAATTATTTCGACTTCAAAGAGTAATTTTCCAGGGCTATTATAGGAATGAGCCAATTGCATAGTAGCCGGCGGTGCGAACGGAATTTTGTTAATTTGAATTCTGCCCAACCGATAATACTAAATCCATTTAATGATATAACTAGTAAAAGGACCTTGGTTGCCATTGGCGAAATGAAAATGGATAGGATTTTATGTAATTATTTCTTATCTCACAAAGGATTTGGTGGTATTTAAATGGTGTTATTTATTATACTCGTGAGCACCTATTTGTTCTTAGGACAGTGGGATAGGGTATCACTGAGAATAAGATTGTAGCGGGATCGATGTCCAGTTGGGAGAATATTTTTATTTTATTTTTGGTAACGTATTCAGTCTGCTTTGTCAACCACAAAGCGAGACGTTGAGTTTTTCCGTCCCTTTAAAATTTAGATTACAAGGTTCTCAGGTTCCCACTTCCTGTGACAGTGACCTGACAGTGGACGAGACGAAAAAGATATGAAGAAACCGTAGCGTTTGGCACTCCGTTCTCTCTGACTACCCTACTAGGAATAAAGCGTGAAATTAAGTTAAGTTATTACAGAAATTAAAGCCGCTCGCTTCAACTCCTTCTCTAAATAATTAATAATTATTAATGACGTTTTTATTATTATTTAAATCGTATAATTTAGCCACAAAATAAGGTATGAGATTTCAGTAATAGAGCCCGATAAATATGTAGTAATAATATATATGATACACAATAGGGGTAAGCGGTCTTTGTATTATAAGGTACGAGTACATATGGTAAATTAGTGTGCAATTAAAGTAGCGAGACAGTCGACAAACCAAACAAATTTGTAGATTTATTACTCTGAATTCTCACATTTTGTCAACGATACTCACATACGTATTGTAACTATAATGACTGTCGTGTGGAAATAGATGCATTTAGTACGTTCTTTTCTACTTTTATGGGTTTATGGGTTTGATTCCCACTGGAGGATGAAATATTCATATTTTCATTACCTTCACTCTAATTTCGGCGTTGAGTTCCGCCTCTAGACATGCAATGGCTCCAGAATTCGCTTAAAAATCCTCTGCTGTCTGAGGATACAGCGTGACGCAAAGAAAAATTGTATAAGAAACTTTACGTTTTGAATGTTGGAACACTCTCTGTTTCTATTATATGTATTTTTTTCTATTCACATTTCACATTAGAATAATGTCAAATTTTTATTTTCATGTTTATTTTCTCTTTATGAGATGGCCAGGAAGAAACTAGTTATAAGTCAATTCATTCTTTACTTTTTACTTAAAAGGAAAAAGTTTGTAGCAACCGGTTTTTTTTTGTAGGCACTCATATTTTATTTGATTATAGGGATGGTTTCTAATATTATTACTAAGAAAAATTAAAAAAATAATCTTCATAATTTAACGGAGGTTAGGTATTGTTGCATAAAAAAATCATATTTCCTGAAAAATCACAATATAGACATATTCATTACGAAAGTCTCATTAGTATTTAGTACATTTTTCATATGTTGTGTCGAGAATTCAGAACGTGGTAGCGGTAAGCATATTTATAACGAAGTTCATATTTCTAAATTGAAGTAAATATAATGCAAAATCTACAGTTAAGTTACAGACCAAGTGCACTCCATAGTTTTAATGGATCTTTTATTAATGTACTCGTAGGTAACTAACTAGCAACAAATTTATTTGCGTAGACAAAATAAATATCATTAGACTGTTTGTTTTCATATAGTTTTATTTTTTAATTTCATATATGCGTTTCATTTTGCTTTGTAGGCAGATGAAATATTTATTTTAAAGCAGTCTTCGTTTGTTTTAGGTTTAAAATGGTTGATCCAAGGACCCATGCTTTCTGAGAACTGACAACCCCATTATCTTTTTACATCTATTTTTAAGATATTGCGTGCTGTAGGGTGGCACTCAACGGTGCGCCTTGTCTTATTTGATCAAAGAAATGAAAGTAATTTATTACTATGACTCCCCCAACAGAGCATCGAATCAACTAACTGATATATATATATAATTCATTTCTTCGTTCTAGTAACGAGGCAAAGCCCGGTGTTAAGTTCTATTACTAAGTAACAGAGTATCTTAACACCAGCTTCCCAGGTTTCTCCTCATGTTTCATCAAAAGCTAACGAGGTAATGCAATAAGTTCTATGACCTTTTTTGTTTTATCCCGTTTCCTGCATATAACAGTCTACGCAGAGTAAAGGAGTGTTAAGACACTTCCATTCCCACTCTTTACTTTTGATTGCGCGTTGAATGGCGTATCCAAATATTTTCTCCATACGTGAAAAGTATAAAAACGCGAGAATTAAAATAAAAAATAGAAAATTAAAAAGTAGCTGTTCAGCAGTAATTTTTATCTTTTCCCTAAATTATCTGTTTAAAATTTAATTATACACAATAATACCTTTTCCGTCATTCCAATTCAGAATCCAAAGTAAAATTATAATTTATACTTTGAAATAGATTTGTGAAAATTTATATTTATTTATTTGTTGTTCAACGGTTCCGCTTTATTTAAATTAATTTGTTTTGTACAAACGGCAAAGGCTTGTTTCGGGTGTACGTAAACAAGAGTTAATGTACTACTTTTAGACTATGACTTTGGTTATCATTTTAATATTACTTAATAGAAAAATAATAAAAAAAAGATACTAATCATTTTGCAACTTAAGTAAATCTTTGTAGCAATTACAAAAGTCTCTGTATTGATTCTGTTTGTTTGTCCGTTTGAAATCTTTGTATTTTTATTTAAATAAATAAAACTCTTTATATAAACAAAAATAAAACTATATACAATCACAAGTTGTGTTCAAACTATCGACCAATACCACTACAAAACATAAAAATAAACATTCATTTATAAGAAAGTTATATAAAACCCGCAAATATAAAGGTTTTCTGGAGCAACAGTGCGTAAAAAGTAGACGTAAACGTATGTAAGGAAAGGAAAGGCCAAATTATACCGAAAGGAACTTTGACATGGATACTGCCTCTAACATTAATTGACTGCGTATAAGAAAACATATTAAATCGCTGTGGGTGAGAGAGGGATATAAAAAAATTATTTAGTTTCACGCTGTATCCCGCACATAGCTAAGTAGGCAGAGGGATTCTGTGAACCTAATGTTAAGACACTTCGTTCTTATTGAGACACCGGATTCTAGAGATATTAAACTATAACCAATTACCAAACGAAGGAAAGAAAATATTAAATATTTTATTATCTCGAGTGGAAATCGAATCCTAAACTATCACGTTTACAGTCAAAATTATCATCGCGTCAAACCGTTACAAATCGATTCATGTCTTTCAAATTCAAATTCAAATTCAAAATATTCTTTATTCAAATAGGCAATTATTATGAGCACTTTTGAATCGTCGAATGAACATATAAACAAAAAGCTACCACCGGTTCGGAAGGCAGTTCTGCTGAGAAAAGCCGGCAAGAAACTCAACAGTTGCTCTTTTCAAAATCAATGGTACAATCTATAAATATTAGCTGGCAGCTATCCTGCATTACATTCAATAGACATTAATTCCATACATGCTTATCCTCTAAATATTCTTGAACAGTGTAATACGCTTTACTTGTTAGAATTTTTTACAGATTACAGATATTTTAAATTTTGGTAGTGGCAAACTAAGAATACACTGCGGAATTTTATTATCAATGGCGGACTAAGGGGACTAAATAAACCCTTCAAAAAATGCATAGTATCTACTTAAAAGGAAGTTTAAGGTTGGAGGGGGTTATTGGAGAATAAACAAATAAGTACAAGGATTCGTGCAGCCTGTACCGGTAGTTTACATTATATTATTTAAAATTACTTTTATCTTTCTAATGTCCATTTAGGTTGCATGTGGTTCCATTTTCGTAGTTTTTTACTTCAAGTTCCTAGGGCCTCCAGACCGACGTCATTTTATAAACGTTTACGTACTCACTAACCTGAAAGTGGTGCAAAATAAAGGTACATCTCTATCTGGGAGGATGATTGAGCCATCAGATCGACTTGGGTGTTTATAAGGGGTCTTAAAATAGTCCATAAATAATATATGTAAAATTATAGCGTAATTTTTCAAAGTGGTTTTGGAAGTCAAATGCAGTTGCTCCATTTAAAAACCGCCATCCGCCACTAAAATGGACTTCTCCCATGCGTCATAAATGTGCTTTAAGAGTGCAGCACCCGCATCCGTAGTGGACTTGCCTTTGGTGAAACCATATTGCTCACTATAGAAACAATTGTTAATATTTAAGAAAATTGTGAGCTGATTGAATATTATTTTTTCAAATATTTTACTTAAGGATGGTAAAACAGAGATCGGTCTGTACTTTCCAGGCTCAGATCTATTTCCACTTTTGTAAAGCGGCACTATTTTGCTATATTTCATTAAGTCCGAAAAAGTACCGGATTCTACACAATTGTTAAAAATTAAACCAAGGTAAGGAGCAATATTAGGTATAATTGAATTAAAAACTTTAACAGACATGCCCCATCAGTCACCAGTTTTCTTTAAATTAAGGCTTTTAAAAGTTTTGACAATTTCATCTGGTGACACATTCTTAAACATAAAATGTTGTCTACAACTATTTACATGGGTCTTTAGTATTAATTCTGCTTCCGAAGGAGATTATGGCAGTGAACGTGTTAATTCAATAGACATATTAGAAAAAAATTTTTGAAAAGTATTTGCCACTTCTTAATCTGAATTCAAGATTACATTATTAATTTTTAATTTAATAGGTTCACTGACAGCTCTAGATCTCCCAGTTACAGTAGTAATAGCATCCCATGTAGCATGTTTTAACTTGGTAACCAACACAGTGGTAGCAGGGTAGGCAGAGGGAACTTATTGTTATTCGTTCTCCACTTTCCGCCGAACTCTGAAGGCGTGCATTCCGTTTTGAGTGGCTCAACTATTGAGTTGAGCCACTTGAGGACAGCATTGGCTGTCCTTTGCTTCGACACCAGAACGAAGTAACGACAAATAAATGTTTCATTTCTTTGAATGGGAATCGACACATAATCTTTAACGTTTTCGAAACAGAAAACAAAAACAAAAAACGATATTAACTGTGAATAGCACATTAATCGAATTGCTCATTATTTATAGCAAACGAATGTATTTGGAATAAATCGAGCGAGAGTCGGCCGTCAATCTTCTCTCAGCTCGTTTTACTTGTAAGTGGAATCCAATTTTCGACAATGGTTGTTAGGCTATAACCAAATATTTACAATACGAGACAGCACATAATGGCCGCCGATTTCACGCCCCGTCTGTAATAAACACGATGTGTGCTTGTGTATTTGTATGAATCTTGTATATTTAAATGAACTTTTTTTTAAAGATTCTTTTAGTTCAGGTTCAAGTAGTTTATTTTATTTTAAACACGATTTATCCCTTTCGTTTCATTTTAGATTCACGCTTTATTATACGGTTATTATTGTAATTATATTGAATGTGTATGATATACATCAATTCATATCATTGGATATATTTTATTTGCATTTTTATTTATTTACAGGGCAGCTATGTCCGCTTAAACAAAAATAAATAATATAAATATAAGCTTAAATACAAAATGTCTATGACCATTACACGGTGAAATACTTAAATCGCTTTGCAAGTAAACTTGGATATTTATTTATTAACTAGTGGACCCGAACGCGGCTACGCCCGCTTGAACTATACGAATATTTATTAAATGTATTTATGAAATTATTTTCACTTTTGAATACAGAGATGCGTTAATCAAGCTCATTTTGGGTGACGTTTTCTAACAACAAACTTTGCAAATCGCTGCTTAGCAACGGTCGCTTAGCGACGGTTGTTATTAACATGGCGGAATAAATTGCATGTCAAATTAATAAGTATTTTCATATATTGGTAAATATCGAAAATATTACAAATGTGAGAAAAAAAAGTATCCTATGTTCATCCCGAGACCTTCAAGTATCTCTCTATATGAGTATTTTATCGCAATGAAATTAGCGATTTGGCTCTGATTGCGTAAAAGACAGACAGACAGAGTTACTTTCGAATTTATAATATAGGTATGGATACTTTTTATTTTAAACTTCAGGCGGGCAGAAGGAACCTAGTGTTAAGACATGCCGTTCCCTATTTTCTGCTTTGCCTAATCGACCAGAGCAAAAAAATGAAAATAAATATTCCGTTTCCACGAATCGAACCCACTACCAGTCGCGTTCACAGCCCCATACAATTGACCTCAATCAGTTAATCTATCTGTTTATACTTCTTATAAATATAGAATTACATCCAATTAAGTATAAATATATAAAAATCATATTATATATCTTTTATAAATTGAGACGTTGACCTATGTAGTTGCAGCTTACATTAACAATGAAAAGTCTTATTAATTCTCAGCTACGAAATTTCAGGAAAAAATATATTATTAAGCCAGATTACTAACCTAAGTAATCCTCTTGTTTAATTAAATGAAAGCACGTTTTTTTGGGTCTATTTATTTTTCTTTATTTATTAATACAAGGATTTCTTTCAGGATTTCGCGGAAGGAGGTCAATCTCACTAAAATAATATATTAAAATAATTTGCTTTACATTCTAAAGCGTAATAGACACCTGGAAGTAGACAAATAATAAAATTTTCATAGAAAAGAATGATAAAAAATCTAATTTCTAAAAAATATATGACTATTTTATAAAACTTAAAAACGGTGTTTAATAAACAAAGGTATAAGAAACCAATAAAAATGTTATGCTATTTACAATTTGGTAGTTCACGGTCAGAGTTTTTAGTAGTTTATTTGTTCCCAATAAATTTCTTATTGGAATCTCGTTCGTCATTAAAAGTCTCGTGTGAAACAATTTGTTTCAGTATTAACCCTAGACAAGATTTCAAACGAATACTTGAGAAATCGTTGTGAATTATTGCGAATGTAGTCTTCACATGTACTTGAGTC
Organism: Heliconius nattereri; assembly: GCA_013403645.1. Taxonomy (NCBI): domain Eukaryota; kingdom Metazoa; phylum Arthropoda; class Insecta; order Lepidoptera; family Nymphalidae; genus Heliconius; species Heliconius nattereri. The sequence goes on from JAAIXI010000232.1 coordinate 1,661,354, forward strand.
CTGGAGTCCATGTCGTTCACTTTTTATCATACAACGTGGGTAATATTACATTTTTTTATCTTTAATAAAAAAAATGAATACTTAACGCGTAGAGTTTACGTAGAATACATATCTCTACAAATTTATGGAATCTTATAGTGTAGTTCAGTGTCTATTCTAATTATTATTAAATGTTTTATATTTATAAATCAATCACCCATAATTACATATTAATATTAAACAGTGTTATGAAATAGTAAAATATTCCTCTTAGCAACAGTAAACATAGAAAATTAATTATTAAAACTTCCATCTAGCATTACGCGTCAAAAACAGGCAAGCCTGGCAGCACCAACAACGGATGCCCACCGCCTGCCTACCGCAGTCATGATCATTAGCGCTTGTAAACAGGCGGGCGAGCAAACAAGCGGTGTTGATACAGTTTCACTAACGTCCACAAAGTGCTCCGCTATAGTATTTCTGTTTCACTTTTGGAACTAGATAATACTTGTTTGCTCTTCATATTTCAGTACACACATGTATTTTTTTTAAATAAAAAAATATTTTAAAATATTTAACATTTCAAAGCATGTCCCAAAAATGATATTAAGTTTCTCGGCTAAAACAGTTCAAAATTTCAAATATTACAAGGTACAGACGTACACGATGCTATGAATATATTTTGAATATGCCAAGCGAGCGCTACAGGCGTATCCGTATTAAAGGCGTGTGCATTAGTTACGGTCGAAAAGCAACTTAATTGGATCTCTTTGTCTTTATGGAGGTTCTAAGTAATTTAAATATGTGTCACTATTACATATAAAGAGACCTTTTGCTATTTGTTCATAATGGTGTGAAACTAATTTTATACAAAAAAAAACAGCTTCATGCTGTATCCCACACAAGGCAGGTAGAGCAGGTAGAGGGAACTTAACTGTTAAGAAACTCCGTTCCCCACTTTCTATCAAATTCTGAAGGCATTGCGTGTTGAGTAGTGGAATTCAAGCCCGCGCTTCACCTCGCCGCTCCAGTGACGTAATGAAAATATAAAATATTTCATTTCCTCGAATGAAAATCGAACCCATACGCTCCACGTTTACAAGTCAGCCGCTGTGACGCTACGCTACGACGGCTTCAATTTATAATTTTATAATTTACTATTCCAATTACTTATTGTTTTTTTAAAACGATCATAGCGTAGAATCAATTTACATAAAGTAACATTTAACTAACTTAATATATTTGCCACAGCATTTTTAAATAATTTATTTGAGGAACGTGACCACGTAGCATCTTGTAGCACGTAGCACATAAGTTCGTAGCGCCCGTAGCACGTAATTCATATTAATAAACATGTACTTAATAAGTTATTTTCAAATAGTCCACGAAGAAAAAAATAGCAGGGTGTTTATAACTTTTAAAAATATACAAATAAAATACAACGAAAATCTAAAAGTTTACTTGTAAATTGTTATCTGTTGCGATAAAAATGAAACAATAAAATATATTTGGGGAATGATTTATTGATAAATTGTCTACTTCATTCATTTCAAAATTATTTCATTATTTTAATGTCTATAATAATTAAATTTCACAAAAGAACAAAATTTCTTATATTAAAAAATATTATTATTATTATATATTGCTCTATTTTGAATCACATCGTGTTGGGTTTTAGGACAAGTACAGTGTTCTTATTTTTAAAATTTGTGCAAAACTACTAGGTAATAAATTAATAACATTTTTAAAGATAATTCTATTTATTTTACATTGTTACTCAATTTTAGTAAAAGATAAAAATATTTGCTAATGAAACTTTAGTATGAGTCCTAAACGTGTTGTACATAAATACAAAATGATAGTTCATTTTCATTTTTTAAATTATAATTGATTTTCTTAACATACATATATAAGGTAAAGATTTATTTAATAAAAGTCACAGTTTTATAATACAATAAAATTATCAAAGTTAAAAAAATGTGCAATATAATATTTTTAACAATAATTATAAGCACATATAAAACCCGTATAGAACTAAATACAAATGTAACATTAAATGTACAATAGAAACATACTAAGATTTTAACAACATTTCTATAATCAAAAGTATATAAAGAACAAAAATCCGGTCAAGTGCGACTCGGACTCGCACGAGCGTTCCGTACTATCATCTATTAAAACAAAATGGCGACTTAAAGATTTTTCCATAAAAATTCAATCCTTGATTTGCAACCTTAGGGAATAAATTCTATAAAACCATGAAACACGTGTTCAATCAAATATTTTAATATATAAAAAAATTCCATACAAACTTTCAACCCTACGGCTATGCGTGCGTCTTACCTCAGTCAGTGGGAACATGTCCTTTTATATAATTATATAGATTACAAATAGTATTAAGTCAATCGATAGTGTGAAAGTGGCCTTGTAAATTTTATTTGAAGGATTAGTATAATAATTATTTTTATACATTATACGTTTAAGTTCTACAACTACAAAATAGTCTTAAATTTCCAGTAAATACTAAAACCTATGACTAAATATAATTTAGAATTCAAATTTTTAATCTTACTTTCAACTTTTAGACGCACACAAAATTGCTCGTTTGGTAGAACAATGACATATTTGCACTATTTCAAGTATTACAGGAGACGAAATCTATGTTTGTAAATACTGTAATCTTTACAACACTGACTTTTCTTTTCACAGAATGTTTTACATTTTAAAAAGAAAAGTGATATCGTGTCATTCTTGCAGTAAATGCGATATAAGTATCGTCAATAACATGTTTTTTTTTACAATTTCGCTTTATATTTTAATATATACGTATAAATCGTTTCGAGTTTGATACAAATAGGTCTGTTTCAAGATGTCTTCTATTTTCTTGTCCTTAATAACATGTTTGATTTTAGTAAAAGTATAAATCCTTATATCGCATCGTATTTTTAACTCTCTTCTTTCTCTTTATAATCTATTCAACTATATGAAAAAAGGAAGAAATCATTTCAAACTAAGACTAGGTAAGAAAAAATAATTATGTATCCTCAAAATATAGTAAAAATATAGATAAACCATTTCCACGATTAATTCTAGTCCAAATTTCCTTTGAATTAAATTTATGATGTAAATTACAAATAAGTAAATTTAAATATGCTTATTAAATAAATTCAACATTCTATACAATATGCATAGAGTGCTGTATAAATAATTATATTTTATATTTTCCAATACAATATTATAAATGTTATTTAAACGTGCAATATAAATATACTTTCTTTATTTCTATAGAAGAATCAGTAAAGTAATGAGATTTTCCCCATTTTTGTCATTAACATTAACTTTTTAAAATCTTAATCCTTATATTATCAAAGGGTTAACGCTACGAAATGAAAAAAAAAATAGTTTTGTGTATGTTAGATATTTGTATATTCTAGTACAATAACCTATTTTTTTTTGGTCACCCAATAACATATTCGACTTTGAAATTCAAAGTTGAAATAAATATTTATTAATTAATATTGTATCTTAATTCTTTTATAAGTATAACTACAAATTGATGATTTACAATTTCACAGCAAATATTTAGTCATCTAGAAGATTATTCATAAGATCTGTAATTTACTTATTAGACATGATAGTAAAATTCGTTAAAAAGGTTAAAGTTGTAAGACGAATGTATGAAGTTGAAAGGATATTTAAAATCATGTTCGAACTGTATATACATATTTATAGTTTTAAAAGTTCAACATCATCTAAGAAGTTATTACAAGAAGCTTAATAAATAATCTCTCTCTTAATCCGGAAATAATGGTCACCTGTAAAATTTGTGCATTGAAAAAACATATTGTTTTCTATCTTCATGTACTTTCATTATCAATGAGAAATAAAATTTACATTTTAAAAATTAAAATTTTAGAGAGGAACTCCTCACAATATTATGTAAATATATAATTTTTATGGTATGGTAAATGCAAAAAAAAATATTTTTTATTGTATGAAAAATATTTCAAGTTGTATGTAATTTCAAAAAATTATAACTAAATTTTCCAACCAGTTAAATAGTTCACTGGGATCGGGAACATATGGTAGAAAAGTTAGTTCAAAATTCAACTTTTTCGTAGAATTATTAAACTTATAACTATTATTTAACTAAACGTTTTTTTTTAAACTAGCATCAGGAAAATAGAAACGACGTAGTTTAATTCGAATATAAATATTATCTATCTTTAATAAAAAAAATAGTAATTTCATTAAAATCTCTACAGCAATAACCATTTATAAGGATTTCCTAAGACGTGTAAGGGACCAAGTGGCAGTGGTACTAACAAGTAGTGCAATCTAAACTTAAACCTAATCTTAAACCTCTATACATACATCACTTTCATACGATAAGATGTCATCAAAATTCATAAGCGTATTGAAGTTTCATAGTCAAAATTACGATAGCAAAGACTTTCGGTACAAAAAATATATTCCAAAAATATTGGGATCTCTCGTTCAAATTGTTTTTTTTCATTTTTCTTTCACACTTGGGAACGCCCGCGTTGCCATGGCCGTGCCTGGAAATGAAAATATTTTTTTAGCTTCATGCTATAACCCGGTAATAGTAAGGTAGACAAAGAGAGTGTTAAGACTTTGCGTTCCCTACTTTCCGCCCAATTTTAAAGACCCGTAAGTGTTGAATGTTAGTTGCGAGTTGCCACACTCGAGGGAATAAATATGTTTCTCCACTCGAGTAGGAATCAAACCCAAAACCGTCACACCTACAGTCAAATACTGTCCCTGTACCACAGCGGAATCTCTAACTTCTCATTACTTATAATATACGTTATAAACTTATAAAATTGTACATATATTATAAATATCTAAGAACAAATAATTTGAATCTCGTAACAAATCTTTAATAATATTTTATATCAAGCACATATTCATCTTACCCATGTAATCAACCGTTAGAACTGGCTTTGGGTCGGCGACCCATCAAAGGATTCCTCATTTATTAACCTCAGTTTAACAGACTCCCGTCTCAAATTGTAACTAGTAGAGATGTGACAATGTTTCACATCCACAGTCAACAAATCCTCATTCAATTCGACCCCACTCTTTTCCACATCAGCCGCAGCACTCGGTTTCCTCTTGTGTCTAAATGAAGTGGACCTTTGAGAGCTGGATCCGAGATAGCTATCCGTTGTAGTGTTTCCATTAAACGTCTTTTCAGACTGACCGACCCCTAATTGCTCTAATGGAATATTGCTCCGGAGATGTCCAGCTGTGTCAATACAAGGAATCAATTGTTTGAACTCCTTTCTAAAGTTCTCGTTCATCCATGCGTAAATAAAAGGGTTGTAGCAAGTAGACGACATAGCGACCACATGGCACAAGAAAAATATAAGAAAATAGTACTTGGAATGGATCGCATATATGTAATAATCATTGTACAAGTTCGTGGCGTTCAATGGCAGCCACGATAAGCCAAAAATAGTAACCATAGCAATCAGCATTTGGTTCGTGCGACGCTTTCTGTTCTTATCAAACTCCTCCTTTCTAGCGTTTTTACTGGCCGCCTTCGCTTTAGCGCGATCGTTCAATTTGAAACTGACACATGTATAACAGAAGGCAATCACTGTGAATGGGAAGACGAATTGCAGGGTAGATGTGACTGACCCGAATATTCTCCTTAGCTTTTCACTCGGCCACGTTTCTTCGCAGAATCTACCTAATTTTATATCGTAATAGGTCATAAATATAGCGTAAGGTAACGTTACCGTTACCGAGAAAGTCCAAATCATGACTATAACAGATATACAAGTTTCGATTTTCATTCTCGGTCTGAACGGGTATATAATTACAAAAAATCTGTCGATAGCAATAGACATAAGAGTCAGTGTTGATATGTATACGCTGCAGCCCTGCGCGAAAGGCATCATGTGGCATAAAATCGAACCCCAACTCCACGAGCCATGGAAGGAATAGAGTGGAGTGAAAGGAACTGCAAATAAGCAAAGTAAAATATCGGATAATGCTAGATTAGTTATAAAAAGATTGGTGACAGTTTGCATGGCCTTGTTCCTGATGACCACGAAACAAACTATAAAATTTCCCAGCAGACCCAGTACGAAGATAATCGTATAAACTACACAAAACATGGCTTGAACCCATTTATTATCAATTATATTCTCATATCCAGGTAAATGAGGAAACGGTGTCGGTACATTAGAATCGTTCCGGAATTTTTCTGTGTCATTAAGTATATATGGGTAGCTGGCGTCCGTTTCGTTCATTATTACGAACGTAGGAACCCCCCCAAACGAAAACAGGTAATATTTTCTTCACCTGTCAGTTTTACGATCCTCAGCGAGATTTAACGTCAGACCTATAACAAAAAAAATCATTAAATTTAATTTCTTCTTTTTTGCGCAATTTAGGTATAAACTGCCTGTTTCATCATATAAATATAATAAGTTGACGATATTTTTTTGTTTACTTTTGTATCGACTGTCGAAAAGAAGAAGGAGAAATATTCAAAAAAGGAATAGATATAAAGTCATTTATGTATGTTATAGCCTCTAAGGTAGCAAATACTAGGGTGCGGTTCCTTTGAAATCGCCCTAAGATGTAAACAATAAACAATTTCTTGGAGCCTTTCCTTACTGGGTGTTCAAGCGAATGCCACTTCAGCATGAAGTGCTTTGTATAATCAGGTATATTTTTGTTTGTTTTCACGCTATAGGGGAAACTTAGGTAATATATCACTATAATACATTTTACTTAAATTTTTGACGTATTTTATGCTTACAATTCAAAAATGTTATAAAAGAGGAGTATTACAATATTTTTACACATACACGCTTTTCCCCCCCATGCCAGGGTAGACAAAAAGAATTTGATGTCAATATACTTCGTTGTCCAATTATCACGCCGATTCGTGTTGATTGGCGGAACTTAATCCTACTTTTTTGTCTTTATTTTTTAAAATATACAATTCTATATGTAAAACTTAGAGATAGATTAATAAAACTTTTAAAAGTAAAGTAGTAAATGTTGAATCACAATTGATTAAACTCGTGTTACGAAAACGATAGATCATCGCACAAAGAAAAACTTGCGAAAAATCCTCCCTCTAACTTCTATATATGAAAGTTCCATCATGCCCTATTGACAGGATTGAAATATGATGTTCCTTTAATAAAGAAAATTTTATAAATATGCTCTAAGGATTTATATACAATACACATGGATACAGTGTATTACGTCAATCTATCTTTTTTTCTTTCTTTTTTTTTAGCTTCAAAAAATGTTAACATATTCCATTTCCAACTTTCCACCGAATTCTTGAGAGGAAAAAATCTTCACGTTGTATATAACCTGGTAAGTAAAGGAAACCAATCCTTAAGACAAAAAATTCCAGGTATTTTATATTAAAGGGCGGAATTCAATGGAAATTTGTCTCGTTATCAGAGCAAAAAATAAGCATAACTCATTCTCTCGAATAAGTATCCAACCCACATCCGTTGCGTTTGCAATTAAATGCTGTACGGTGCCGGTCTCAATAATTTATAGAAAAAAACAAACAAATAGAAAAAATATATTATTATTTATTCTTAAAAAAAACTATATTAAAATTGGTTTCTTTGAAGTTGCTGATATAAACAAGGGTAAGCATATTTGTGGTAAACAGACACATAAATACAAAAATACGTGCAAAAATAACAAAGGAATAAATATCAAATGGAACGCATTGTATATCGTTGTTTCATATTTTTTTGTAATATACCTGTTTGTAGGTCTTATACATATTTTGCCTTTACTGTTATTCATAACGAGGGTCGTGGGTTCGATCCCCACTCGAGGAAGTGAAATATTTATTTACGTTTATATTTCCATTTCTTCGCTGTGGTGTCGAGGCAAAGCGCGGCGTTAAGTTCTGCCTCTCAACACACAATGCCTCCAGAAAGTGCCTCGGTAGAAAGTGGGGAACGGAGTGTCTTACACACTAGATTCCCTCTGCCTACCCTGTGTGCGGGATACAGCGTGCTGCTGATTTTTTTATTTTATTTAAAAAAAAAGCTTATAGCATTTAATTAGAGCATAGAAAAAATGTATTCACTCTGTGCTCATTTTACAAGAAAAACTTCAGGAGTACCTACCGATAAAACCCGTCATTATGTTACCTTGTATAAGTATTACTTAGATTTAATGCTTGCGGCAAGTTTATTAATATGCAAGTTTCTATGTATAGACGTCAAAGCAGTTTGTCGCGTTAAATATGGAACTGCGGTGTTAAATCGATTCTAGCGTTACTTGTTACTTTAGAGTCATACAAAGTTTGTTATTTAATAAACCCTTATTAAAAAAGTGAATTTTATATTTGTATTTTTAACCGACTTCTGTAAGAAAAGAAGGTGGTGATAACCGAAACCGACTTCAAAATTATAAAATCTTTGTAAAATTATTTTTCACTTTTTAGTTCGTTGTTAGAAGTCGGTTTTTCTTTTTGTTAAAAATTAAATTTATTTTTTTCATATTATTTGTAAGGAGGCGCGTGAGTGAAGGCTTGTGACTGTAAGTGCAACAGATTGTGGATTCGATTTCCAATCAAGGAGTATCTAATTTTGAAACTTGGCTTGAAAGTGGCAGGATTAGAATATATTGTATTTCCCATTTAGCAGAAGACTTCCTCTACCTCTATCCTACCTGGAGTAAAAAACGTGATCCTGAATGGAAATCGAACCAACAATTATCGCATACATTGTCAGATATTTCCCAATTGCGCCATGGGAGTCTCAATATTCAATACTTTGCTTTTCACGCTATTTCATAAGTTATATATTAAATTAGTTTCATTAAATAATAACACTATATGAATCTTTAAATATGCACTTAAACTGAAAGGCGAATAATATTATGTTTTGTTAATTTTATTTCACAAATTATCTTTGAAAATTGAAACTGAAATGACTGAGAATTGTTAATGTGAGGCTTTCAATTTTACAAATTACATTTTGCCATTAAAGATAATATTATTATTTTCTTATTAGACTTTCTCTTACTGTAATGAATTAAAATTTGGCGTTAAACTCCGCCACCTAGCAAGTGATGTCTTTGTATTTTATGAACGGAGGATGGAACTCTGAACCTCTAATACCATTACTGAAAATTGCATGAAAAAAAGCGCTCTTATGATTTAATATTGATTAAATTACCTTTTCCAAACAGGTAGGTGTGTACTCGTATATAAAGTATACAAGAAACACAATATATTCAAAAGTAACTTTAGAAACATACTTAGTAGGTAAGACCGTCGTGTTAGGTTCTGCCATTATAAAATCAACGTTACAAAATAGGAATAAAAAACCAAATAAACAAAAGCGAAACAGGCTGTGGACTCAACGCCTGCTCGAGGGCGCACAAAGTGAAATATTTAACATTTTGATTTCTTCGCTCTGGTGTTGGGGCAAAGCGCGGCGTTGAGATCCGCCACTCAATACGCAATACCCCGAGAAGTCGGCAGAAAGTGAGAAGCGGAGTGTATTTACACTACGTTTCCTCTGCCTACCCTGCTACATGTGGGATACAGCGTGCAGCTACAAAAACTTCAAAGGGTATCTGACATAATCTTAATATATTCTAGAACTGCTTATTATATTGTTTGCTACCTCGTTTTTAATATTTTTATTTGTAAAATATAAAGATACACACATTGTACGTCTATGATTAGCTACAAAAGCTGAGGAACATGCGTAGGTGAACTTACATACAACTTAAGTCTAAAAAAAGCTTACGCTCATCTAAGTTTATTCATAAATCTATAACACAATATTAGAATAGCCTATTTAAATATACTACAGTAACAGTACAGTACAGTAAGTTCAGGAATATTTATTTTTAAATTTTCATTTATTTATTATATTATAGATATAAAATATTTCAACAGTCCAAGAGTGAAATTATTATTAAACATAATTAAACCACGCCATTTTATTTACATTAAAATGTATAAATACAACAAAATCTGAATGAAAAGCTCTACACACCGCAAATTTCGATCTGTACAGCTTAAAGAAAAGCCAACAAGCCACCGTTTTATACGTAAACTATATAAATATATAACCATAATTATATGACAAACGAAAATCTATATCATTCTTTTATAACGATGATTTAATGAATTTAACGAATAGCGTCTTAACGAAGCTAATAAGTACACTTAAGTTTAAGGTTATAATCGTAGCGTGGCTCACCTGCCATTAAAATTCCTTGTTTTTCAAACACATTTTCAACTAATTCTTCAAAACAACTAATATATTTCATATATTTTGTTAAAAAAATTATTATATTACGTAGAAATAGTATTATTATTTACTAAGTGTACGCCGCACGTTGCCATGCGCGGGTAGGGCTGGCACATGCGCAGTGGGTGCTCCGTAGATACCCAGGTAATTATCGCTGTTAAATTTCCGCCTCGACAGCCCTGCCTTTAGGGCTTGGCTTTTTTTATTTATCGTGGTGAAACATTTTTTTTTTTTTTGTAATTAATTTTTGAAGCATGTGAGAAAGTTGGGAATTGGTATTGGCGTTACAAAAACATATTATGCCATATTTATATGAAATTGAGACCAGGCGTGATGCAGGGGCACAAAGTGTTCTGCAAAATAGACTGGTTCTGGGTTTGGTTCGAGTGGGGACCCGAGGAAAGAAAATATTTACCACCACTCAACACGCAATGCCCCCAAAATTCTGAAATTGGGGAATGGAGTATCTTAAAACGAGATTCCCTCTTCCTATCCTGCTGTCTGCGGGATACAGCGTGAAGCTGATTTAATTATGTCAATGTAAAATATTGGATGGGACTATTGCTACAACATAAGTGTTTTATGAGCTTCACCTGCAGCTTCGTCTGCGTGATGAAATGGAAATTATCAGGATTTAAATATTAGATACTACACATCCATACATATACATATATATATATATATGTATCATCCACACCATCTGGATATGTGGCACTCCACTACTGTGCGGTTTCGTAGAAATTTCCTTCCACGCGCCACCGAATTGTGGAATGGCCTACCCGCGTCAGTGTTTCCAGGTCGGTACGATATGGGTGCCTTCAAGAAGCGCGTCTATCTCCACTTCAAAGGCCGGCAACGCACCTGTAGCACCTCTGGTGCTGCACGGGGTCGTGGGCGGCGGTGATCACCGCCAGGTGACCCGTACGCTCGTTTGCCTTGTCCTTTTTCCATAAAAAAANAAAAAAAAAAAAAAAAAAAAAAAAAAAAAAAAAAAATGTGTTTTGGGTGACTTTAATCTTGGATGTATTGAGTGGTCTCTTGATAGTGATTCCCAAAAATATTCTTGTCTAGGTATCTCAACTTTAACTAGTACGCTTATAGATTTCGCCAATTTAAACGATCTTATACAATGTAATAGCATTAAAAACACCTCAAGCCGAGTTTTAGACCTGGTTTTCACTAACATTCACGATTGTTCTGTAACAGCTGCTGTATCATCCCTTGTTAATATTGATAAGCTTCATCCTCCCATTATCGCAACTTTTATGGATTTCAAGTAATTCAATTTCAAGTAATTCAATTACAACTGAAAGATACAATTTCTTTAAAAGTGATTATGACCTTATTAATTATCATCTTATGACTATAAAATGGAAATTTATTTTATCTTATCACCTTACAGTTGATGAAATAGTTGATTTTTTTTATGAAATATTAAATTCATGTATACAAGAGTTTGTTCCAAAATATAAGCCAAAAAATTATAAATATCCTATTTGGTTTAGGAAAAGGAGATTAGGTTTATTATTAGGTTTTAGAGAGCGGAAAAACTAGATCTTCGATTTAAGAAGTATAAAAACCCTATGGATGATCGAGATCTCCTTAGATATAATAAATGAGCGCTGTGAATTACTAGCGAGTGAAAACTACAAATCTTATATTAATAAGGTTGAAAATAATATTTCTCTAAACCCCAAATATTTTTGGTCTTATACAAAAAGCAAGCGTCAAAACAACAGCTCGTTCCCCAATAAATGACTGTTGGAGTAAATAATGCAATTGGCGGAAAGGATATTTCAAATTTATTTGTGAAATACTTTTCCAGTATTTACACATCTCCGCAAAATATCAGTGGCCAATATTTCAAAAAGGCACCAATGAAAGCATTTAATACAATTTCAGGCATAAAGATCTACAGGGAAGAAATAATTAAAGCACTTAATAATCTGGACTATCGTAAAGGATCAGGGTCAGATGATATTCCACCACAATTTATAAAAAAATGTGCGGAAAGCCTTCTTATCTGAGCCATTATTTTTAATATTTGAAAAACACCAACACAATGGAAAATAGCTAAAATAGTTCCTATCTACAAGAGTAATGATAAAAATAATGTTCTAAATTACCGGCCAATCTCGTTACTCACAATTTTCGCCAAAGTGTTTGAAAGCCTTATCCTTCCTCAAATGTTCACACATTTTAAGCCTCTGATAAGTGATGCTCAACAGAGATTATTCAAAAATCTGTGGACGCCGGTCATTAAACTGAAGTCATTTATAGTGATTTTAGTAAGGCATTTGACTTGGTACCTCACGAAATCTTGAATCAAAAGCTGTATGGGTATACGGGAAAACTACTGAAGTGGCTTCAATCATACACAGAAAATAGAAAATTTTATGTCGTGATTTCAGGTTATCAGTCATCGTTACATGAAAATCTGGTGTCCCACAAGGCTCCCACTTAGGACCGTTTTTATTCAATATATTTATCAACGATTTGCCGGCAATGTTTTCCCACTGTACCCCGTTCATGTACGCTGATGATTTAAAATTCCTAAAAGTCGTGGATGCTATCGAAGACGTGGCTCTACTGCAGAGTGATTTGGATGGACTGGTGAATTGGTGTAAAGAAAATGGCATGTTGCTAAATGTTAATAAATGTTTTCATATGACTTTCACCAGGAAACTTAATACTATTTAATGTGGTTGCTATGTTAACGGAGTACCTATAATAAAGGTAGACACAATTAAAGATCTTGGTGTAGTTTTTGACTCCAAACTTACATTTGATCATCATATTTCCGAAATTACGAGGAAAGCTACACGCTTACTTGGATTTGTTATGAGAAACTGCAAAATGTTTACACAAGCGAAAACTAAAATAATGCTTTATAATAGTCACGTCCGCATCCTTGAATATAATAGCACTGTTTGGAGACCTCATTATTCAACTAGTTCGTTGCGCATCGAGCGAATTTATAAAAGATTTCTATGGCATTTGGCGAAATTCCGAGGAATCTCAGAAAGCAAACCTTCTTATAAGGATAGATTGCAGTATTTTAAAATTCAATCGTTACTCGAAAGAAGGGACATACTAGATCTATCAGTATGATTGTCCTAACTTGCTACAGTTGTTTAAGTTTAAAGTTCCCTATAAATGCCCTAGAAATCCCGTAACACTTTTCCAGCCCCCAATTCGCAGAACCGCGTTGGGCTCTAATTCGCCAGTCTCTCGTTTGTTTCGCATAGAAAACGAATATTCAGCAACAATTGATATTTTTTGGGAATCACTCCAAAAAATTAGGAGGAAACTGGCTTATTAAGTTAAATAATAGTATTATATCGAATCTTGTTGTCACTTTTTGCAACTTAGTATTAACTTTTATGCAGTTTTAGTTGTAAGGACAAAATTTTTTTTTTTTTAGACTGCGATTGTTATTAGGTAATCTTTTCCTCACACATAAATATTTGCATGTGGAGTTTATTGTAACAAACATATGTATAGTTCTTATTTTTTTTAAGTGTATATATACCAATGTTACAAAGCTGTCTGTACCTATGTAATAAACCAATTAAATAAATAAATAGTTCTCATGCAGGTAACGCATTGTAGGTTACATTAAAAATATTAACGTGATACAATATAACCTGTAGCCTTCCTTAATAACAGGACCAATAACGAAAAGAAATTCAATTCGAACTATTAATTCCTGATGGTAGCGTGTCTAATAAATTTTTCAGCCCTTATATTATTGGTATAGTTATAATATATACTAATATTAGTATATAAACATATTAGCATATAAACAATATGAATAAATTGATAATGATATTTTAAAGGAAATATCTAAAAGTAGACAACCTTACCTTTGCAAAAGTGCAACGGACTGTAAGCACATTTTTATATTTAGCGTCAGTATATTACTCTAGTAAAAAAATAACAATAAAGTCTAGTAAATTAGTTAAAACCTATTTCGTTTAAATTAGGTACAATTAATATATGTTCTTAAATGTCTACGAGTATATAAAAAATCTGTAAAAAAATATAGTGGCTTTCGTATCAATCAATGACTTACAGCGAAATTGTGTATGTCTGTTTATACTAGTGAATTTGTGTATGAATTATAGAATGGCTGTATGGAATGAGAGATTGTGTGAAGAATATACCACTGTACCAAATTTAGAAACATTAACCGTTAAATGACCTAAGTCTGGTTAGATTGCAAAAACACTAAATAAAAACAAATTCCTTAGCCTTTTTGCTTTTAGTACATAAGGTTCATGTTAAGGACATATTCTATAATCACCTATAGCATTTCAAGCGTTTCTTTCATAAAATTATAGATTCAGTCAGGCAAAGCTAGTATATATAGGCAGAAGAAATCTGCAAACCTAGTATGCCCTCTTTCCGCCGAACTCTTAAAATATTGCGTGTTGAGCGGCAGAACTCAACGCCGCGCGTTGTCTTATTACAGTTTAAAATCGCACGATTGTGCCACTGTGTCGTCTCTTCGCAAATATTAAAATCTATAAAAATAAATGTAAATATCTGTTTTCCCACTATTAACTCAATACAATATCGACATTTGAAATCCCTCGCAATGCAATTGTTTGGTCTCATTGTGCAGCGGACGCGGCACGGAAGCTGTGACAAATGTATGCACGGGCTTATATTGCTTTACGATAAAACTACTGATCTGTGGATATATAGAAGTAATTAAAAATATGAAACTAAAAAATATATACTATTGCTAGTAGTAGTGATAGTAGAATAGTTTTTTCTTATCAGCTTCACGCTGTATCTCGCACACAGCAGGGTAGAGACAGGGAAATAGTGTCAAGACACTCCTTTCCTCACTTTCTCCCGAATTCTGGAGGTATTGTGTGTTGAAGGCAGAACTACGGTTGAGTGACAATGTTAAGACATTTCATTATTTTTTTTTTATTTAGAAAAAAGAACTGTCTCATAACTCCATTATAAAAGAATAGAAGAGCTTTCACATTATTTTTTTAATCTTATTATTTTTATCTTATTATTTTTATCTTATCTTACATAGTCCTACTATAATATTGAGAGGTTAGTAAATGGGAACTGAACTGATTTACATGAAATTTCGATTTTTGTTTTAAAATTGTTCTTCGACCACTCAACACGCATGCCTCAAGAATTGGGCGTTAAATTGGGAACGAAATGTCTTGGACGAATTTTCTTAGCGCTGGATTTCCTAGATTCCCTGCTTGTATAGAATACAGCGTAAAGTTGAAAAAAAAGAAGAAAAGAACAAGCTAGTAGAGCTGGAAGCTTTTATACTATTAAAACTTTTAAGCTGTACTTTACGTGTGTACTGTGTACCTTCCAGCGAAATCAGGTTGCGTCGAGCTCAAACGAGGTTTTTTGTAAACTAATGGATAGTTGAAGCTTTAACGAGTTTACTGATTTTATACTATCTTTCTTTTTTTAAAAGTATTTTTTTATGGCCAGGTGTGGTTCAGAGGCACAAAGTGTGACTGTAAAACCGACTGGTTGTGGGTTCGATCCCCACTCGAGGAGATGAAATATTTATTTAAATTTATATTTTCATTTCTTCGCTCTAGTGTAGAGGCAAAGCGTGGCGTGAGTTCTGCCACTCAACGCGCAATGCCTCCAGAATTAGACAGAACGAACGGAGTGTCTTAACACTAGGTTCCTAACAGCAGGGTGCTGTGTACGGGAGACAGCGTGACGCTGACTTGTTTTTTTTTTAAATGAGTAATATTGACAGATTCGAAATCAAAAAAAACTTTTTATATATTGACTTTTCAAAAGCGTTATCTCACGTACTTCCGGAGCAATCAAAGTGTATATAGAAAATATGTCAAAGAGACCGAAAAGTAAATACTCGTATCATTCTAGTCGCGTACAATGTTATAGAAAATAATATTATTTCTATAATAAAATCATTTATAGAATGAATTTGGTCTCTACTGAATTTAACATATTTACCAGATAGTAATCTCCACCGCTATATGCAAAAATATACAATATTATTATAATAAGATGTATATGAGATGAGGACTCCAGAATTCGTTGTAAATGAATTTGAACTAATGTTAATTAATATTAAAAACGACACTTTTAAATACGGTCTACTTATTTACTCTAATTATGAAAAGCAGTATAACGTAATAATAACAATAGCGACTATATGTTTCACAATGGATATTCGGCTTATATTGTCAAATAATTGAATTAGTACAAAACAATTGTAAATTCTATAATATAATAGTGTTATATAGTGTTCTCCAAAATAATTTTAAATCGAATAAGCATAACATTGGATGAAAATCAACCCATAGAACAAGCTGGCTTTAGGAAAAATTTTGCCACAACAGACCATATATATACAGTCAGACAGATAATGGAGAAGTATAATGAATACAATAAACCCTTGTACATGGCCTTCATCGACTACTCCAAAGCATTTGACAGCATTTTCCATGAGGCAATATGGGACAGTCTTAAAACCCAAGGGATCTCTACACTCTACATAAAAATAATCCAAAACATATATGCTAACAGTAAAGCAAGAATAAAATTAGAATCACTGGGCAAAACATTTAAGATAGAAAGAGGAGTCCGGCAGGGGGACCCATTATCCCCAAAATTATTTTCTGCGGTATTAGAAAATGTATTCCGAAAATTGCATTGGGATTGTTATGGGCTATGTATTGATGGGAAAAACCTAAACCATCTGAGATTTGCCGATGACATCGTTCTGTTTGAGGAAAATCCTAGCAAGCTACAGAGAATGATTATTGAGCTAAACAGTGAAAGTATTAAAGTTGGACTTTCTATGAATAAAAGTAAAACTAAACTACTCACAAACTCTGTACATCAAGATATAAAAATTGATAACCTACTCCTCGAATATGTGCATGAATATACTTACCTCGGGCAAATTATATCTCACAAAGACCAAACCACAAAGGAAATTAAAACACGAATAGCATCTGGTTGGAAAAGGTACTGGTCTCTGAAAGAAGTGATGAAATCTACCGAACTCACCCTAGCAATCAAGCGAAGAGTGTTCAATACCTGCATTTTACCTTGCCTTACATATGGATGCGAAACCTGGTCACTCACAAAACACCACAGAGATATGCTCAAATATTGTCAAAGGGCTATGGAAAGGAGCATTATGAGTATCAGAAAACAGGAAAGAGTAAGAAATACAACTATAAGAACCAAAACTCAAGTAACAGATATCCTTACAAAAATAGATCAATTAAAGTGGAGATGGACAGGGCATATAATGAGAAGTAAACATGAAAAATGGAGCAAAATTTTAATGGATTGGTACCCAAGAGACAGTAAAAGGAGTAGAGGAAGGCAGCACAGAAGATGGGAAGATGAGATAAAATTAACAGCAGGTCCCCATTGGAGAAGGGCTGCTAGGAACAGAAAACATTGGAAAATGTTAGAGGAGGCCTTTGCCAACAGGCACACTGAGCTCAGAGATATAATATAACCATACTGCTACCAAACTGAATATAAAGCTCAGGATAACAGGCTGAATGAATGAATGAATGAATGAATAATATAATTGCTATGCTATACATATATGAGGCTCCTATGGCGCAGCATCTACATCATAGTGATGGTTGTGGGTTACATTTTACTAAAGACTCAAGATATCAAGACAAAGTGTGGCATTGATTTCGTTCACAAGCGTCCATTATATTTTTTTTTAGCTTACACTGTATCTCGCTAGCAGGGAAGACTAGTGTTAAGACACTCCGCCGTTCCCTACTAGACTAGTGTTAAGACACTCCGACACTCCCTATTTTCCGCCGAATTCTACAGGTGTTGCATGTTGAGTGCCAAGAGTGCGTTTTGCGTTTATTAAATATTTCATTTCCTCAACTGGGAATTGAACCCATAACTTATATGAAATGATACTAAAATTATATAAAAGGATGCAGTACCTACTAATAATTCTTAAAACATAGACCATTCGTCATCAGTCTTACAAACGTACAATATTTTATAGTGCCTACAGCTTACTCCTACGTTGGGAAGGGAAGGCGTACAACTTTACCATTAGCATCAAGTTACACAAGTTGGTAGGATCCGAGTCAATATTAAACTTCATATCTTCTTCCGATCGCTAAGTCGCAAGTTCAAATAAGAAAAATAACGCCATATTGACAATGCTATGGTTAGTTTTATAAAGTAGGTAGAAAAATATAAGTTATTTTTAACAATTAGGAAAAAAATACTTTTGTTTAAACGTATATGAAATTTTACGTAGCAGGATTTAAACTCGCACCCCTAGGACTCCAAGCGCTCTGACTAATAAGATATATGTTCACTTGGACTCTTGGTTACCCAGAGGCAAGCGGGGTTAAATCTCGCTACGTTCATTTTTTTTAAGTTTTATATAAAACTCTTCTAACTAAGAGACAACGAAAAGCCTAAACATTATAGGGTCGTAAAACAACCAAAGTTTCAGAAGACTAGTCCTTTTTTTTTGAAATATAAGTAACAATAAATAAAATATTCAAATTAAATGCAAAAAATCATTCATTATAATATCTCTCAAAGATATTATGTAACTATATTAAATGTTTTCAAGCATTTCCTTTACTTAATTTTTAATTTAAATTCTTTTCCAATTCAGTCACTAGGAAGTAGAATATGGCGTCATTATGTCAGAATAACGACCTGTCGTTCAGAATTGAAAGCCCCAACAGCTTAAAGAGCACATTAAACTAAATAACGTCGAAAGCTCTAAAGCTTTGTCTTGAATGTGAAATTAATTTGACAGATTTGATATAATAAGAAGAGGCCGTCGTAGCACAGTAGGAGTTTGGTTATAAGCTCGACATTGTGGGTTCGATTGCCACTGGGGAGAACGAATTGCTTATTTTCGTTCCCTCATAATATCTGAAAATTGTGTGAACGAATTGTCTTCACGTTAAGTTCCCTATGCCTGCCCTGCTATACGACGGGATACGGCTGTACCTGCGATCAGAAATATGTAGATTCCGGACTTAGCATACTGTTATGTGTCATAAAAAACTCCAGGCCACGCAGGCAAAGCCACAGGATAGTTACTTGCTTTACATTACTAAGCAAGAGTTAGTTCAGATGATTTTGTGACATATTTTCCTACGTTGAGTTCCTCCATTCAACACGCAATACCTCTAGAATTCGGCGGAAAGTAAGAATGGAGTGTCTAAAACTAGGCTCCCTCTGCCTATCCCGCTACATGCGTGATACAGCGTGACGCTGAAAAAGAAATACTTAACACAACTGACTAAAGGCTAAGGTCAATAGGAAATAAAGTGGAAATGTTAACAGAAGTAACATATACGAGTACGTTAGGTAAATTCAAAGGCCTTAGACAAATACTATTAAGATTCTATTTGACATTGAAATAGAATCCCGATGTTTTATTTGTCTTGTATTTCAATTAGCAAAGGTAAGCTCCTCGAGTACTAAATGCATTGTATATGTAGATCTTTTTTTAGCTTCACACTATTTCCAGCTCTCAACAGGGTGGATAGAGAGAACCTAGTGTTAAGACACTCCGTTTCCCATTTTCCGCCGAGTTTTCCGAGGCATTGCTTGTTGAGTGGTAAAATTCAAGTCATACTTTTGCCTTGGTGCTATAGCGAAGAAATTATCGGTGCTATAGGCGCCATGACGCCCTAAAATATGATGGTTAAATAATATGTTAATGAAATTTAACCATCGAATAAATTAATTCGTTTCCTTTTAAAATTTAACAATTATACCCATAATGGAGAGTATGTACATAAACATTTGTGAAAGTTTACTCTGTACGCAACTTATTTATGCGCTCAGTGGTAGAACTTAACCTCGCACTTTGCACTTGGTAAACTAAATTATTAAGAGACCAGTTGTTGCGCGGGTACACATGCGTGTGACTACGAACGTCACGTTCGTAGTCACACGTTCGATTCCTACTCGAGGAAATGAAATATTTATTTTTTTCATTAGAGACCGTCGTGGCGCAGCGGCAAAAGGGTGTGATTTCCACTCGAGGAGGTGAAATATTTATTTACATTTATATTTTCAATTGTTTGTTATTTCCTTTAAATCAACATTTTACTTGAACTGTACGGGAAAGTCTTAAATTAAATTGTCCACTAGCTAGCTATACGAGTATACTTAAGCTAATATTCCATAGTAAAAGAGAATCCTAGAAGCTTCATTTGAATTTTCTAAAATATATTCGTAATACGTTCAGTTCCGTAATACGTAAAAGCTGGAAACCTTTTAGTATATTTTAGAAAGGATTTGTCTTTTAAAATTTTTACGTCCTCCATTTAGAATACATCAATCTTCCTCCGTATAAAATGTTTCTTCTTATATCAATATGCAAGATTTTATTTATAGAAACAATATCATATTTTAGGTCTGTATGTCCGCCTATAAACTTATAAGTCAATGGAATCAAAAGATACGTATTTAGTTTGTTTTTTAACATCACGCTTTATCCCTATTAGAGTAATCAGAGAGAACGGAGCGCGAAACGCTACGGTCTCTACATACCTCTTTCGCCTCGTCCACTGTCATCAACCTCTTCATACCTGCCCATCGGGGTGTCCTCATGCTTTTTACTTGCTTATATAGTTTTTTGCATAATTTATTTGAATCGCCGCTTAAGCACAACCTATGCGGTAAGTACTTCCCGTTGGAAGTACCTATAATACTGGAACTGAACCCTCGAATAGCTAATTCGACTCGCACTTGGTCATGGAATATATATATTTTATATTTTTATATATTTTTTTAAAAAAAACCCTATATAGTAGTATGTATTTGTTACCTACCTACCAAAAAATACGCGGAAATGTGTGTGAAAAAAAAACGGTTCAGCTCCCCATTTGAATCGATTGCGCTGGGTCCCAGAGCTGTATCTCTATCCTTCCAAAGATAGCTTTTCGATTAATTAAATCCCACTAGTCGATTCTCTTATCAGTCACCCTCATTAAGCTCCCGCCCGGCCTTATCGCTCACTTCCCCGAATTGCTAATGAGGAACCCACGTCACAGTGCAGTGTTGCCGTCTCTTTCTTGCATTACTATTACTATCACCTAACGATGCCACAGTGCCTGTGTCTTTGTCGCTATGTTGACTAATATTTTGTTTATTAAGAACTTCTCATTTAATATATATATTTTAATGAAATGTAATAGTTCTATTGTATTTTTTATTATATAATGTTTCAAATAATTGTGCGCCGATGAAACAATATTTTGTTTATTAAAAACTTCTCATTTAATATAAATATTTTTATGAAATCTAAATAGTTCTATTGTATTTTTTATTATATAATGTTCCAAATAATGGTGCGCCGATGAAACAATATTTTGTTTATTAAAAACTACTCATTTAATATATATATTTATATGAAATCTAAATTAAATTAACAAAACCAAATAATACAGTATTAAGATGTCATTTTTATTGTATTAGTTAAGAAAATATATTATAAAATGTTATGTATTTTTTTATATGTACATATTTAGTTTTACCTTTTAACTGAATAGACGTGTCCTACTACATTTAACATGTTTCATTTTGATTACCCTTTCACTGCTATTATAGCGGGTCCTAGTGGTTGTGGAAAATCAAAGCTCGTATGTGATTTTTTGAAAAACATAAATTATGTTTGTAATAAAGAATTTAACACTATCTTATGGTGTTACGATGAAATGCAAACATTATACAATTTAAGTGGAGTTAATTACTATTAAGGAATTCCTAACTTGAAAATGTTTGATGGGAAGTATCCTCAATTGATTATAATCGACGACCTTATGAGAGAATCTGATGGGCGCATAGTTGATATTTTGACTAAAGGAAGTCATCATAGAAACTTGAGTGTATTCTACATAATGCAAAACTTGTTTCATCAAGGGAAAGGACAACGTGATATATCGTTAAATTCTAGCTATATCATTTACTTTAAAAATCCTAGAGAACCTGAGAATCCTAAATATGTTGAAGAAGCATACAAAGATGCCACTGTTAAACCACATGGATACTTAATGATAGACTTAAAACAAAATACAGATGATATTTACCGAATGAAAACTAACATATTTCCTGATGAATATACCATTTGTTACATTCCTAAGAAGGGATATAAATACAATAACTCTAAAGACAATTCCATCATTATTAAACAATGACACATAGAGGAAAGACACATAAAGAGTTTTAAGAGCATTACATTGCTTAAAAGCAAAATATAGAAAAGTTTTACTTGGCGTTTGTAATAAAGAAGAAATCGATTGTATTTGTGAGTGCATATACAATGTTTTGAGGGAAAATTCCGTTGCAAGACGAACACAAAAATAAATTAGATAAGTATAAGAATGTTTTAAGAAAGCTTGTTTCAAAGACAAAGAACAAAGCTAGAAAAAATATTATAATACAAAAAGGTGGAACTTTCTTACCAATTATCTTGAGTACAGTTTTGGGTGCACTATTTAATTCATTGATTTAGAATAAAAATGGACAACGCAAAGAAAATGATATTAATTGAACCTGAAATAATGGAGAAACTTAAGAAAGATAATGCTAATACTACCGTTAACAATTTATCACAACTTAAAGAAGAATGAAGTTTTAAAAACTAAATTAGACGACAGAGAGAAATAGTCACTTTATCAACAAACTCTTCAGAGATATTTGTATTTTATTGCTAAAGATCGAAAACCAATAGAAATACCCTTAGTATATTTTGGTAAGTCGCAAAATTATATAAAAGAAGATGTAGCAACAAAAAAACTGTAGACATTAAAGAAGATCCTTTGAAAACACACGAAAGACCGATTAATGAGAATACTGCAGGTAATACAGAATACACAAAAGTGACTTACGTAATGCCAGGGCTAAGAGAGATAAGGCTTTCTCAAGATATAAAAAGGATCGAACTGACCTCAACTGGTCAATTTATAAGGCTGCAAGAAATCGGTGTAATCAGATGTGTAGAAAATTAAAATGCCAATATATCTTTAATAAAATACGTTATTCTTCTCCCGAAGCGACATTAAATTTCTTAAAGTCCTTCGGTATTGGCAAACTTTCAATCTCACCAATCAATTCCAACTGCAATTTAAATAACCTAAATAAACATTTTTCTATATCCTGTCCCCTTGATCTTAGTATTAAAACCTGTAATCTTTCTGAAATTCATAGTTTGCCGAAACTTGATTTCCCTGCTTTTACCTTTTCTTCTATCAGTAACAATGATACTAAGAAAACCATTCGAGCCCTCTCCTCTAATGCAGTTGGTTCAGATGATATTAGTCGCATTATGATTACTTCAATTGTTGAGATCCTTATTCCTGTAATAACTCATATTGTTAATTTTTCTCTATCCTCCAGTCAGTTTCCCGAGAGGTGGCGAAAGGCATTTATTCTCCCACTTCCAAAAACATCAAATCCTACGCTACTATCTCATTTTCGTCCCATTTCAATCCTTACTTTCCTTTCCAAAATTTAGAATCCACTGTTCACCAACAGATTTCCACCCATTTCCCAAAATGTGACTTTTTAAATCCACTGCAGTCTGGTTTTAGAACTGGACACAGCACTACCACTGCTTTGTTGAGAGTTACTGAAGACATTAGATCTGCTATGAAAAACAGGCAATTAACAGTGCTCATTTTAATTGATTTTACTAATGCATTCAATGCAGTAGATCATGGGCTTCTTATTGCTCTGTTATGCAATGCTAATGTATCCAGTACAGCTTTAGAGTGGTTTTCCTCATATCTTTTTCTTCCCTATTATCGCCTAAAGAATTTTTTACCTGTGTTTGCAAGTTTTGAAGGATTTAAAAGTACCATTGAGTTGTACAGGAAATCCAAGACGAGCGACTTTCATAAATGTTATGTCAAAGACACCTGATTTTGGGGAAACGTCACAAGCTGCGACGGAATCTTCAAGCACCGCAACATTGCTTGGGAAACATGGACCCCTTATTAGAAATCGAAAATATTTATTATGATGTTTCTAATACTGCTGGTTATAGTAGTTTAAATAAATTATCCGAAGCAATGAAAAGTAAAATGACTAAAGAAGATACAAAAAAATGGTTGGGGTCTCAAGAAACGTATACCTTGCATAAACCTGTTCAGCGACGATTTTCGAGAAATAAATATGTTTTATCTTATATTAGCGATCTTTGGCAAGCTGATTTAAGTGACATGAGAAATTACAGTGTATGTATTATTAACTCTGAATCTAAAAAAATATTTTCAAGTATATTTTTAGCAGCTAACACTATTCCCAGACACTTACAATCTGATAAAGGTACTGAATTTATAATTACTATACGACGAACAATCCTGATATCAAAGTCAGTATTGTTGAGAGACTTCAGAGAACATTGAAAATGAAAATGTGGCGATATTTTACACATAAAAATACTTATCGATATGTTGACATTTTACAAGATTTGCTTTATTCATATAACCATAGCATTCATCGAAGTATTAAGATGCGTCCTTGTGATGTTAATCATAATAATATAATGACAGTTTGGCGTAATTTGTAT
>JAAIXI010000232.1:2286789-2651881 GCA_013403645.1 Heliconius nattereri
TTACGCTAAGAGTGAGTTGTAAGGACATTTTCAGGGACGAACTGGAAAAACTATGTTTTCATTACATTTTGTCTATCCTCTGGTAGAGGGCGTTTCATACATTTTTATAAGAAGTTGCTCCCTTATTGAATAGATGGCAATATTTTGTATTTAAATTCTCTAAAATTTTTGTTTATGATGCTTTTAGTTTCACGCCGTATCCCGTACATAGCGGGGTAGACAGAGAGAACTTCGGAACCTCATTTTCCCCATTTTCTCTCGCATACCGGATACTTATTTACTTATCTTCACGCTTAATCCCTAGCGGCGTAGTCAGAGAGAACGGAGCGCCAAACGCTACGGTCTACATACCTCTTTCGCCTCGTCCACTGTCATCAACTTCTTCATACATGCCCTTCGGGGGATCCTGGGATACTGGATAGGGTATGCAATTGGGCTCCCGCAAGCCATATACTCGGTCCCCAAAACATTATAGTTAGTAAGTTAACAGTATAGTTTGAGACTGCTGCCCTTAATCGTTCCAGATCACTACGCGCTCCAGGGTCAATCAGTTCTCATAGTTGACTACTGTCTCCGGCAAACATAATCATTCATGATCTTGGATGTGACCCGAGACAGTATCTAGTACTACATTTAATAAGAACGGACTAAGATCTGAGCCCCGGTGATCCCCCACAGTGATTACTACTACTATGTAGTAATATCGTCGTGGCGCAGGGGCACGAGGGCGTGACTGTAACGTGACGGTTGTAGGTTCGATCCCCATTCGGCGAAATTAATTATTATTTATATATTAAAAATTTCATTTCTTCGCTGTGGCAGCAAGGCAAAAGCCCGGCGTTGAATTATTCCACTTAGCACGCAATGCCTCGAAAAAATCAGCGCAAAGTGGAGAACGGAGTGTCTTAACACTAAGTTCCTTCTGCCGTTTTTAATTAATTACTTATTGGAATGTAATTGTCAGTTGACTGAAAATCTTGAATTTTAACATAGGTACCCCTTTGACAACGCGTGTTACTAAGTTTCGCTTTGACGGTAAGGCTTTAAGTATATGTTGCTGTAATATTATCATAAATAACGTTCAGGTGAAATTATAATTGAAGAAAATTGAAATATATAGGGGTCTAGTATCTTACACGAACTTCCCTCTCTAAACACCGTAAAATGCAGCACATGTTTACATATGTAACCAGATGATTTATACAGCTTACATTCATTTATTACAATTCAAGGAAAGTATTGAATATTTTGCCAAAATTAAAAAAAACTAAATTTCATGAGGCTTACGTTATTTATTATTAATGACTTAAAATAACACTTTAGTCCAGCCCCGGACGGAGAATACTATTCGATCGAGGCACGATAAGCCATTCATTTATATAAATGTTTCATCTCCAATTTTTCCGATATATCGGTTGATTAATAAACAATACAGGCACCGCACGTTACAATAGGCACAGATACGCCCAACAATTTAGCTGCAAAATAAATATCTAGTGGTTAGAATTTTGAACATTCGTTTTGATCGTTTCAAGCACGGCATCGATTCAATTAACTGTAGGCATGTGTGCACTGTGCAGCTATTCACACTCACGGGAGGTTGCATAGCGAATGAAGTATATAGTCTATAGTAGTGCAAAATCCTGCATGTCTGCGTACAGCGCTTTTGTCGTAAATTTAAGCGGCGCGAGGCGCTCCGCCCTGAGCGAGTCGCACAGCGGCCCCGAGCACGCCTGTTCCGGATATTCAGCGTTACGAATGGCTTTATTAAGACTAAATATTACAATTTCCCGGCAACTATTGCGATAGTTGGAATTGCTAATGCAGCACAGCGACGGAGGAAACCAGTGAAAAGATGCGCTTTAACCCGTCCCGCCCGACGCTGCCGGTTTCCTGTTTTATGAACGGCGAAATTGCAGTTTCACGCCGAGTTGCTAACTAAAGCGGGATGTTGTTCTTTACACTAATTTAAACTATTCGTTTTCGCGGCTGACAGCGCTGAGATTTCTCACTTCGGGATAAAGCGTTAGAATTTTTTTTCGAGATAAAAAGTTACACTTATCATCGTAATCGCGAAGAAAAGGCAATAATAACGTCCAGACGCGTTGTGAGATAGTCCGTAGGAAAGGGGGCCGCGTCTCGCAACCACAAATTACTATGATTTAATATTGCTTAGTTATCTGCGGGTTGGTAATTTGTTAGCGCCTCCAGAGCCCGCGCCCGCAGCCATTGTTGCGCCGTCGTCTTTTGTTCGTCGCCCGCCGCGCACGATACGATCTTGAGTTATTGTGATTAGAATTCTTTGCTAACTGAAGTTAAATCGCTAATTACCTAATTATCGTTTGGATTTTACTAATTACTATATTAGGGCGTATATATTTGGCGTTCCATAAACCCTGTTGACGCAACAACTAACGTACCTATCTACATAGACTATAAATTAAAAGTTTTACTAAGAGCTATATTTTTACTTATTATTCAGACTTTAAAAATAACAATTGTCTGGCAGCCACTATTGCGGGCAGCAATAACATTTACTTTATGTACAGCGGCTGGGTTACTTTAATTAAAACATGCACGCATGCACCGGGTACTGTCATTTGATTAACAAAACCCATACGTTCAAGTGGGCCAATGTATTAACAACGTCGCCTTCGCTCATACTATGTATGGGGTTGTACGGGGTTGTATGGGGTTAATATTTCAGCGGGCGTCACGCACTCGGCACTTTCATTTCATATAGTGCCCGAATCGATATACAGGCTGGCTTTTTCAATTAGTGAAAACATCCAATTGTCATAGTGTAATTGCCGGTTTGTTATCCATCCATCTTGACTTGTGTAATGGTGGTCATCAGGGAAATGAATCGCTCTGCTGTCGATCAGGCCAGCTTTGTTTGTGGCGGCTAGATATATGGGGAACTGCTTTATCGTCTTTGGATTTTGCAGCGCCTGTCAATGTGTCGTTAGATTTTTCGAGACAGATTGTAATCTAAAATGAGATGTAATATCTGTTTTGGTAGACAGATAAAAATAAAACTTACAAAATCGGTTCTCAGCAGGAGTCTGATCGCGGGGAGATATTTAAATAGAAATTTGTTACAAGAATATTTTTCTATTAATATTAAGCCACAAAGGAAAGCGATATAAATGTTCTAACGTCAAAATCAAAACATTTTTTTTTGTGAAGTAATATATTATTTAAAAATTATACTATGTTCTTTTTGTATATCTACAGCTTTTCGTAAAAACTGTAAAACATACTTACATCATTGTGAAATTGAAGAATTAAAAAGTTAGCACAAAGAATCTGGCGTTATACTTTTCAACGGGACGTTTTTACCTTTGTTCTTTTAATGCTTTATTATTAAAGTTAGATTTTTAAAAATTTACTTATTTTCAAGCATCTTCGTCAGTGTTAGAAAAATGTTTCAAACATGTGCGTTAACCCTAGGTTTCCTCTGTCTACCCTGCTATGTGAGGGGTACAGCGTGAAACTAAACTATATTTTTATCTCTGCTTTACTCTATAATAAAATGCGAAGTTAGAAATGTTGAAGCAATATTGTTCGACCTATACTATGTCACTATTACTATATAAATACTTAAACAATAGAAAAAAACACTGTATGTTCGTTATATTAGTTTTCTTAATTGTTCGATTCACTATAGTAGTAGAGGGGTGCAATTAATAAACATCTCCAAAAGGCTGCGGCGGCAAGGAATGCTGTGCAGACTTTCAGCTTGCGTGCCACACCCCATTCATTTGCCGTCGAGTGCTTCCGCGCATTTATCAATCTACTTCGCTCTAGATCTATACGTTTTATTACGTGTAGTACGTTTTTAAAGATACTGGAAATTAATTATTTTAGTAGTTGTCTTTGTGGTTTTATCGTGGTATTATGAAAATTAATATACTTATAGTAAGGATAATGTAATAAGGACTAATAAGGACTAATGTACCTACGTATTATTAAAGCCTTTTGTAAATACATCTAGCAAATGCTCATGTTCTAAATGGTATTAAACATATTTCTTGGAATTAATGGTAGGTAAATGAAGTGAAATCGCATTCTGACCTGTTTTACTTTGTTTTATAAGTAGGTACTAGTGTCGTCCCCTATCTTACGGGTGGATTTTATAAGTTGTTATGCAATAATATTATCATTTCTATATCTCATAATTTCAGTTGAAGAATATGAAATCTCGTTTTATCTATACCTGAAATTTCTTAAGGACATACATTCCAAATTGCAGTTCTCTACGGACAGGAGTTTCAGCTGTGCGTTATCTGTAAGTCACTGGAAGAGAAACGTAACAGCTTGATACAAACATATGAATATACATGAAAATAAAATTAAATATTAATAAAATAATATCACACCCTCACACAACCTCATACAGAGGACTGCCCTCATACGACATAATACGCGTAAATTGAACACAAATTCTCTAAAACCTTACAATTTGAAGTAATTGGTAAAACGGGAGAGATCAGCGACGTGATGCGAATGTATGTTTTTGTTGTAAATTACCCGCAGCGCATTGAATATTCAAGCGTCACTGAAAACACCCTCACCGAGCGTGCATGCATAGTGCATAGTGCATACGCTGCAATAATCACATACTATACTAGGAAACAAGATTTGGCGTCATACCGCCGTTTAGGTTATCACAATATTTATCGCCGCTGTATTTAAATGCCACATTTCCTAGTTTATATTTTGTGAAAATCGTGTTGTTTACTAGAATAAATATAATATGAATGTACGTATACGTATGCCTTTATGGACATGGCTATATGAATAATATAATAAGGTCCAGTCGGATTGCTCGTTTGATATGAGTTTATTAATTAATTTAAATTTGTTTTTGTTAATGTTTATTATTGCGTTAACTGTGTACGTGTTTTTGAATTTTTTGTGAATATATTTATTTATAAACTACAAATTATTAAGTACTTATTACAAAAAACAAATATATAAATCGTTTATTTAATAATAGTAAAAATAAATAATGATATCTCAATATTATAACTCCATTCACTTTAGATGGCTCTATATTTTACAGAATGAGGACGAATCGCTATGGTTTTTTTTATTCTTTTCAACATTGTAAAATGAATTTTGGCATTCCATCTGCTAACCATCCCACCTGCTAACTTGAATGCAAATAGTTATTCCGGACTTACAAGTTGGAAGTTAAAGTCAGTATTTCTACAACTAAAATCCACAGTGAAGTGATTTCGACTTCGGTTATGATATTCCAATATTGCATTTAAGAAGATCAAAATAAATTATTAGCACCAAACCATAAAATATATCTATAAATAATATTTTATGAAAAAAGTGTAGCCGTCGTAGATTAATGGATGTATATATATTTTATTAATATATTTGAATTTCATTAGGTCATCCTTTGAATTAATTAAATTGTTGAAAATATATAATAAACTAGTATACTGTTATCGTTCTTTCTCACACTTCCTCAGCGAGAGGTAGAGTTTTCACTCACCTTGGAAACATTGTGTGCTGCGCTTGTATGAATAATTCTGGCAAATATGGATCGAACTTAATTAAATTGAAACGCCTAATAAAATAAAAACATATTAACCTTCGGTTATAATATACAAAAAAAAATTGAAGCGGGCGAAGCCGCGTTTAAGACTCTAGTATGCTTTATAAAGGTTTATAATAATCTCTTATTTCTTCAATGATATTTAATAGTTTCTTCAATTTTCACAATATAAAATAATAAATAATAATTTTCGTTAATTATTTATTAAATCCGCTTCGTCATCTCAATTTCGTTTACTACTAACTACAATTAAGTTCATTAAACTCAACTTTAATAAGTGAAAGCCGATCTGAACTCGATATAGCAACGCAAATGGTTCACCGTAATTGTTTCTCAATGTTTCATTGCTTAATTGTTTCAATTAGAATATTTACGCGGTGGTAATATATATGTTAATAAATGTAGTGGTTTTAGTGAAGTAATTTTCTTATTGATTTCATTACTTGTATTTACTTTTATATTTAACATTTAATAATATACAACATATTTAATAAATTTATATAAATATATAGAGTCTTAACACTAGGTTCCTTCCACCTACCCTGATGTGTGCGGAATACAACGCGAAGCTGATTTGATTTATAAATCATAATATATATGTGTAAGTTAAGCGTAAGTTTAACTAATGAGCTTAATAGTATTAAAACTTATGACATCCAAGGTTAGTGCCATATATGCCTACATGCGTAAATAAATATTTTTATTAAGACAATAAATAAACTAAAAATAGAAAATTCCTTTATAATACACCTTTCCTAATATTAATGTAAATGAATATTTATTACTTATTCAAATCTAAGTTACTTCCCTCTTTTGTATACAGAATGATTAATCAATTCCCGATTTTGTTGGCCCAGTGAAGCATACGCGCGGTCAGATTTGTACTCGTTCACCCGACGCTTCTTGTTTGGGGTCACTTCGACCGCACAGTATCTTTAAGATGCGCCACTCTGAAAGGGACGTCTCTACATGGGGGAAAGGACCAGAGTTATATAGAATATTATTTTGTCCTTTGATCGTTGACGCGTATCGGAGGGTTGATATTTGAATGTAGGTAGGTACCCCCCGACAAAAAATAGCAACAATGTTTATTCAGTGGAGCAGCCGGTCCACTAAATTTATTTGTAGCAATATTGTGATACGATTCTTTAAGTGTAATCTACTTTAAATATTTTTTTTTTGTTAAAAATGTGCAGATTTTTTTTAAAGCTTCACACTATATTAAGTATATTAAGGGTGTCTATCCTAAAGGGAACTTAGTGTTAAGACACTCAGTTCTGGGTAACGGTGTGTCACTCCGTGTCGGAGTGTATTGTGGAAATACGGCCGATTTTCGAGGTATAATAGTGCGACGAAATGGAAATAACTCATTTCACCGAATGAGAATTGAACCTCCAACTGTCGCGTATGCAGTCAGACATTATCCCGCTCCGCATAACGGCCTCAAATATTCACTCATATACTCATTGCACTTAGATCGATAATAAATTATATGTTTAAATAATGTTTTAAACGATCGATAATAGAATAATGAAAATCCGCGTCTATTAGCAAACGGAAGAGATGCGCTGGCATTCCAATGATTTAGCTAGATTTGCGGCCGACCATGTGACCACCGACGCGGCGTTCTGTACGCACCGTAGGTAATATTCGAATACGCTTCATTTATTTCGAGCCTAAAGCGTCTGCAGCGTTGATCGTGCCAATTTAATTACTTACTGGGGTTACAGGACTTAATTTCCGTTGTGGAATCTCAGGATCACTCACTCAAGTGGTCGCTTATTAAGTTGGTTAATCACCACGGGTAATTATATCCAGATTTGATCATAATGTTTGTATTATATCAACATTTATATGAGGCCAGTCGTGGTTTGTTCTCCTACGCCATGACTGGCCACATATAAATGTAGACGTTTACGTGACATTTTATGGGTTTGATTGCCACTCATTACTTCTGGTATCGAGGCAAAGCGCGGCGTTGAGTTTCATTACTCAATACGCAGTGCCTGCAGACTACGATGGAAAGCGGGTAGCGGAGTGCCTTAATAGTAGTTTCCCTCTGCCTATCATGCTTCACGCGGGATACAGTGTGAAATTGAAAAACAATATATATACGAGTACCTACATTCAAATATAAAGCCCATATTTTAATTAACATTATCTATTCGTTTCC
Organism: Heliconius nattereri; assembly: GCA_013403645.1. Lineage (NCBI taxonomy): Eukaryota > Metazoa > Arthropoda > Insecta > Lepidoptera > Nymphalidae > Heliconius > Heliconius nattereri. The sequence continues at coordinate 2,294,538 of JAAIXI010000232.1, forward strand.
AGGTCGTGTTCATTAATAATGTATAATTAAATACGACCAAAGAAATTATAGCTCCACCAGGAGCACTAACCATAAACCAATATAAGTATAACACATTAATTCCAACTAGTTAGCCAGGCTTACGTGTCAATAACTCATAGTAATCCTTATTTTAGTAGTAAATTTTAATATCCATAGCCCAAATGCTATCTTAGTGTCTGTTGTCAATGAGATACGTACGGTACAAGGGTCAATTCTCATTTAATATTCTGCGTTTCGCCCCGGTAATGGAATATCGTTGTGAGCCCGACGCCCGTTGCGATCGATGTATATTTTATATTCGTAAATTGCACGAAATGATAGCCCGTAACCCTTGTCAAGCCAACTAACATCGAACGTATGCAACGCGCTACGCTTAAAATCACTGCTGCTGTTATTTTTGCTCTCCCCTTTTTTTGGTCGTTTTTTTATGTACTATCTGCTGTCAATCCTGAATATTTCCGGCTTTAATATTAGTGTATATACATACTAGGAAATAATAAACAAAAATAAGCAATGTTGATACTGATAGATAGAGATTTACTAATTGCCGAATAAATTAAGCTGTTTGTTTATAATACGTGAATTGATCAATAATTTCTATATTTGTTTGAGGCCAGTCGTAGCGTAGTGGCTCGATTCCCACTCGGAGACATGAAATATTTAGTAATAATAAAATTTCTTCGCTCTCATGTCTTTAGAATTCGGCGGAAAATGATCTTGACATATATATTTTGTTCTACGTTAATTTCTATGTATAACGGCATAGTGTTAAAATAAAAAATAGAGTTATTTATGCCATAAAGCTCTATTAATAAATGAACGCATCGGAAAATAGCTACTTAGTTTATTTTGTTTCATATTATAAGAGTTCAATAATTTCAATTCTTTATTTGTATTTCTCTATATTAACAGACACCAATCGACACATTGGTTAAAGGAATTATTCTATTCCTATAGCTTTATATAAATGAAGTGCGAAATACGTCTCGACAGCCGCCCGCTGAGCTCTTATTTTATACTTATTGAGCTACCATTTTTATCTACCCCATAAAACGCAATAATGCAGGACGCTTTTAAAATTATATGCAGTGCCGGAGGTGGGGTTTATCCGGTGAATATTCTTTCACTAAACACGTACAATGTGGCGTTCGCTCCACACAAAGTTTAAGCTTACGCCGTCAGCGGGGCTTTTTTAATGATAAACTAAAAGTTCTTACTTTTTTTTAACGTGTTATAGGTAAAAAGCTTAAAAGTGAATGTATCAATAGGTTAATCTCGCTGTTTTTACGTGAATGCTTATATTTCAAGCAGAACTATTATTTCTGTCCATAACTATTTAACCATAATAAATAGTTCTATATTTTAATTACTAGGGATTGACTGTAACGCGACAGTTGTGGGTTCGATCCCCTCTCGAGGGAACGACTTGTTATTTATTATTATTTTCTTTCCTTCGCTCTGGCACTAAGGCAGTTGAGTTCTGCTGCTCAACACGCAATGCCTCGAAAAAATTCGGCGGAAATTGGAGAAAAGAGAGTCTTAATGCTAGGTTCTCTCTGCCCACCCTGCTACATGCGGAATATAGCGTGATGCTGCGGCATGCGGAATTTAGCGTAAGAGAACAAAACTACAATTACCGCTAAGTATTAAATGAGTATAGAAAATATCCTCCAACTACCACTTATTTACAGGATAAAAATAGAGTTAAATCAGAGGCGTTAGCACGTCTCTCATTCTGGGATTGCACTGAAATTGTTCCGGCGCTTCGTGAGGGTGTTTAAGCGTTTTTACCCGGTTTGCTAATGGACGCGGACTCTACTCCCGCTTGTTTAGTATTAATTGCGCCTTTTGTCGCTTACAGCTGCTGTCTCGCCGGCTAGGGGATGCTATTGTCGATGTGGTGCGAGTGGGACACCCTTTAAAGTAGAAGACACCCTTAGCGTGGTAATGGTGCAAATGGCTAATGCTATCTAGTTTGCACCTTTTTATTGTATAGTTTGGGGGTGATTTATATATAGTTCTTTTTATTTGAAGTGAATTGATATATTTTTCGTTTATATTAGTTGACAGAAAAGTTTATATTGTTATTGGCCGAATAGTGCATTACAAATTATTAAATTATACATTTTTTTAAATGCAGCAACAATAAAAATAAAATAATAATGGTTTCTTTATTTACCTTTTGATAAAGTTGGTTTGTTTGTCACGGTCTGTATTTTCTTTTTTCAACGAATTAATGTTATTTATCGTCGCCATGCCGTAGCATGCTGTGGAACGGTTCGTACCAAGTTTCTAATTAAATTATTCACTTGTTAATAGTTGTTGTAGCGCCCTGAAAGCGTTGTATGAATTTAATGTGGAGAACGATGTTCGGACGTTAAGGAGTTTGTTTACCTGATGTTTTTGTCTGGATATTGTATACCAATATATGCATATTTTATTATTATATTTAAATATTATTCAACATAAAGGTGCGTGATACAAAAGTTATATATACAAAAGTGTCTTTTTTTCGCTAGGAAACATATTACTGATAGACAGTAAAGGAAAAAAATTGAAGAAACTATTTGTGACAATCAACCGTTGTCGGCTTATACTATTCTTGTCTGTGTATAAACCTGGAAAAATTGGCATCCGCGCTTCGACTTGAAAAAGAAAAACTAAGTAAAATGGGATCGATATCCCAGCTTGGAAACAAGTATGCTAAATAAGATTATGCTTATAATGTAAATTTATTTTTTATTATAAAAAGAACTTAGACACCATTTCCTTTATAAAGCACTTAATGTCTCTAGTGGCATTACTTAAGTATGTCCGTAATACGAATACGATATTGCTATTGATATCAATTATCATCCCCTATATACTTAAATGTGTACCAAAAATTTTTGAGCACTTATTTATTATTAAGTGTAAAATATATTTCCATTACGTGGAAAAACATAATAAATATTTATATAGAAAATGTGACAACTGAGACGAACGTAAAAACTTACACTTTATAGAAATGAACACTATCCTTTAAGTGTGTAATATTCGCTTCACATAGGCGTATCATATTTTCCGTCACACGTCATATAAATTTCACGTTTCTTTAGCTATCTTATTGATATTGACAAGCTCAGGAGTAGTGTTTTATATTTGTATGCATGTATCTATCTATGTTTGTATGTAAATAAAAAGACTATACGCCTCCAGAATTGGTTGGAAGACAGAGTGGGGAACGGAGTGCTTGCTGCAACACTAGGGTTGCAATTTTTATTTGAAATTTTTAAATCTGTTTTAATTTTTGTTTATTCTAATATGTTGAAATAATATAACATTATTTAATTACTGAATATACAAAATTAATTTTAATGATAACATTATAGGTATGTTATACGTTAGCGTTCACAAATATCAAATTGCAAATAAATGTTTATTGCCCTAATCTTTTTTTTCAAACAGAATATAAATTCTTTATATATCGGGTGTGTAACCCTTAAGCCATATGTCCGCGCTGGTCTTGTACTAAACTTGTTGAGCTAAATAAAAACATACCGCCTGTATAAGGTTGTCACGATAGAATAATATACATTAGCCGTACCCGAAGTTATTTATTAAGCTGCGGCGTAATAGACAAAGTCGTATAATGGAGGAAAAACGAAATGCTCGACGTAGTCTGGACACCTGTCGCCCCTGCGGAAGTTACTTAGGTCGGAAACGAATTTTTTTTCTACCTTTAAATATGTATATTTGCCAAATGCAACACTAGTGGACGATTTATTGGTGGGTGATTATTTTATATTTCATTAAAGAATACGTTTTGTAACAATATTTAGTATGTTACAGAATACATATTTTAAATGTTAAAGTTAAACGTTCATTTAAATTGTGAAAAGTTTCGCTTTTTATAGTTTTAGTAAATTTGATGTAATGAAAATTAAAAATGGCGGATAATGGAGAACGGAGTGTCTTAACACAACATTACATTTACCTACGCTCCTGGGTGCGGGATAAAGAATGACGCTGATCAAAATTAAAGTAAAATTGTTAAAATATTTTATTTTGTGTATAGTCTTTTAGTCTTCAACAAAAACAAAAAATCTTTTCAAGCAAATTAAAGTTGTAAAATCTGTAAATGAAAATTTGTAAAGAAAAAGTTGTTAAAAGCGGACAATTATTTTCAACTTAAGTAAAAGTAATTATTTGTTACTAGCTTCTGCCAGCGACTGCTCGCGCGTGTATTTTAATTTAGAATTGCATTCAAACTTTCAACAACAATTTCATTTCTTTTAGGGATTTGTGTAAAGTATTTTTCTATGTTATGTTAATTGTAAACACGCTTGTTACAAATTACTAACTTATTACTTAAAACTTATTCAAGACCTTCTTTTGCATTGTATAACAAATGTAATCAATATACATTTGCATATATATGACTTCTCATTTCCTTTTTTTTAACATTATACGTATTTAGCGAATATTAATAAGTTTGTTATCATAACCCTTAAGAATAAAAAACCAGGCATGTACGCAGTTTCATCTTTATTTATAAAATCGAAATTTTCTTCATTACGTTCCTTTGTTTTTCTTAATAAATATTAAATTTAAGCCTTCCATCCTTTAACGACGTTTTCAAAATGTTCCTTGTTTAACCGTGTTGGCAGTGTAAAAGTATAGCGATAACATTGTATTAAGACCGGTTAATGGTTATAGAACATCATACTGAAGAAGTGGTACTACAAAGTAATTGCTGTCGAAAAGTCAATTAACATTGGAAGTTTGGAACATGGATGAATAAGTTTCAATTAATTAATGCAAGGACTTGACTGTCGTTTGACACGCAACTTTGTCTGTAGCTAGAGATGAGGATACGAAGTAATATACATGTATGTATACAAATATCGTTCGATATTACTGCTACAAAGATTGTATATTCTTTGGTTTTACCAATTAATTATATATTTTTTATAGTAAATAGAATTAAATCTTATACGTGTATTGTTTAAGATCTCAGTGGATCTTTTTTAGATGGCAAGTTCTATACCCCACTCTAGGAAATGAAATATATACATAAAATTTATATTTTTATTTCTTCGTTCTGGCGTCGAGGCAAAGCGCGGCGTTAAGTTCCGCAATTCAACACACGGAGTGTCTTAACACTTGCTGTGCGCGGGTTATAGCGTGAAGCTGATAAAAAGTACCATAGTGTATATTTAGAGGGAGTAATATATAACTCCGATCTAATATCAAATGACGTGTGATTTATTTGGACAGTCAAATTTCCTTAATATTAATCTATATGTACAACAAGGATTCCGCCAGACACCCGACCCGTACGTAATAGATGTGGAGTTCCATGATTGATTTGTTATCATCAGATGGATAGCGCCGATCGAGGCTAATGATTTCCACAAATTTGATAGTTCAATCTGTTTAGATGATCGTATAACCTAATTGCTCAATTTATGAAAAAATACACTTTAAAACCCTTGTAATTTTTAAAACTATTAACGGGCTTGACTTTGATGGTGATAATTTATTACTAAATATAAAAAGAAAATCAAACTAAATATCATCAGTAATAATAGAAAAGTCAATTTTAAATTTAACATGGCCAGTTTAGGAGAGCCTAATTTTGTACATTTCAAATTATATCAACTTAACAATAAAAATATTACTTTCAATATCGCAGACAGAACACAATGCTAATATAAGAATAAACCAGTACAAAGTCCACTTTAACAATAAATACTATAAATAAATAATAAAAACACTTAAATGATCACGAAAACGATTTACAATAAACGTATATTTCCGTAGATCGAGAAAATATTGACGACAATGTTAGATTAAACGTCGTGCAGTGATTGTCGCCGTATATAGCGCAGCTGCCAATATGTGCCGACTTCGTAATCTTGTTGTGTTCGCATCTGGTCGGCGACCGTCCTCTCTGTATTACTATATTGCTGTAATTGGTCGGTCGAAATTAATTTTAGTTAGCATTGTTGATTGTACTATATATATATTTTTTTCCTAATATTTCTTACATAACTTATCCTTCATAAAAATATTTATTTAATTACGCTTAAGAAATATGTCAATTTTTACATATAACAGGGTAGGGGGAACCTTGTGCTAACACACTCTGTATTTCCTTTACTATTTTTCGAGAAGATCGTGAGTTGTATTCAACAGATCATTTTATTTACATACAAAATAATAAAAAATCTCATATTTAATGGAATTATCTTTTTTATCTAAATATCAATCCGGCTGTAGGTAGCTCTACATATGAACAAACCTAATTAAACCAGTGAAACAAGAACATTTTAATAGAAAATTCTTTTTTGAGATAGTTTTGTAGGCATTACCACCATTTCTTTCTATTATTTTTATAAGAATTATTACGTTAAGCGCGAAAACTAATGAAATAGCTTCAGCAATTTATATTCAGTCTGTAAGTAGTCCTTTTCATTTCAAGTAGCTTATTTACACGTTATAAATACGGTGCTTTTAGAGAACAGACGCGTTAGCTAACAACCGACGATTATTTCTTCTCAGCTTATCCATTAGACCTTCCACCCCGTACCCTGAGATGTCCAGTTCAGGTTCCGCATTGTTTGCTGGGTAGTGGCGAAATAATTTGTGTGTTTACTTTTATAGATTTGAGTGGGTATATGACTAAATGAATTCGTTTTGTCGATATCTGGTAAAAGGTCAAACACTATATGGTTTTTTATTTTTTGTTTTGTTTTAAATAATTATATGTAATAATTCGGAAGAAATTCAGTAATTCAAAAATTGGACGAAAAGTGGGAAATGGAGAGCCATAATACCACGTGCAGTCTGTCTATCGTGCTATGCATGGAAATCCGGGTAGCTGTAAAAAATATATGCCTTTAAGTTTAGTATACCTAAAAGTCGCTTGACTAGTTTAAACGTGGTGACATACATATTTTACATAAAACAAAAGGTTAGTTAAGTTAGTGGTCGTAAAGTCTATGTATAAACATTATATTGCAACGGTAAATTTGCCTTCACACAGCACAGTGTCGACGTTAACCTACGACTACGACACAAACAAAGTGTTACTTGTGTATTGAAACGTCCATTATCCTGATGAGACGCGTCAACTATGAAAAACTACACGCTGATATACTCCGACGATGTAGTTTTAATTTTTGTAACTATACTTTTATGCTTATAGTAATAATATGCGACAAACGTTTAACATAGGTATTTCTGTTTTATAATGATTAGAGATTAATTTCATATATTAGGATTAAGGATTAAGGATAATTTAATTACTAATAAGACTTAGGATAATTTAATATTATGTACTGTGTACTGTGATTAGTGTTTCATGTGTTTTTATTGTTCCCAGCTTGTATTTGTGGTTTTGCCATGTTTTGAAATCAGCTTCGTTAAACAATATCATTGATCTCTCGTATTACATATGCCATTATAGTCTTCATGTAGATACTCCTGACTAAAATCTGAACAACGTTACATTTGGCATTTGACTGTATATCTTTTAGATCGCAACACCCCCACGGGACTAATACAAGTAGTGTGCGACCAATATTTCACCCTCAACATTCCTGCGACACGTTTCGCTTTGCTATGCGCCATATAGCTGCAGTTAATCTGCGAATTGCGACACTCACAAAGCAATACTTGTATGTGTATTGAAGCGCCCATTATCCTGATGAGGCTCTACTGTTGCTTCGTAAAAATTTTAAACTACTCGTAAATACACACGTATGTGCGTTAGTATCCATGAAACTTATAGAAAATTTTGATGTCTAATCTGGATTACAGTTGGTTTGGACGGTATTCAAATTTAATAGTCTTTTATAATTTTAAGTAATAAAATTGTTAGATACGACAGCTTTACACTCACCAAAATCTCTACTAGTATATATGTTTTTTAACAATTACAACTATGACATGTTAGTATGACAAGTGTGTTACACTACCACTTCCCCAAATATCCCATTAATTATATTAGCACATGTTTGCTGCGCCGCCGACGCGGTGTAAACAGTTTCTTTCCCTACCCTTCGTGTACTATCACACGAACTGTAAACAAGACCCTTGAGGCGGCTAATTAAAACTTTCCTCCGGTTAATCATGAAACAGCGATTAAATTATAATATTTTATATATCATATATGTTTTTATATATATAATTTATAAATATTTATACGAAATTATATGAAAAGTATATTTTTTTATATTTATTTATAGAAAAATGCGCAATATTTAAGTTTAATTTCGCATGTTAACTATATGTATACAAAATGGAGAGTAGAATATGCTATATAAAAATATGAAATATTGGATGGCAGAAGTTAACGCCGTTTTATCCTAAGTTATGAATCGTTAATTAATATTAATATTTTTTTACAATTTTAAAGTATTATTCCACAATTAGGAACGGAAAATACTTTTTAGAATTCATATAAGAATTTCGGCGTAGCCCGATGAGAACGTATGGCTTAGTTGGTCATAGCGCTTGGACAATCTCCAAGAGGCGCAGGTACATATTTGTATGTTTTCTAAAAAGTAATATTATTAATTTGTAAATTACAACTTTAGTAGTACATGATTTTTCCTATTATTTTACGAAATAATACTGTTAAATCTAAAATGGTCGTATATTCCGCTATCGCTTGTTTAATATGACGACGCTTTCCCGTCTTGATCAGCTTACATCATTAAGAAAGGCGCGTGATCGCGGAAGCAGTTCCAGCGGCGACAATGTGCGAGACGAAACCGAATTGACTCTCGAATTGTTATGTAAATTTGTATAAAGTAATGCAAAATCAAGTGTGTGGAAAGCATAGGGGATTAGGATATAGAAGTAAGTGCGTTTTTAGATTAGATTAGTTGTAGACTTGGTGTAGCGTTTAATTAATATTAAATAAGAAAAAAATATATTTGATGGAAAACTGCTTTTTTTAATGCCTACGTGGTACAATTACAAAGAAGAAAAATATTTTATTAAATTAATAATAATTTCGTTTACACGAATTGTTGTTTTTCTCTCATACAAATGCGATTAATAAAGCCTTATTCTATAACAACAACTTGACAGTGGTCCGTCCACACATTTAAATCAACAAGTAATTTGTCCAAAAATATGACGTGTGAAACAGAATGGATTATTTTTAATTTGGGCAAGTGCTCACACACAGGATATGGGCTAATTACTCCTGGAGTGCGCAATCAACCGTGGAGTGTCGCTTGATTGTGGCTTCGCACGCATATTCCACACAATTGTTATAGTTTTCTGTCTAGATTATAGAAGTTATAATGTTTGTTATTTATGAGCTAATAAAGTGCTACGTTTCTATGATAATTTGATTTTGAATTATTCAAGGCAGTTAATAGAACTAGATATTATTAATGTATTGTATACAATATTTTATATATATATATGATAAGATCTTATTAACATGTACACCCTATATGCGGTGTTGAGTTCCGCCACTCGAACGAGTGGCACAACTCATCGCCACGCTTTATCTAGTTACCAGAGCAATGAAATGAAAATAATGGATACTTCTATCTCTTCTTCTAATATTATTACTTCTTCGAGTGGGAATCGAGCATACCAAACGTTGCATTTAAAGTCGCACGCCTGTGCCCCTACGGCACAAGTGGCCTTAATTTATTTTCAAATAAAGTTTTTATTTTGATGATATAGCTTTATCTCCTGGTCCGTTACGAAGCAGGCCAGCAGGCAATCCTGAACCACTAAAGCTTATAAGATGAGACATCTTTTTCTATTTAAATAATAAATTAGAATTACTTTTTGATTGTAAATACAGTGTTGAAAATTTGGATGAGAATTAAAAACTTGAAATATTTTTTAAACAATAATGATTAAAAAAATGGTGCTTTTCTTAGAATAGTTAGTGTAGTATATCCACAATATATTCATAATCTTGATATAGGTTCTCGAGAGTATTCCATAGTTGTTTACATTATCATATGTCGCTTCATCGCTTTAATGTCAAGTGGCTTAATGACAGGTCCGACGTCTCTGTCATTTTGTGACATGTATTGAAGTTGGGATTGTAGGGCAAACTAATAGTCCTGTTTATTATAATAATAATTTAATTAAATTAATTTAACGAAATGAAAATTATCCTAACACATATCACAATTTTTTAAAATATTGTTTTCAGCTATACGTGGCTAGCCGTACTACGCGTACAAGGCTGGGACGCTACGTCATGCTGTGATTCGTTACCAGTGAGAGGAAATGAAAATATTAAATATTTCATTCCCTCGAGTAGAAGTCGAACTCGCAAACATCGCATTTACAGTTGTACACTTGTGCCATTACGGCCCAACTTTATTTATCGCTTCTTCTCTATATATCCTAATATATAGCTAAAAAATAAACAATATGTGTTTATTAAATGTATTTATAAAGTATTCTATTCCATTTTTATTAAAAAAAAATCTTGTGGTCGTTGTACTAACAGAATGTAGATTTTTCAGTTTCGAAGTTGTTATAAAGTTTTCTAAGGACGTTATAATGACTAAAAAAAAAAGAATATTCTTCGTTTGAATACTAAAGTGTGGATATACATCTGGGAATTATCCGACTGTTCTGGTGTACTACGTGCGATGAATTTTTACGAAAGTTTCAACTTAGACGTTGTCATTGGGTGATGGTTTCTCAGGCGAGACACGTAGCTTTATAAAGAAGTGAGGCGCGGTCGTATGATATTATAATAGTTCTATCATGTTATAGTACGACGATTAAATATCTCCAGTTGGCTGTCACATATTTTAGAAATGTAATTTCTTTATTTCGGGTTTATATGTGACATTAGAAAAAATAAAAAAATGGGCTAACTAAATAAAAATGCTTGACTATTTGTATTTGATTTAGCTGCTTACTTTTTTGTAATATAATTGCAGTTAAAACAACATTAAGCAATCAATTCATGTTCCATTGGTCCTACGTGGATAGCACATCAGTCTACCGCCAAGTCCCAAATTTGATATTACTTTTTTTTAATTATAATAAAATTTAGATTTTATATGTAACTATAGAAAATAAAATGACCCAAATTTAGATCCCCGAAATGTGCATTCTCTAAATAGTGTCACAATTTCACAACACTATGCTTGATTATTAATACTAGTATTGCTACTTACTTATGTGGTTAAAACATTAAGCAATACATTTCCCATTAGTTCTACTTAGATAGTACAATCTGTCTACCGTCGAGTCCTTAGCAGTCGCATATATAATCTAAATCCTAAATTTTCCATTTTACATTTAAAACATATTGCCGTGTGGGTAATATTAAAGGAGGGAAACATTTCTATTTCACTTTATATTAAAAGCGGGTAAAAAAAAGAAAACACTGAGCAACTTAAGTGAGGAAAATCTACACTGGTCGTTCACCTTTCAACGGCAGCTTTTCTTTCAGGTGCCCCGCAAATTTGAGAGCAGGATAGGTATTTTAAATTGTCTGTCTGCTCCCTGGAGGCCGGGGCCATTAAAGAGAGTGCGTTTGAAGGCCTACCCACTATGCCCGGAATATGAATAAAGCGCACGGATGGGTGCCCCTGCATTAATCATCTGTATTGCCTATCTGTTAAGACTTCTATTTAAATATTAAGAATACTATGAACAGAGAGGTAGATTAATATTGGTTTTGTTCTTTAAAATAGCTTTCATCTCTTGTGATTTCCCCATAGTCAAATCCCAATGATTGGTCGAGCTTCGACTCGCGCAGGAACATTTCATTCTACGTTATTTTACAGAAATATTGGCTTACAAAACATTTTTAGATACGTTGACTGTCAGGCGTTTGTCGGTTGCAGCCTTTGCAACTAATGTCAAGAGCTAGTTTGCCGTAACAAGTGTCTTACATATTGTGCTTGTGTTGACGGGGTTTTGTCGCTGCGCGCCGTGAGCTTATAGTGCTGCTATTTATCTTAAACCTCTAGAAGTACCTACATTTAGAGAATATCAGTTGTTTACCTATATATGCCTTAAAAAAACATGTTATTTTATATGTGAGGTCAGTCATGGCGCAAGAGTGCAAGCGAGTGGCTGTAAACGCGACAGATTGTGGGTTCGATTTCCATTCGAGAAAATTAAATATATACTATTTTCATTTCTTCGCTCTGTAGTCCACCAGGGGAGTGCGATGCGCAATAGCTACAGAATTCGGCGGAAAGTGGAGAGCGAAGTGTCTTAACACTAGGCTCCCATTGCCTACTCTGCTACATGCAGGAAACAGTGTGAAGCTGAAAAAATATATAACCCATCGTACTCTCCTTTTTGTATAAAATATTTTCTTACATTAACTTTTAAAGTTTCAAAATATAAATACGGCATTCTACGGCATACGGCGGTTCTACGTCATATGTAATACTTATTAAATATATCGGATACGTATACAACCTTCTCTTGTGGTGGTTGTGACCTATATGAATGACTCCTATTCAGGTAGGTTAGGTCACTTGTTGATTCAAATGTTACTCGAAGTAATATCTAGTTAAATGAAGTTTCTTTGCATGATTAGCTTCATGATTTATCTCGTATAAATCAGAATAGGCAGAGAGGATCTATTATTAAGACGTTCCGTTCTCCATAAAATAAAACTTTATATTCGACATATTAAGTGTATGTATTCAATAGATTACATAAATTAAAAATATATTTTAAAAGTCACACTATTTAACAGTTCGGTGAGTGTTCTGAATCTTGCCAATGTACACAAGGAAATTGCTCGCTAAAAGTTGTCTAATTTATACGCTATTCCAGCTTCCGAGCGACTACGAAGGATTAGTCTACTCGTTTCTTCCTGCGGATCGGCTGATAACTCCGCGCAACTTTTATCTTTATCACCTCTCGTATTTATGTCCTATCCTCCTACTGGCAACTAGCAACTATGTTACTAATACCATGGAATAGATCGAAAACTGTAACCTTCACTTTGGTACAAACGCTATTTCGGAAAACTTGATAACTGACATTAATAAAGCTTTATAAGCTCTTAAATTTAAGACTGATGAAGGTAGGGTTATGTGTTCAACCAAAATCGAATATGTCAGTATTTTAAGCTACTTAATGAATCTTATGGTACATAGTGGAAATAAATTTTAATAGTCGCTTAGTTGATACTTTAGTTATCGCTTTAAATTAATTACAAAATTTATTTCTAGAAATATTTTTAATAGTATGAATGCATATAGGTATCATTTAAATAATTTAAAATAAAATATTAATTACAAAGTTATTAAAAGAATTTCATCCCTAAATTTGAAGTTTAAAATCCTTAAGTTAAAAATTCACGAATATACATACAAACAGTTGTACACAGTTACAGTACAAATTATGAATGTCGTACGCATATCAATTTCATCTTGAGTGATTTCCAAAAAATATGTTGTTTACTTAAGAGACGTAACGACATCAAAGGCCCAAAAGTTGATATTGAAATATGAGGCCGTTTCATTTCAACGTATAATAGGTTACACGAGTTAGCTCATACGCCCTTGTCCGGGTTGAGTAAATCCAACCATACTTGAGGGAACTCCGCAATTTACATAATTAACTAACCTCCTAGCGACTTCGCATCAACCTCCGTTGGATGACGTCTAGTATTTTATTCCGTACATATTTTACTGGGCGTGTCGTCAAGAATGCCATAAAATGTTTTTGGCTTTAGAGTGATTCTTAAGGCGCTCGCATCTTTATGATGTTGTTTATGTTCGATCGTACTTTTGGGATATGGGGTTTATTTTGTAAGGGTTATTCCAGAGACTTTGCTTCGAATACCAAATTAGGTAGTGGTATATTTTAGTAAAGTTTAAATTAGAAAGATTGACGTATTATTGTTTACTTTTATAGTAAATATGTGTCATTTTCAGGGACTGAAGAATATGTTTTTAACGAGAATTTTTATTGTTGAGAGTGTTAAGTAATTGCAAGTCTCGTGGAACCCAAAACCAATTTAAAATTCAGCATTGTCACGCTTAACTTATCCGGGATCTCGGATCTACCAAACAAAATTTTGCCGCGACAACGAATGAGCGAAGTTGGTACTCATTCGCGATTTATGATACTCTGAAAAATATATTTAAATACGGCTGGTGATATACCGTTGGGGCGGAGCTTGGCAAAGCTACAAGAATGTCCATCGCAATGGGGTTAGTGAGCTAGAATTGCAAAAATTCTAGGCTACTAATAGTTTATTGCATTTAATTTGACTTTGATTTGATCTACATTTTGTGTATGTTATCTTTGGAGGGAATAGAGTAGACGTTTGTAATTTAGAATTTTGTCTTGATTATTATTATTGGTCCTCAGAGACCTGTGAACTTGTTATGTTTGCAATTTTTTTCAGAAAAGCGTCAATAGAAATTTGGGCAACATCAGTCTTTATACATGTGTATAAATAAAAGTGTATCTCTGTGATTTTAAAATAAGAGTATTTTTCAATATGCATATAATTATTTATACGACACTACAACACAAACAATATTAAAGTCGATTTGTCCGGGCTTATCTCCAAAACAGCTGAACCGATTTTTATCGGACTTAAGTAGAAAGATTGAAGATGTTGTGAACCAACACATAGGCTAACTTTTATCCCGGAATTCGTATATAAGCTCATCGTGCGTGCGTACCTGCTGTCTACCTAGAATCTAGATAAATATGAAATAACTAAACATTTTTCTATTCAATACAACAAGTTATACAATATTAAATAAATATACGTACAGTTCGCGTCGTATGTAAAATATCAGCAACTCTGTGATCCCCCAGTTAATACCCAATCCTGTCGTCTTCCTGTCTATCCTGCAATTTGGTTTATTAAATACTAGCATAGTTTTCTCGTAAAAATAAATATTCGTTACGTGTACTTACATAAAATTGTTTCAACAAGATAGTAATAAAACTAATGCTCAAATTCAGTTCACGACGCCGACACGAGAGTCAAGGACTGAAAAAGGCAATTACTTACTTAAATAAATAAAAAAAACATGGCGAACTTGCATAATATACCGTGACATTCTTATTAAAGATGTTTCGGTCTCATTAATTTGTTAGCGCTGTGTAAAATTCATTCTTAATCTCTGTAGCGAGTGAAGCTCTGGGATCGTTCAGATCTCGCTAGATTTTCCTTGTTGAAATAACAGCGATAAATGTAAGACAGTATAATTTATTTGAGTGTTCACTTGTTTTTAAAAATGTATCTAAGCTAGTTTCATGTAACAATATTTTAAAGACAGTGGTAGTCATAGTAACTAAATCATTAATTTTGTAACATGGAATTGCTGTAGGAAGTTAGCCATCTATAATAGGTTATATTTATAACTAGCGGACGCGCGCAGCTTCACTTGCTTATTTAATTCTAATAAACCATGAAACATATGTTCAATGAAATATTTTTAGGAGTCTAAATTTCTAATATTATAAAAATCGGTGGCGATTTAGAGATTTTTCCATACAAACTTTCAACCACTTATTTACAACCTTAGGGGAAGAACTCTAGAAAACCATGAAACATGTGTTCAATTAAGTACTTTNGTGGATGTCCAGATTACGAAAGTAAACATCTGTCCAAACTCCACGTTTCTACGCACAGCGGTTACGGCTGTGCGTGCGTCTTACCTCAGTCAGTGAGGACAAGTCCTTTTATATATATAGATGAGCACCTAAAGTTTATAATTTAATATAAAAATATTAGTAGAAGTGATTTTTTGTATACCTATTTTAACACGTTTTTTAATGTATATGTGTGCGTGACAAATATATTGAGATTTAATTATTCGACAATATATTTTGCTAATGTCCAAGGTTCTACCCTTTTAAAAACCAATCATCCTCTCATTCTGATGGGTCTCAATTTTTTGACGTGATTTCATTTTGAAAGGATTTTACGTCGCTATTTTCGTTAATTTTACGTCTGATTTGCTTTCAGTCTAATTATAAGCTTATAAAAATTAATGAAAGACGATCCGAACGAATTTTTGGAACACTTTTTTATTGAATTGGTTTTATTATTTTTCAAAGCACAAAATTCTCTTCTTTAGAATTTTAAATGAGCCTTTGGTCTCGATGTACTTCTAGGAATTTTCATTGGTAAAATGATGCTTAGAATGTGCTCAAATGATCTGGAAACAGGACGTCTCTTTTTGTCATATCTGTAAAAAGTCGCTGTATTTAAAATAATATAATAAATAAGTAATAACAACATTACTAATGCATAGAGAATTCTATGTATTAGTAATGTTGTTATTACTATCGCGATTGTAGCGTGTTGAAATAATATTCAATTCATTATTATTTTTTTCGATTACTTGGTATGAGTAGACTCTACGTACATTTATTTTTAATTTACCTAATGGAGCAAATGTCGTGTAAACTACTTTCGTTTTAAATATTTTATTCTTAACTTATTGTTTTCTAACGATAATGTTTGCATTTCAATTTTTTCAATCTATTGCTTAAACAGGTCTATATTCACTTAATGTGCAAATTTTCCCAATTAATGGTCCAATGTCTCAATTATAAAATGTTTCTAAAGAAATATATAGTTAAAACGTTTATATGCCCAGAATTCTTGTCACTTCTGTAGTTTAATTACTTTAAATATTGTTTGTGCATTACGCAAAGAATATTTCCCGTACCTTATGTTAGAAATTGAATGAGTAGTTTATAATAATCTGCATGTTGCATCCAATTTAAGATAGAATGTAAGAGAACGTTCATAACAAACATGATGTGGATACGTGCGGTTAGTGCGGCGGTGACCGCATTCGATGTATACACATACGAGTACAGCCGGCTGTTCCACTCAGCCTGTCTACTTGTAAAGTGTCTTGTTCAATTAGACAAGTGTAAATAGTACGATCATAACTATAAAAATGTCGGTAGATTTTTTTACGCATTTCCCTTTCCTTCTTCACTAAATCTTAACTCAGCATATAGATTTTATCTTAAAAGTTTGTTTTAAGGTAATATCAAAGTATAACCAACGATACATTAACAAATCTAAAAGTGTTGAACCAATAATCACATAATTTATGTGGTAACCTCTGGATCCTGAGCTACCATACAAAAAGGATTATCAAAATCCATATATAAGTGGCTGAGTAATTAAAGCATTAAAAAATACAACATACAGTCAAATTGATAACCTCGTCTTTTTGAAAGTTGATTAAATGTCAATACTAACGAAGGGGTTGCAAAATAAATATTTAAAGTCGATATGTACGTAACGCAGAAGTTAAGTTAATAAATATAAATGTACTTATTTAGTAAATGTTAAAAAATATTCTATGATGTTTTCCTAAATTAAGTTACGCAGCTTGGAAAAATCCAAGTCAAACTTTTTCTAACAAACAAAACAAAACCCTACGAACTTTCAATTGAAACTAGTTGACCCACTATGAAATATTTCAAAGAGATTCGCTTTATTATCCGACTAAATTTTCATCACTTATCTTGTTTTTGCGGTCAGTCGGTACAAAGGCTAAATCAAATTCCACAAAGGCATCCCTTTGGTTTAGCAAAACTAGCCATGTCCAAAACACATTTCTTTTTAACCACCATGGGGCTAGAGACAATGGGGGCGGTAGTTAAAGAATCATAAATCATGTGTTGATTAATGAACTAAATAAGAATAGGGCGACGCTTCATTATGTGGTTATGCCTGTCCTCGGAATCTTTTTTTTGAGTGCCTACGACAATATTGTGGACATGTCGCGTTTTAGATTTGCTCATCTAGCTAATTAATGTTCTTTCTGTCTGCATTGTTACTTTTTTATATAAAAAAATCGATGACATTACTTAAAATCTCTCTTTAGTTACCTATATTTTTGTTAAAAACTTTCATTCTGGAATCCTACGAGCGTATTTTACACCAGTGTCAAACATCTCGCCTGCCCTACTTAGTTTGCCAAACAAGAGGAAAAGTTACAGCAATATATTGTTCAAGTTAACGTCTTTTTTAACTTTGTTTGGATGACCCTCTCTGAATATACGTACAAGCGTAGTATATGTGCAACATCTTTAACTTTGTATTCTATAGGTTTGATAATAACAAAATCATTTTCTAAAGGATTTATAGATTTATATTAACTAAAAGGATTTATAGATTATTATAAGTTCCTGGTTCTTTTTCCAAAATTTTGATTAAAATATTATATTTGTTTGGCGCGATCTAGAACAGGGGTATTTATTACATTACAAAAATGATATAAGTTAACTTAAATTTACTACATATACTGTTGTGTATTTTTCAGTAAGATTCCTTTTAATAAAAGAAATTGTTTTCTTAGTCTATTTGTACTTATTCAGAATTGATGTCATTACAATTTGAATGTTGTTATTGCGACAAACATTGAAGAGGCGGATATTTTCAATTTCCTACCTTTGTCAATATCCCTCCGGCTAAACCTAATAAACAACGTAAACGAATGCAGTACTTAAAGAACCCCGGTCCGATTTGGATATTGAATTCTATGTAACTTCCACTTTTCAATCACATTTACCTACATACTCGTATACGATACTGGTTTACTTACGAAACCTTATATTTTATTTTAGCTTATAAAATCGTAACCTAGCAAACATTTTCTATGCAAGTTATTCCATAAATTGCACTCCGTTTGATGGGCTGCGTTAAAAATTTAGGTGAGTCTGCGGTAGCTCTTACCGAAGTAGATGCTGTAGAGCAATCTTTAAATTACATTTTTTTAAACAAGTAAGAGCTTATCTATTTCGTTATAATATCAAAAGCTTTTTAGACACTGATACCTCTAAATTTTCTTGTTCCGTAATCCAATTATGTTGCGAAAATATTTTTTTATGTGTTCCGTATGTCAACAGGGAAAAAAGGAACCCTTAAAGGATCACTTTGTTATCAGACGGATAAGACCATTTATCACGAGATCACGTGGAGGTATCAAGCTGAAATTGATATCAAATATTCAAGTCTATGGTCCCTTGGAGCACAGAAAAAATAACTTAGCTAAGCTTACATTCTAAGTCAACACAATTAAAATATACAAGTATTTATGCATCGTTTTTGCTGTAGGTATTTTGTTAAACTCGCCGCGTAATAAAAGCCTATATTCCATATTGGCCTACAATTATGAAATTTAAAGTTAAGTGAGAGTTTGCAAAACAAGTAAAGTGAAAATCTGAAAAATATAAATCAAAGTTACAGAAAAAAATCATAAAAAAACGTATATTTGTGTGATCTTCGATTATCTGACTCTCACTTGACCGATTTTTATTCTTCTATTAATAGTTTAATTTCCATTTTATCCTTAACGGACAGAATAATTTGTTCAACAATAAGGATCTATTCGTGTAATATGGTTTTATTGAAATAATTTAATGGACAACTATTAACGTACTTGAGTGAATTTCTTTTATTTAAATTACCTTGTTTAAATCATATAAAGAATGTGACTGTAACATACAATACATACTTTGAAAGTTATTCTAAAAACTTTTTCGAGTATATACAAATCATGTCGGTTTTGTGAATTATACGAGTGTAGAGGATGTATGGAATACACCGGGGACCCTGCGACCTGATGACATAAATATGAAGGTAAATAACCCTCCGCGTACGCGACGTGGGATTATTTTGACACATGCCATGTGTGATTTGTGAGATGTTTTAGCTTTTTAATTTACAAATTAAAATACGGCAAGCGTTAAGTTTACGTAACGCCAAGTCCCTAAATTCTAATAAAAAAAGTATTTTCTTTCAATTTCACGTTTTTATATAGGTGACGTTTTTAAACAAATTTCCAAGAGCGCAAACACAATTAGTGAACTAATTTCGGCTATTCAAGTTTATCTTCGAGTTGAAATTCTGAATGCGTAGAACTTTAAGACATTGAGTATATTTTCTTTTTATTTAATTTAAACGCTCGATTCTTATTTTAAATTTTATTTTATTTATATCACTTCTCCAACGTTCATTTCAAACGATCTTATTTTTTGAGGCCAGTCATTGTGCAGGGCCACAAACGTGCGAATGTTAATGCGACAGGTTTTCTCTTTCTGGTACCGAGGCAAAGCGCAGTGTCGAGTTCCGCCTCTTAACACGCAATGCCTTCCGAATTCAACAAATTATGTGGAACGGAAGTGTCTTAATAGAAACGAATGTCTCATCAGTAGGAACGCAGGTTCCCTCTGCCTACACTGACATTAAAAAAATATTTTCTTTAGTTGAAGAATCCTTGATCTGCGTAAAAGATTTCGTCCAACGACACGTACAAGGCAGTTGTAATTCAATAGCGTCACCAAAACTGGCTACTCAGCTATATTACGTGTGTCACTATCATAATCGTGTCAGAGCGATCACACCAGGCAATTGCTGTAATTGACGTTTAGTGGATCACATCGACGTGCCCTAACGTATTATTGGATAAATAGTAGTAAATAGATTAGTCTAAGCGGCTAAGCGTACATTATGTTGCTATGCTTATCTAGTATTAGCAACAGCTTGTGTCGTTTACTTTTATTTGAATTAATATTAAATTACATGTAATGTAAATTACTGCTTTATGTGAGATACAGCGTGGAGCTGGAAAGAAAATAGAATAACAAATATATAAATTTTAGTTGATATATTTTTCTATTTAAGAAGTTGTATTATTTAGTTCTTTCTGTCATATTGGGTATTTTCTGGAAAGGAAGTAAATATCTTATGTCTTTTTTACTCATCATTCAAGCAATATTGCGAGTGATTACTTGCCTAATACAAATACTAAGTTATTATACATAATATCCAATAAATATATGCGGAACTTATGATGTAATTGAAATTAAATAGCAAAATAGAAAGAAACCTTTCAATAGCGCATCGACATACTCAGCCAAAGCGATAAAACTTTGATGGTGTTGTAAAAACTGAACTGCATACATATCATGTGTATACACCTATATATATACATACACGATGTTAGATACATTAGTGATATGAATTTACAAGTACTTTGTTGATTACTTTTTCGTTTTAGTAGTTTCCGCCTGTTTGACTTTTACATGTCGCTTTATGCAATATTGATTGAACTTTGTTCGATTTGGTCTTTTTTTGTTATTATTGGTTATGTAAAATATTCTAACAGTTTGCCTAGTAATTACAAATTTCATTGGTAATTTCAGAGCCTTTTCACTGTTTTTTTTTATACACACCAAGCCAAAATAAATAGAAAGATCCAACAAATATAACTTCATAATTTATTGTACCTAAATAGAAAAACACTTATAGTTTAAAGAGACGATCGTGGTCAAGACTGATCGTATAACTGTGATACTATTTATTTTAAGTTCTCCGCTGCGGAAAAAAAGCGCGGCGTTGACCTCCTCTAATCAATACGCAAAATCTCGAATTCCGGCTGAAAGTGAAAAACGATATGTCTTAACTATAGGTTCCTTCTGCTTACCTATATGCAAGATACAACCTCATATAGCAGGTTGCAGGAGAGGTGAGATGAAAATAATAAGGTAAAATAATCAAAGAACAGAACAGAAGAAGAAATACACATAAGCGTTATCTATAAATATAGCAAAGCTGTTTTATAACTTTGAGCAATAAACGCATGTCAGATTTACGAACAAGACCGATCAAAGCTTTTTGCTTAGTAAAAATTCACATTTTAATTATCCAACTTTCTACCTCCGAGCAATCTTTGGACATACAATGTACATTTTTTTATCCGCTTTTTTACTTTAATCCAGTACAATGCCTTAATAATGAAGGAGTCTACGAGAATGTTGTAAAATTTAACTGTTCATTAACTTGGGAGTGGTTTGACGAAAGTCGTATTAAAAGTTAAATGAACACAGCCCGAGGCACGCAACTTTTGTCTATGATTGGAATTAGTTAAACCGACAACTGGTTAAAGGCTACTGTTATTAGATTTGGCCGTCTTATTTAATTCCCAAAAGCTACTTAAATTCTGAATTATCTTAAATATGTATTTTATTTATTGTGTTAATTTTGATTTATTTTGAGAAATGTTAGTTAGATAATATAATATACATAATATAATATATATATATATATATATATATATATATATATATATATATATATTATGACTTCTATATTGTATTCAAATATTTTTAAAATGTTATAAGACTTTTTAAAATATTCCTAAAATATAATAGATTGTTTTTAATCTATTTCATGTTTGTAATCCTTCTCAGAATTAAAATAACATTCTTAACGAAACCCTTATCATGGTAGGCTTATTTTAATATTAATAATTTTGTGTAGCCAAAATTGAACGTGACCTCGCCGCTGCAAAAACGTCAGGTAAGAACTAAATATAACTTTTTAATTACATTCTGGAGTAAATTAAATAAGTCTATCTGTGCTTTGTCATTGTGGCAGTTATTTTATTTGATAATATAACTAGTACATTACTTCATTTACATGTTCTTAGATTTTTTTAACAAATAGCAATCCTCAAATTATCCTAGTTACCTATATTTTGTTTTTACTACAATGGTCGTATTTATTATTACATATATATATATATATGCATAAATTTAGTATTTTTGTGTATATTTATATTTATTAAAAACAAACCAATTAAACTTTAAACTTAATGGGTGCATAATCTGCATGTGGCTATCAAAAGAACAGTATGTAAGTTTGGTATCAGTATTTATCATAAGTGACTTTTCTCTTAAAAATGTTATACATGTAAAGATGATGCTGTCAAAGACTAAAGTAACTTTAAAGCTAAAATTAAATAAACGTTTAAAATAAAATGTTAAGGTCAAATATTGTCACAACTGCTTTACTCATTCATACATTCAAAGACTACTATTATGTTCCATATACATAAATAGAATGATGATTGTGTCTTTCATTAAAACCGCAAAATTTTGTAAGGGTTTTCGCATTATTACATTAAGTATTTTCTATATTTAGATGCTTTTACATACGAACAAATTTTTAGCGTGTACATTTTTATATAAGTTCCATATCCAGTAGGATATAAAAATTATAGACATACGTAACTCCATCCTTCATCAGAATATGTATATTAGAAATTTATCTCAATATACAATGTTACTATGCAACTCAATATATTTTAATTTTATTCTTATCTTAACACGCTATATCTCTAAAAAATCAGCAGAAAGTAGGGAAGGGAGTGTCTTAACACTGGGTTCCCTCTGCCTACCCTGCTACATGCGGGATACTGCGTAAAGCTGACTTTTTTTTTTATTCTTATATTATTATTAAAAATGTAATATGCAAATTAAATAATATAAATATAGTAAAATATGTTTTATGGATATTACAGCTATATTATGATAAGCCATGTCATTAATAGAGCTATTAATTTATTTACGACACTTTAAATGGGTCGTTGTGGCGCCTGTGAATAATACATTTGATTTGTTAACAACATATGATTACATTTGACATTTATTACAATAATCACAAACAATCGTGACTGCTAACTGCAATATTATTATTGGATATTTATGTATAAGGTTTAGTTGTGATTGCGTGATTTGGATAGTGTCTTGACTCTGCGTAGCGGTGGTTGCGAACGGAGCGATTAATGGTTTTCTTTGCCTACTTCGTAAATTCGCAGAGGTTTTCAGATAAAAACTCGCTCATGACGTGTAAGCGGGCATATTTAGGTTACATGTGAGTTTGTTTCTAATAGGCATTTAAAGATAAGGAAAAAATATTCGTACTATATGACAATTAATGTTTCACCTCGTAGTCATAGCGCAGTAGATAAACCTAGACAATTTTATTTAACCCATCAAACATTCGGTCACCTGAATAGCGACAGGACTTTGATAACTGCTACAATAATTCGACCTAGTCTCTATTTATCCCTTAGAGACAGTAGATTGATAGCAAGATCGATGCACTAAGTATCGCATAATAAGCGATGTGACCTGTTACACATGGATGTGTAAATTCCATGTAAGAATATGTATTTGTACAAATTTCATTATAAAAATAATTGCTTAATCAGTTGTACAATTACTCAAAGCACATTTGACTTTATTTTTTCGAGGCTAAGATTGTTTTTGTTCGTAAAGATAACTGTAAAAGGGTTCCATAGTGTTATTCTTTTTAATGACTAGTCATCCATCTATTCCGGCCTAACACTGACAATGAGTATAAAGGCTTATCTGCGAGGGACAAATAGCCCGTGGCGACGGGATGAAAGGGTCTAACAAGGATGTGTGAATTCGGCCTTGTCTGCATTTATATTATGTTCAAATGTTATTGTACCTCGTAGATTGAAAATTATATACGCTTTGAGATTTATAGAATGGGGTCTTCTCCGGTTTTAGGTGGTGCAGCTTTTGTAGCTTAGTTTGGTTGGTTGGGGTTTACTTGTGCTATTTTCTATTTTATTCGTCTCATCATTGAGTCGTTATTATTGTTTGTACATTTGTGTGTATTGTTTTCCCTTTTTTTTTATTTTATTGCAACTGTTCTTTTTTATCAAAGATTGTATGGTACAGTTCGTTTGAAGCAATTAGACCGCCTTTCCATTCATGTTATATACATAGTACTTTTATTGTTTTGTGAGCAATGAAGATATTCTCTTTATTTAGTTTTTTTTTAAATTCCCGCTTTATACCGCACACAGTATGGTGGTGGTAGGGTAGGCAGAGGGAAGCTAGTGTTAAAACACACCGCAGACTACTGACACCAGGGCGACGAAATGAATTCTCTCTAGTGGGAATCGAACACAAATACACAGTCGCGATCAAAGTTACACATTTATGCTACTGCGCCACCACTGGCTTCAACTTTTTATTTTGCTCTTTTATGCATTCAAAATTATGTTTCATTTTATCTTTATTAGTATCAAGGGCTGAGCTCTCCCTTTTGTTAGATTATATAATTATATTAGTCAATTAGCCGATCTTGTAAAGTTATAGAAAAGTTAGCAATATCAGATATTTTATATATATTTCGGTTATATGTACCAAACTTTGGGCCTGAACCATATGAGTTCATAAACACCGTCTATGTTTTATGGGCATATAAAACAGAAATTAAAACAACTGTTAAGGTCGAATATCACAATATAAATCCACCGACGGGGCAGGTAAACAGAATTATGGTCGTGGGCTTCAATAAAAAGCCGTATCTGATTTATTGTTAGCATTACTTACGGAGTGCGGGCGTGAGATACACCTACTAAATGTTGGTTTTTGCGTTAAATTGATAACGCACGATCTTTGCGATGTGGGGTGAATGTATTATTTTTAGGGAATTTAAGTTATGGTATAAAGTACGTAAATGTTATATTATGAATACCATCATTGTGTTGCACTTTGGGTCTTTTGTCAAATCTAAATTTACATTCAATTCTTACAAATACCATTTATTTATAGGTACATGCATATTTTTGACATTCAAATGAAGCTCCCCCGAGTCCTTTAACTCTAATGTGCTTTGCAAAACATCAAAAAACTTTGTTAATTTAACTTAGTCCAAACAGTTTCTAATTTCAGGATTATGAAGCAATTTCTCCCTAGTTAGGCGTGCAACTAGAATTAAAATAGTAATTACTGAGTACAGGTGTATTCAACTGTTGTTTACTAATTGAGTTTACAGTTTTTTGCCTTTATTAATATCTATTCAAGCTCGTGAACCTTTATAGTTGTCGCTAATTTAATTATAACAAGTTTATATGAGAGATAAATGTAGGTATATAGTAATAAACTTTGTTGGCAGGATCTTCTATCAAGTACACCAGGCACCTTTCACGATCCCAAATGTCTTGGCTCATCGTGTATTCTCATTGTTACTATTATACAGGCGCTTGCTGTAGGACTAATTTGGTGTTAAGTCTTGATTTAGTTAGCACCTAATTAGAACATTATTATAATAGAGTACTCGAGAGCAAATAATGTGCTAATTTCATTTTTACTTAACTGTTTATTTTAATATTAATGCAGTTCTTATGTTTCTTTATAGTGGTTTTTTTTTAGATTTTTTTCTTAGTTTCACGTTGTATCCCGCACAAAGCAGGGTAGGCAAAGGGCACCTTGGAGCGTAGTGTTACGGCATTCTGTTCCCTGTTAAAACACTTCGTTTACCACGTTGAGAGGCATAACTGAATGCCGCCGTTTGCCTCGTTACCAGACTGAAGAAATGAAAATAATAAATTTTTGTTTCTCCCGAGCGGAAATCGAACCTACAAACGCCGGGCTTACACTCTCATTCTTGTCATGCGCCATGAACAACTCATATTTTTAACTTTATTGTGGTTTGTTTATAACTAATGCGTTATTTATCGTTTGTCCGAGAAGGAACGGTCACATGGCAAATGAGACCTATGGGACAGGATTTATTGCAATTTCCTGGTCCACGGTGGGGCGGCGTGTGGCCCCTGCTTACTTTTAATTTACGAAACTGAGTTTGTTCTGCCTTGCACTGAAATTACGCCACACCCGCATAGCTTGATTTTTTGCGAATTTTAAACCGCTAAATTGTTTTTTGTTTTGGAATTTATGACCAGATTTCGCAATTTTTATGGCTGTGAAAATTTTAATTCCAGCAAAACGAAATGATATAAACGCTTAAGTTGATCTTGGATGTCCTCGTAAATAAGGTTTAGGGTTCTCTTAATATTTGTAGTATGTGTGTAGATTATATTTTTAACCGACTTCAAAAAGAAGGAGGTTATCAATTCGACTGTATTTTTTTTTTTTTTTTTTTATGTTTGTTACCTCATAACTTTTGACTGGGTGAACCGATTTTGATAATTTTTTTTTTGATTGAAAGGTGAGGCTTCCCGAATGGTCCCATTTTTTTTTATCCATGTCTGACAATGGTATCTATGAGAAAATCACATAAGTCTTAAATTTGCATTAGGTATGTGCGCGACAAATAGACGAATAACTCAATGTCGCGCAAACCGATTTTGATGATTCTTTTTTTATTTGAAAGGATATACTTCAAGGATAATTTAGTGAAAGTTTGGTTAGGTTCCGATTATGGGATCCGGTGAAAATTTAGAAAGTTTGTTTTTTTTGGTAAAAAATTGATTATACTGTAATAGTTACAAGCAAAAACTTTTTAAATTGATGTCAGAGGTGAGATTCCTGATCGTTGCATTTCTTTTCAACCAACCTCAAAAAAGAGGATGTTCTCATTTTCAACCAACTTCAAAAAAGGGAGATTCTTCATTCGCCCGAATACATTTTATGTATTTTCTTGTCAATATACCAAAATGTAACTTTGCACAAAAATAATACCTAATTAAATAAAGTTTTACTTAGGACAACCACAACCACTCGTTGACAACCACTACCACCACCATCACCACTCGTTTAAGAAGCATCATTTTAAGATCTACCCATCACTAAAAATCGTAAAATAAATTAATTTTTAACAAAAACAAAAACCGACTTCTAACAACGCACTAAAAAGTGAAAAATAATTATACAAAGATTTTATAATTTTGAAGTCGGTGTCAAGCTAATGCTTTACTACAATATCTAATTACTAAGTCTGTTTGTTTTACTTGGCACCGACTTCAAAATTATAAAATCTTTGTATAATTATACAAATAATAGTTAATAATATTACAAAATCATACAAAATATGCTTTTCAGACTCGTTAGACAACAAACACTTGTAAAAAGCTATTACAATGTTCTGCTATGCTAGTCCTAGATAATTGAAAACTTCATTTAAATAGAAATTGTGCTAGAATCTATTCAAAGTTTTTAGACTGAAATTATTAAATCAGAGTATAATCCAAGTAGAGGGCAAAATATATAACGAAATTTAATACATTATTATTTATTAAAAATTTACATTTATTAAAAAAGTAGTAAAACTAAATATAAAATATAATTATTGTGGGAGGTAAATTAAATATGATATTACCAAATGATTAGGCCAGTTGCTAACGTAAAAAAAAAATAGTTTGATACATATCATGATTTTTAATTCATTAAGTGCCTATAACGTTTACAACATCACATTTAATTCAAACAGCGTTTAATATTTTTATTTGAAGAAACAATAAAAATATTTCAAAAATTGCCTCTTACTTTTAACAAAGAACATTAAAAATGTTTTAAATATTGCTTTTAACTTTTATAAACACGATATCTAACATTATTTACTGAAGATCAAAATCGACATTCAAGTTGTTTCACATATAAAAGGTATACTATCTATCAAAACGTTCACGCTATCTGAAACTCCTAGCACACGTATTACGCTCATTTATAATTTATTCGCAAACTCATCGCGGCAACTTGTACAATGGACTCGAAATTAACATTTATATCCGAGCGGAACGTACAAAGCGCGATAGTCGAAACCCCAGAACAAGTTCCCTGTCTTGCTTAAATTATAATGTACAGAATCCTGGGACCCAGGAGGAATATGGATTTCCTTCACTGGACATACCGTTTAGGTGGGAATGTTTGGAAAATTTCAGTCTATCAACAACAAAAACGTATGCATTCGGCGTGGTATGTTATAAAAATACTATATTAAGAATAATGTAAATTTTATGTACTTAATTGAAAATGGTTTAATATAATGTTATAGCTTTTTTGCAAAGTTTTTTCACACATTTCCAATAAAAAAGGTTAATAAAATGACTACAATTCCTTTATCTTCTCTTGGTATTTATAATAGTCTTTCTTTGAGGCTTTAGAGCTGAACACGACAATCGGTCGGTTAGCCGTATAGTGGACGACTTTCTACTTTATCTCTTTGTAATCTTCTTTGAGAAATGTTTTTGCAAAATGTAATAATACTTGACTATTCTCAGTATTGTGTTAAGGAGGTCGCTATAAAGTTATGTTACTCATGTTAAATTATCTCCGATATTCTTGAAATGTGTGTAGTCTTTTTTGAGTAACTAACTACTTCAGTGTTTTTCGCTCAGGCACTAATATCATTGTAAATAATTATTTAACATACTGTTAATGAGTTTATATAACTGCTTTCACAGGCCAGCTCACAACATGATTTACATGTATATTTAAAAAACGTAACTTTCACCTATATCTATATATATATATATATATAAAAGGACTTGTCCTCACTTTGAATATATGTAGTTAAATTTGGAATACAAAATATTTTATATACCCAACGGACAGTTAATAATTAAAGCAAATATGTAACATTTTTCAATTTACTCTGGCGACTATGGATCCACAAAAAACGTAGAGTATAATCATGATGCACGACATCTGGCCTCCATCGATCATCCCTGCAATTTTCCGCCGCCGGCCCAAATCTCGCCCTTGTCGGATTGCTTTGACGCGTTAATGCGTCACATCTCTACTTTACATGTTATTTTATACTACTTATAAACTTTTTATATTACATGGTAGGAATATCTTATGTAAAAAATCTCTCTATAAATATGTTTCCCAAACTTGGGCAAAAACGGTCTAAAAATGCACATAAAATATAGGAAAATAAAATAGAAAGATTTTGGTGCATCTACTTATTCTAATAAAGATTTAAAAGTTGTTAAATTTTCACAAACTTTCTGTACTTTTATTTGCTAAAGAGTGAAATCGCTGTGAAATAACATTTTAATGGTAATGTTGAATAGCGGCTACGATAGAATATTCTAAAGGTTGGCGTAACGGTCTAATTTCTACGCTCTTTACAAACAAAAGCACGTTGAAAAAAAATCTAATAGTTGCATTTTATGCCCGTTCGGGAAACTATGCGTGAAATTGCTATGAATGTGAGGCGCTTGGGGCAGCTTTGTTAAAATAAAATGAGTGTATTCTATCTTTTATATTAATTTAATTTTTAAACTTTACCCCATATTCCTAGGGGACAGATAAAAGACGTGCCACTAAAGAAATTTCAAGTATAGTTTATCTTTATTAATGAAGAATTTAGTATTATCTTTATAATTATTTCAAAGCCGTCGTGGCGCGGTCGTCGTACGCTTGTGATAATGAAGATAAACTTTTGCGAATTCGATTCCCGCTCGGAGAAATAAAATATTTAATATTTTCATTTCCTCATTCTGGTAACAAGGCGCGCTATGCCTCTAGATTTCAGCTGCAAAATGCAGGATACAGCGTGAACTTGAAAAAAATCGCACTTTTTTCAATAAGAGGTATACGCAAGCTAAAAAGTAGTATTATAAGAACTATGTAGTCCTAATAACTGTCTTGTGTTTGCCTAACATACACTAATTGGTCCTAATGTTTCGATGTAAATTAGCATAATATGTGGAGAACCGTTGGCCGATGTTTATCGCAATTGAGCATTTCTATGTAAATACGGATCGTGATTGTTGCTTGTATATAGTAGAATTGACTATCAGTCCTATTAATTACAGTGATTGAATATGTTCAGGGTAAGATATAGCGATCTTAGAATAACATTGTTGTGTATTTGCTTATCGAGTTGCACCTGCAATTAGCATGCATATTAAATTATTTCCGCATAATTTCACGTTTTACATTTTGGTTATGTTGAATGAACTGTTTTCAGAAACACTAGAAACCAATTAATTAATTTATAGGTCAACACGGGCAAATAATAATTCAAATTCTACTACTAGTAATACTATCTGCTATTAATGGGAATTAAAATCGTTATGTAGAGCTTTAATGATGATATCGGCTTTGGATGATGGTATAATTTCTTAAGTTTTCGTCTTTTTTATTGTATGGTATGTAAGTAGTGACAAGACAAGATAGTTGATGACAAAAATTAAATGCCATTTGTGAGGGTCACAGGGACCCTAATAACTTCGCTTGACGGCTATCTCGCAGGGTTGACGTTTAAACTTTACCCGTAGATGTTTACTGGCTCCCAGTAGGGGCCACTTACAAAACAACACATAAAACTGTCGAGTTAAAGACGCTGGACAAGCTACGTTCGTTTCTACCATATTTAATAGTTACTTGCTAAAATAGGTCTTGCTAGTTTCATATGAAATTCTTTTGGCCATGATATCTTTCCTAAAAAATGTTTAACGCTAAATTATACTTGACCTTTTGTAGAAAATTTGGGATTAAGTAAAAAAATGTTTTTCTAATATAAAATAAGATTTGTTATAATTCACAATAAAAAAAAATCAAATTCCCAGTCTTCCTGATAAATCATTTATGAAGTAAGTACATTAATAACTTTGTCTATTAATATGAACACTTCTAGTAATTTAGTTCGCTGTATCGGCGTTAAGCAGATAATTCCGAGTAGTTACGTCGTAAGTGTCACCTGGGAGCTAATTGCCGCATTCCCCAACTGCTACATGTTGTCTTGCTTGCGCGAGAAATCTTATACACAGTACTTGTGAATAGTTTTGGAACGCTTAAATTCTAGTTTAATATTAAAACAACGATGCAGCATCTAAATTTTGAAATTGAATATATATATGAATGATATATATATATATATATTATATATATCATTTTCATCTAAATGTGTTTGTAATATCTGCTAGAAGGTTTCACATACTAATGTCTGTAGTTTCTTTTTTGTAAATAACAAATTGTTTCGTAGGACAAATAGAAACTTTAGTATATAATAGTATGAAATTCAAATCAAGAAAGGTTTTCTACTTTCGTCTTGTACTAATACCCCTGAATGTTCCTGTATAATGGAAAACATAAATCTTAGAGACAATTTAGGGTTGGGAAATCTGAAGCGACCGCAAGTTAAAGACGTGGCCGTGTTCAGCTTTCATGCTTCTTGATAACGTTTTACTCTACACAAATATATTTGGGCTAGTCCTAATTTCGTTCACTAATAATTTTGTTAATTAAGTTTATTAGGTGTTACTCTAAATCATCTGGCAATGAAGAATGAAATGTCTAATGTCAGCAAACTAAATTTTGTTTGTCTGTCCTGAAATAAAAAAAAACTGGTAAAGTGCGACAATAAAGTGATTCTATAAAGGTTTCGTTTTTACTATTTGAGTAACATAAGTGCAAGATTATAGACATGTTAACGGCACAGCACTAGATGCCAGCAATAGTTCAAGTTAATACCATCCCGGTCACGTCTCGTTACCGCCGTTAGTCCTATTCGGTCAGGCTGACGTACTAGTGTCAATTTAGCCAACACGTCTTCGGGACATGACATATTCCTAATTGCACAAACTTTACTTTATTTTACATAATTGGTTGAAGAGACACCTTTGAGTAATAGAAAAACATTTGCTGTTTCCCTTTTTGTCTTTTCATTGATGTCCATAAATATATATAGAAATTACTTAACAGTTTTGGTTGTAAAACTCAAAGATTACATTTATTGTCGTCTATTTAAGGTTAAACTTCCTCTTTATAATCCAATCCGATTGTTTTAAAATGTGTACTAAATATACGATCTATAAATTGTGTACTGTATAAACTTGCAGCAGACAAACAGCATTGCAGTTCATCGTTAAATATTTAAAACAACTAGGGT
This sequence comes from Heliconius nattereri, assembly GCA_013403645.1. Lineage (NCBI taxonomy): Eukaryota > Metazoa > Arthropoda > Insecta > Lepidoptera > Nymphalidae > Heliconius > Heliconius nattereri. Next base: position 2,326,987 of record JAAIXI010000232.1, read on the forward strand.
AGGTGTACCAGTAACAAACCGTTTAAGCAACATTTTGAAACAAATTTTGATGCTGTCACTTAAATATTGCAACAATCATTGTAAAAAAAAAAACATCGTATTCCTTATATACCGTATAATCATGTTGCTCAGTAGAATTTTATTTAGAGTTTTTTTTTAAATACTAAAAGTGTCAAGACGCAATGTGCCTAAGGTCGACTAGGTTGTACCAGTAATATAGCTGCTAATACAATTTCAATTAAGGAAATGTCATTTTATTTGTTATTAGTTAACATAAGATTTGTACTCAGTTCTAATCACAACTTTTATTATATGACATCAATATATATTATATATGTATATTATTATGTATTAGTCTATTATATTACTTTATATATTGTACTATTTTATAAATATTTGTGTATTAAGTTTATGTATTAGGATAAAATATTATTTACGTATGTTTATTTAATTGCACCACCCACTANAGTTTTTTTTTTAAATACTAAAAGTGTCAAGACGCAATGTGCCTAAGGTCGACCAGGTTGTACCAGTAATATAGCTGCTAATACAATTTCAATTAAGGAAATGTCATTTTATTTGTTATTAGTTAACATAAGGTTTGTACTCAGTTCTAATCACAACTTTAGATCAGTTTGTAAGTTTCATATTATCTCTTAACGCTGCAAAGTTACATAATATGTAGTATTTAATATAATACCTAACTTAATAATTCTTTGAGAATAAGTTCACAGACACATCTGTAATAATTTGCAATAAAATATCCGTAAAATAACACAACTCAAAATATGAAATAATTTAGGTTTATGCGCTTCATAGTATATCTTAATGCTACAATTTTTATAATAGTACTTAATATAATACTTAACCTAATAATTCTTGGAGATTGAGACCACTGACATACCTGTTATAATTTGCGATAAAATACTCAAAATATAACATTAACTTTCTAAACCGATAACAATACACGTCTAAAATAAAAAAAATAATAATATTTTGGGTATAAATTTATTCATTTCAGGAACTCTAAAACTTCGACTATACCTATGATTGGAACTGCAATCTTCTTCTCTATTGCATCTTCTTGGTACCATATTTTATCACATTGCTCTGGCCAATGGCAAGTTCTTCCAATAGAAAATGTCATTGTACTTATTTTATAAAGATCACCATCAGTGGTCTCTATAGTCCCTGAAAAATACCCCTTTCATACTTAACAATCAAGTAATCACCTTTCTTTGGTTTTTTAGTTACTTCCAAAGATTTATGTACCATCGGATGTCTTATTTCGTCTATCTTCTTTATAATATCTTCTTCATTATATATAAAAAAGTATTTCTTAGTGCATTTTGACTGCAAAAGTAATAACATTTAATAGTATAAAATAAAAGAGATTAAGAAATAAAAGAATAAGACGTCTTGAGAACATCAAAGAAGCATCAGTCAAAAAACGGTCCTTGGAACCAACTCATTATATAGATTTTACCAGTAATGGACCACTGGTCAACAACAAGAACAGTATGATTTTTTTTAAAGTTTAATATAATATTTTATTACATTATTATAAGTAAATATAAATAAAAAAGAAAATATTAAAAATATAATAAAAATCTGAAACATCAGCGGTTGACCAAATGGAATATTACTGGAAAATCATAGAATTTGTATTCCATTAGTTTACCAATGATAATAATTGATAATATTTGACTTATCAGCGATTGGCACTACAGTGCTAGGAATATAAAGTTCCATGCCTTCAGAACCACGTCCACAACAGCAGCGGTACAGGTACTAGGATCATCGTAAGAGAAGCAAATGCAAAGCATGGGGGCCGGCACATGAATAAAATGAACAAAATGTACGCATCGCATCCCAATCCCCTTTCCCCAATAGCAACCGTTACAGGTATAGTCAATAATATAAGATGTATATAAGGTGTATAGTCAATTGTAAGATGCGGTCTTTAATTAAATTCAAAACAAACGCCCTAACAACCAGACGGCCTAAACGGGCGTCTACGGCACCTTTTTTATCAGGCGCTCCTGGGTGGTCGCCCAGCCTCGCCCTACCCTAACGCCGCTACTGATCATAGATATAAACAAAAATTCAAATAGATTAACATAACTTACCGCCGTACACGTGCTTACTAAAATGGCCGCCCGAGTCGAAAGAAATAAATTTCGATTCCTTTCTTGTGTTTTTGTGTGGCGTATGTAACACTTTTTGGCTATGATGACATGATTGGTAAAATTACAGCAGAGCTACCAATCGTAAAAATATGCTTAATATTTAAGTTTGAAGTTTGAAATGGTCTATTACTGGTGCCTGGTGCGGGACTGGTTCACCCACCCTATGTGCATACAAAAATATTATTTTTCCAATTAAATAGATTAATAAAGCATATCTATCGGAGTTTTAAATAGCTGTATTCCAACTTTAAATTCGAACTAGTTTTTATTTTAAATCTCTCAAACGTCTTATAGTTTGAGTTTACCAAATTAGAGTTTGTAGGAACTGCAAGCGTATCCGCCTTCGAAGATTCCGAACTGCGGATGCAACTGTAATTCACTATTAAACGTTGTCATTGTTCTTGCCACACTTTGATATCAGTCAGCAGTTTCACCGACGAGATTTTCACTTGTGTCAATAGTTTCTAATTTAATGGAAATTCTATCCTAATTATATAGTTACTTTGGCTAATTTAAAAATTAAAAATAAATAAATAAAATTCTCAGGAAATCTTTAGTTTTCCTAAGAATTCTATTATATTTTTTACACCTACGTTCTCTTGGAAATGTACAGGCGCATAATGAATTGGAAACGAATAAATTACGTAAGTCAGTTTTCGAGTATGAGATAGCTTCTTTGTGTTCTCGCTATATTCTTTATATTCTAAATGCTTACTAAAACATCGTAAAATGAGAGAATCTAGTAGTTTCGACAAATGGATAAAAAACAATTCATTTTCAAGTTCTCAAATATATTTTTGTTTAGGTTTACTATTCAAATACAGTATTCTGCGCGATGTTGGTGAAACTTGCTATAATTGCTCTCAAAGTTTTCTACTTCGCGAGGTGGAATGCGTTCCTTAATAGTGTGTCTCAAACCGTGCGCCACTGGTATTTGTTAATTTCGCGGCATGTTTACTTTGCCCACGTTTCTCTGTATTAGATTTACCAATTTTCTCCGCATCTGCTCGACCATATGCCGCTAATTGTCTTTTTGCCACGTAGGTAATCATGAATAAATCGTTTCCTTGATAATATTATCTTGTTAGCTGTCCCGATAAAATTTCTTTTTGTAAAAGCGACTGTTACTTTAAAAGTATTTAAGAAGCTATATAAAAATGATAAAAGAGAAAGTAAACTTCAATTTTACTAAAATGTCCACTTTGTACAGAAGGCTTTTAAGTGCGAAAGTAATAAAAAGACTAAGTGATTCACCGCCACCTTGATTGGTGGATCTTTAATAATGGGATGAATTGTTGCACTCTTTCCAACTATGCAACTAATAACCGCCCGGTATTTATGACTGCCTCGCCGCAGTAATTGCAACTTATAATGATTTGTGGTCCCGCTGTCTTAAAGTTCCTCCATAAGCTTACGTGTTCTATTTAAACTGATAGCTTTATTCCGTTAGTTCATAAACTATTTATATTGCTGAGACTATTTGTGTCACTCATCGAAGTGTTCGAACAGTGTCGGGGCTATCTCAGTAGGCAAAAGCTTAACCAAGTTTACTTGGTGACTCGCCGCTTTTTGTCTACTGTATTCGAGCAAAGCTGATTTGAGACTAATCATAATCATGTACTAATATGTTTTAATAAAATATAAAAAAAAGCAATGTGTATTAAAAAATATATATTTTATAATATAATAGAAACATTTAACTTTCAATTTTTATTTCCTTGTCGTTTCTTAGCAATTGTCCGTGGTATTTTATTTTGTTATCTTTGGTCCCATTTGGTACTCGTGTAAGGCCGATTGCCTCCCCATAAAACACCTCGTTCTATGGAATCCCACCTGATACGATCTCTGATGTTCCCTTTTGGTTTATTGACTAAATAATGCCGCTTTGTCCCCTTATAATTGTTTCCCTTTCTGTCCTTTATTTGCTTTACTTTATGAAGCGGAAGAAGAAAATTATTGGATCGCATAGCTTTTAAACTAATAATAATTAAAAATATATTTATACAGTATTTTATCTGTTTAGTATCTATCGTTATAAAAATTGTTCAAAAGGTGGGTAGGTATATATAACATAAATTATATCCTGTATAAATATGTAATGATTGTTTAAGGCGTTCCTCATCTGGCCACATTTTAGTTAACGATTCACGTGTAAAGCGGGCAAGTTAAATGCACCAGCTATTGGACACCTGTGCTGATCTACAGCGGGGACATGACTGTAATGTATCGGCTAGAGTGCGCTTAGATCGGGTTTTTGGGATAATGGCCTAATTTGGATAATGCCTTTCGACTTAATTATGCTTGGATCTTCAATGATTTATCTCTTTATTTATGTGACTATTTTAATTATTTTAAATTGCTAAATTTCTATAGTTTTGTTTGGTATGGGTAGTATAATTTATTCGTGTGTTTATTGATTTTATATAATTTTAATCTAGGTGGAATCTGATTTTATTATATTTCGAGCGTCACCTTACATGAAACTTTTTAAACCTGTTCTACTCATATTCAGTTATTTAGGTAGAAAAACGTGAATTCTAAGCATATAAATTCTACTTCCACTAATCTTAAAAACTTAAGTGGTTCGTAGAATATTCTCCTATTATTCAATAAAAAATCAAATAACATGAGGATGACATTTGTAATTCTAGTCGTATTAATTTTATATCGAAAAGAATTATCGATTTCAAAGCTTTCTTTAAGAAGCTTGTTTAATAAACAAGATCCTTCAAACAGCGTTCAAGTATACAGGAGATTTTCTCGATTATTTTCGTTGTAGGTACTTGAACATTCGAGAACCGTAGGGTGAACTTTTATTTATTACAAAATTTATTAACCTGAAGCAATATATTAATTTAATTAGAGATGCTGTTCATTATAATATTCTTAGTGGAATTGAAGACAAAAGTTAATGTATTATAGAATAAATAAACGTCTTATGATAAATAATATCTGTAACGGCAATTACAATATTATTGCAATTATATATATAATTATATAACTGATCACTGACTGGCTTAGCTGATTTAAGCGAAATAAATATTACATTCTAGCTTTCTTTTTGATAATCCAGATAAGTATATTTATCAGATATATTATTGTATATACATGCTTATTTTTTTCCTATAACACTATCCTTTCACTCATTGAAGTTTGATGTAAAACTCTCTTTGGAACTTTGACATTTACCGCTCCATGAATAGTCATTGCTGTTTACCTAAATTTATATTCATACTTTCAGGTGTATGATCTGGAAGTATCTATGAAAAGTAGCGAAAAATGTTATGTGTATTTAATTAGTATTATTAGAACTCTTATTTTAACTGCTTGAGTTCTGCCACTCAACACACAATGCCTCCAGAATTCGGCAGAAAGTGGGGAACGGAGTGTCTTAACACTAGGTTCCTTCTGCTTACCCTGCTGTGTCTGGGACACAGCGTAAAGCCAATGTTTTTTTTCTTATTTTATCTTCTTTTGAGTATGTCAATATAATATACTTTAACCAATGCAACATTCCTACAACCAACTTTTCTAACATTACTTTTATAAATTCGTCCTCAGTCACGTACTACCCCCATATTGCACAGTCACCTTTGGTGGGAATAGTGCCAAAGATGTTTCATGAAATAGATATCTAGAATTGTGTTAAGATAGCGGAGGCGCAATTCCAATCGAAACTTAAGATGATCATAAACATCACATACGATTACTCTAAACTTTCCCAATGCCACGTGAGTCTCGTAACTTCGAAACTATATGCCAGGGCTTCGAGCCTCTGACGCGTTTACTACTATCTCTTATTCCTTCTCTCTACCAGAAGAACACGAACTAGCCACAGTTTTAGTAATTCCTGCTCAATTATTGGTTGACACGCATTACCTTAATTCGTTCCAGAACGACCGCTCAACAATAAGAAAGGACGAACGTGATATTTGTGGTTTCATTTCTATTTTCTTCTTATAATGTTTAGAAAATAACGATTTTCATAATTTCATTATGTTTTTCGTTACCTTAATCTATCGGTATTATGAAAGTTATCCACTTTTTATCGTCGCTGAATAATAAACGAGCTTTAATGGAAGACGTTGAAGTTTTAGTGTGCAAAATGAACACAATTTCGACGTAAAGCTTACGGCGTTCGTTGCAGAATATTGCAACGGTCGATATAAGTACGGCACAGACCATTTATTAAATCTAAATCTGGATATGGCAAGTTTATTTGCTGAATAAAGTTAAATGTTCCATTTTGGCTGTTCTATTCATTACGATGACGGTTAACCTGTTTTATATACGTAATTGAAAAAGAACCAAAATCCAGAAAATTATGTTGGCTTAGAGTACAAGAAAACTTTTCATTTCTTTGGGCAATTTGCTGTGAAATTGAATTTTTTTTCTAATAACATCTTAAAAACTAAATCCTAAAATTGGCTTAATGTTTCTACTCTGAAATATTTTCTCTTAATTTATATTTAAAAAGGAAAGCTTGCAATAAACTAAGTAATCTACTCAGTCTATATCTTGTCTAATGTTTTTCACCTCCAGTTCCAGCTTATTAGTACCGGCTTCCGCTTACTCATAAACGGTGTTCGCCATTTTCTTTCCTACACCCCGCAAAAATAGGTTTAACGTGCGTTCAACTCGGCTTACCTGGTGTTAAGTTTAAATGAGAATAGCCTTTTAATGCGCCTTCTTTACATTGCATTGCAACAGAGTACCTACGTGAAGCTGAGTTTTAACATTAGCTAAGATACATAATATTTAAACACATGCTTAACAGAAAAAGCGTGCGTTAAAAATATATATTTTTAAGCTTTGCACAAAAAAAAAACAAAATAAATAACATTCGTCCAATACTCCAAGAACAATAGAAAAACAAAAACTACAACCAATCGACATCGAGATTAAAGTTTACAAGTTGTTAAATTTTACGATTATATCAGTTGTATTGGCAAAACGTATTGGAACGCTTTCAAAGTACCACAGTATTTAACTTATCGTTATTTTTAAAAAAAGACAACATATACATAGTAAAGGTATTTTTTAGTTATCATCATTTTCACTCAAAGCTCTCAATACTGTGCAACGTATTAATATGCTTAGAGATATAGTCGTTATCACAAAAATATTTAAATGTGGTAGTGTAAAAATAGTCAGATATATGTAGTTGCCATTTTTGTGCAAATCCCCAGATTTAATTAAAAGTTGGCGCTAGTCGGGCGTGAATCATATTCATGGATATACTGTAACTGCCCCAAAAGAGACATTAGATGCACTGCTAACATTTATTTTGCCAACTCTTGAGTTGTTTTATTTGAGTTAATTTTTCTCGACTGGCAAGCCAGTTTGTAAGTGTTTAATTCCCACTGGAACTTGAAGACATAAGGCGTCCGGTCCATTCGAAAGACTAATGAAAATAGCATGATAGTACGTTTCAATAGTGTTTTTGCTTTAATATACATATATATAGAAAATTCTTCAACCATCTTTAAGTATAAAAGATAAAAAAATATATAATACTAATCTTGCGTACTAGGCTGCCTATTACTTACGAAAATGTTAGTAGTAAACCTGCATTATAGTCACATCTGTTGAAATATGGACTGAGTTAGTGAAAATATTTTTGGAATACTTATTATTTAATATTTTTATATGAGATTATGAATGGGTAAGTAAATAAATACAATAGGTACTCTGTGAGAGTTAGAGCATTACCTGTACTGTTGCTAAATTTTATAATTTTTACAAACAGTAGCACCAAGATTACATGATAGTAGATTACATGATAGTAATCTTTTTTGTTAAAATTTTGCACAGACAAAGTATTAGGTCATTGTTGTACTATAGGGTAAAACCGGGATAGATGCCCCACTTTTTGAATTATCCACCTAATTAGATAAAATATATTTTTTATAGGAATAATTTTTATTTATTTAGCTAGGTCATTGCTTTGTGATGAATTACTTTTTTTTTCAACAAATCAATAATAGATTTTGCAAAAAATAACTTTTCGTGAAACATTAATTTTGAGGATAGATGCCTACCTATATGGATAGTTGCCCCACGATAAAAATGCTGGGCAGGATAGATGCCTGCAGAGCAAGGTAGGTGCACGTTATAACGATTAAATGAAACAACAAAACCACTTGTTAAATAATTCTTTAAAACAGCAATTTTGTTTCCAACAAACATAATCATAATAATGAAAAGTACATAGTGGTTTTTAAAATCTTATAATTGCTATTAAATTATAAAATCACAAAAATAGGTAAGCATGATAAAAATTTTAAAACATTTGTTCAACTAAAAAATATATTCTTAAGCTTCAACATCCATTATCATATTTTTTAAGTTAAATTTTACAATAAAATTACAATTCTTAATTTTTTTTTGTTTTAAAACACTAATATTATAAATTAAAATATTACAATATCATAAATACTAACATCCACATTGCACAATTATACATTTTTATATTAAAAAGAACAAATATATAATTTTTAGCTATCTATTCTAATTCTCTAACTATCTCAAATAATAGTTATTCGTTATTCTAATTTAATTAAAATTTAGCCAGATAGGGTTTTTATTTTTCCACATCTTGCGCAATAATTTCTGAAAAGTGTACAGGTTTCATGTAGCCAGTTCTGACACATTACACATTGAATCCATTCGGATTGCGACTTCGTATTTTTATAGTTTTCAAAACATTCAATGCAGTTATCCTTATTTGTATCTTTGGCGTTATCTTGTCTATCTCTTTTAGTTTTTTTACAGGCAAACCTTTAGTTTTCTTTCCCATAATTTTATAGTTAGTTAGATTGTTTTCATCTTCATTGCTTCAAAATAGTTTGTCTTTTTAGTGAAGTTCGATCTTGGTTTATTTTTAAATATTTATCATTTTCTTTATCAAAAGAGTCAGCTAGATTGTCGTCGTCATTTTCGCTAGAAGAATTTGTTTCATATTGATTTCTTTTTATATTTTTGGTGTCTGTACTGATGGTTTTTTTTTAGTTTTCTTTAGTGATTTGTTCGTTTCAGTCTTCGTTTTCTTGTCTAACTTAGTTTTCAATTGTTTTTGCTTTCTCTCAGCTTTATTGTGTTTAAAAATGCTAATTTAATAAATACCTAAAAAAATATTTTTTAAATATATACCTAACTCCATATACTGAGTATAAAGGGATAGATGCCCCAAAGGGCACCTATACCTCGAAAAATCGGGGCAACTATCCTTTGTGATAGGGATAGATGCCAAGGATTTTTTTTAGTAAATTATAAACAAAATAAAATCTATAAGCATTTAGATACAGTCTTAATGAACCAGTACATCTACGTAATAAAAAATATAGCGTAATTGATTACAAATTATAAAGTTATACAACGCAAAATACTAACCGTCAAATCTTTGACGCGTTCACGAATTTCGCTGCGGATATATTTACTCAAACGTGCTAAACGCATCCTCATTGCACGAATGTCCGTGGATAACTAAGGTGCGGGAAGACTGTGGCTCCTGCTTGTGCAATTATTTTTTTGTCGCGAGTTCGGGAAGTTAGGTATTTTGAATATGGGAAATCTCTCCCGCTGCGGCGTCTATCCCGGTTTTACCCTACATAATATCAGAAAATATGACACGAAGTTTAGCATTAATAACATAACGGACGTAGAAATTTCGGAAATATATAATACAAGTTTAGTAATTTACACGTTAAAATTAAATACCTATGCGAAAAGTTAAAGATAAATCTTGAACTAAATCATACTATGAAATTGATACTGTTTGCTTAACCCGAATTTATTGGAGGCAATCTTCACTATATCAAAATGTCACGCACGTCCCCAAGTTTTGGTGGCCTTTATTCATCAGATTCTGGTACATACCGATACTGTATAATGAAACAAATCTCGACTTGAAATACCTTTAGGCTTCCTTCACAAAGGACTGCCCAATTGTTGTCAAATGAAGATTCAATTGGGCCATAATAAATTAGTTCAGCCTTCCCTGGTCCCTTCGTTTACAGTCACACAACCAGTCCTTAGATAAGCACGGCTGTGTCATTGTTATTTAGTATGCCCATTTGTTATCGAATGAGTGAGGTTTTACGAATTTGCTTACATGGCTCTAATAAAGTGAAGGTAGAATTTGGATATGGAAAATATTTTCGGTACTTGTTTCTCAAAATAAACATAAATGAATACTGTTTCAAATAAATGATGAAATTACTAAATCTATACAACTACTAAATATTTTTATTCATAATTGAAATATCAATCTCTATAATTTAATAGAACTACAAAAGTCACGACGAAAGTGGTAAAGATTTCCAACTTTAAAACCATTCTTTTAACGGGCTGGGTCAATTGGCAGTTATAAGATTCAAATTCTTCGCATAGAACTCTTTGCCTAGTCAAATGTTGGGAGCGACACCGTCCATTATTGCCTTCTGAACAAACATTAGGGGTTTACTTAAGTGTCACCTCTTTTGTCCCCGCCCTGATCCTGCGAATAATTGGCTTTTCTATATAAACTTAGTGGCCGAATATGGTATTCACATACGATTGTCTTGATTCCTTTGTTGTGTAAGTAAGCGGCAAATGGATTATTAATAATAATTATTATAACATATTTTTTGTTGTTTTGTTAGTAGCAATATGTGTTTTATGATATGTTTTGTATTTTAGATCTTCATTTGTAGTCGATATTAGGCAAAATAAAAACACACATTGACGAAAGGTAACTTACTTGTGCAATAAAAAATATATTATAATATTTTTTTTTGATAGGTATTTAGATAAATAGTAAAAAATATGTCAATACTTCACAGTCTAGGCAGTGGCAAAGAAAATTAAGAAATATCCAAATAAAGATCAAATAATCTTGACATTACCTTTCAATAGGACTGTGCGGATAATTGGTAGCCTGCGATGTATTGGTTTTTACAAGTGGAATGAATGAGGGACAAACGACGTAGTAGACGAATGACTGAAAAAATGATGAAGGATTTGTATCATCAAGCTTTTGTGAAGCAACTTTTGCTTACCCATTAATGGACGTTATGGCTGCAGCAGGTTTACACCTAAAAAGAAGAGTAATATAGAGAGAAGAGAGAGAGAACGCATAATTTTGTTAATGTATGGCATAAATTCTGCCACTAAATAAAATGAATGGAGAACGAATTGAGTTCTTTTATTACTGTCCTAGTTGTTACAGATTTTGTAAAAGTGAAAAAATGTTCTAGAGTAATATTTTTAAGTGAGTAGCTACATTCCCTATAGACTTGAAAGCCGAAGAATCTTTGCAGTATAAATTGAAACCAAGAAATAGAAGTAGCATTTAATATTTTATTATTTCAGTACAAATTTTAAAAAGCTTCTTTCTGTATCGCCCACAGGGTAGGCAGAGGGAACCTAGTGTTAAGACACTCCGTTCCCCATTTTCTGCCGAATTCTGGAGGTATTGTGTATTGAGTGGCAGAACTCAACGTTGCTCTTTGTCTGGACACCAGAGCGAAGAAATGGAAATATAAATGTTAATAAATATTTCACTTCCTCGAGTGGGATCGAACCCACAACCGCCGCGTTACAGTCACATCCTTGTGCCGCTGCGCCACGACGGCATTTGATTACAAATTTTCAACAAAAGTGAAACTCTATTTCTTACGATATAAGTATTATCTAAATATAATTAATATTATTATATCGCGTCGTCTTTATCGCTATTTAAATTTTATATTTATCGTCTAGACTTAAATAATTTATATTATGAAAAAGTCAGAAGTACTTGAAGTAATATTTTTTATTGCTCGTTAAAAGGAATGTTTTTGTACATTGTTTTAAGTTACGACTGTTTTATTTCCATTTAGTTTTAAGTGAAATAAAATTGAAGACATAATATTTTGAAAGTTTTAGGGTAAATATCATCGTAAAATTATAATTACATTCAATGCCATAGTGAAGGGGGACTATCAGGCTTTAAATACGATATTTGTGGGTTCAACTTGCACTTGGGGAATGTTCAAATAATTCTTATTACACGCTCTGGTGAGATAAAGCACGGCATTAATGCTGCCACTGAACACCTAATATCTTGAAACTGTATAGAGAGGAGAGAACGAAATATCTTTTAAATGCCTTATATAATGCATATAATTCATAACAATAAATATCTTTAATAATATTTGAGCTAAAACAATAACTCGAGCTAATCATACGTGAAGATATTATCAAAATTATGCGTGGCAGCGCCGCCATGCCTCACTTGGTATCGGTTAGGAAACTTGCCAGTTTCTTTGCTGGTCGTACGTCGTATGGTAATTTACCTTCCTTCCTTGTGGCCGCAAACATAAATTAGGTGCCAGCCACCGGCCTCGTTGAAAAATTACTAACTTCTGCGGAAACAACGGCTTAGTCTATCTGGATAAGGTCGTCTAATTCACTTCTTATAATATATAGTCCAAGTTATCTATTACCATTACGGTGCTTTAAGTTTTATAAATTTAAATATTATTCTGTTTAGGATTTGAATAAAAGTTGGTTGGTGACCCTTGGAGCACAAAAAACTATGGTTTTTAAGTCTAGTATGAAATTCGCCGCGTAATCAATACCTATAGGATGCTTTTCGTGAACCTACTGTTATGATTCTAGTGATATACCACTTACTCTCTACACCTTTTGGAGACATCTTGTATTGTATGGCCGTCAACCCCACGGCCCCTTTACGTCTATATAGACCGATGAAATACATTATCAGTATAAACATTCCTTAAATTCCAACTCAAACTCTGGAATTATTACACCTATAAAATATTACGTTCTGCATGTGACAAATTCTGATTGTTCAAAGTTCATTGCTAATAAGGCAAGTTTGGTGGAACTTTGTTTCCACCCTTTGTTCACACGGTTCACTAATTTCGTAAGTTGCAAATCAAAAATTATGACTCAATATGTATTAAGTTTAATTCCCATTTCATACTGGTACATGGATATACTTAATGCTTGTTTAGTTGGTACGTATTTTTTATTATGTAAGTTATGTTTTTTTTAAACTTACATGCTACTACCAACTCACTGCGTGTCGTCTACATAATATACAGTCCAACCAAGTTAAAAAAACTGCCAATGAGCCATCAGTACTATTTTGAGCTACTTCTGCAACCATCACAGCTTTTAAAGTGTTTAGGTAATCTACATACATACACACACGCAGGTCAGGGGCACAAGAGTGTGACTGTGAAAGCGACAGGTCGTGGGTTCGATTCGAAAAATTATATATTTTAATTGCTTTGTTCTGGCGTTGAGGGATAGCGCGGCGTTAGTTTCGTCCCTCAACAGGCAATGTCTCCAGAATTTGGGGGGGAAGTGGGGATTCTGGGGGCATTGAGTGTTGAGTGGCAGCTAGAAAAATAAGCTTTTTTTAGCTTAGTCTCACTTTCGACGCTTAGTGGGATTGGCTGTTAATTTTGTTTAGTCAACATTCAAGCTACAATTTATTTAACTACACGCTATATCCTGCACGCAGCAGGGTAGGCAGAGGGAACCTAGTGTTAAGACAATCCATTTCCCATTTATTCCATCTTTTAAAACTGTAACTTTTTCGAAGCAAGTTTAATTACTAAAACCTGAATGTATTTGTGAGTCTTTCATTCAATCTTGTATTGCTTTCAATAGGTCATCACTTAGCACGCTGCGTTGCTTAGATAATAGGAGCGGACCCACTAGTAGTGGATACTAGGCTACGTAAACATATAAATAGACCTGGCTCTGACCCAAACCCACTCCGACGCAATGTATGATGCAAAGAAAAAATCTCAATACATACATACATATGTAGGTTATATTAGTACGATAGTACTAAATTTGCCGATATGCAAATCTGTATGAACCTTTAGAAATGCTTGCGCTCGTTGGTTTTCACAATTTCAACTGTTAAGGTAAATTACAATTCTTTTCTCCTTTAAGCAAACTTGCGCTGCTTAGTGTGAGTCCCCTTGGTCTCATACTCATTTATGATTACGGACCCTAGTTATCTGAAGGTTTATAGCACTTTAAATAGCCTTAAGTTTTGTTTAGTGGTATACTTTTGGTGATTACATCTAAAAATATTACCATAAAATATAATAAAATTAGTGTTTTAAATAATACTTCCTGTAATAGTAACGGGTGTAATAGTAATTATTCATGTTTGAAAACATTGTTGTAAATTGAATCACATTCACATTCTATATAACTGTTTCCCGCAAAATACAGAGAACTCTCATTTTTCAATTAATTTCAGAATAACATAACTGTATATTTTTGGAATAAAAGTGACAATTAATATAACGTAACGATCAATATTACATACTAATACATATTTTTTTAAATTAATAAGCACGAATAAGAAAATATTACTCAATAAGTAGATAACACTTACTCGTATTAACTTCTGATTACTTAATAAGTCATCCTCGCTATTGTCAATATCCAAGATGTCCGAAGAACTGGCGGCTATTATAAATAAATTATAATAATCCAATCGCCCACTTCAGATATAGTTTGGTATCGATCTAAAACAAAAATGTCTCCGCCGTGTTTCCCAATTAGAGCTGTCATTGATTCCGTCTGCAGCCTCCGGACGGCTGGACCGAAATAAACGGCGATCGATGCAACTCGCTGCCGAATGTGAACTTTATGAGTTTGCAAATTTTACCCACTATTGGTCTGTAACAATGGTTTTGCCTCAGTTTTTAAACATTATTTCCTCGGTTATGACTAAATGGTATCGCTAGTTTGTAAAGAATCGCTACTGTTTTAGGGTCAGTTGGCTAGAGTCGAGATTTCACACGGTCGCACAGCGTAAATACATGGAAAATAGACTACTAATGTTTATTTTAAGTTCACGAGCTTTTAACTTAAATTTATTGTTATACCTCCAGGGACCGTAGTTTTATTTCATATAATATTTAATAACTTAATGATACATCAACTAGACCAGACCTTTGATAATGTTATGAACGAAATAAAGTTTTTAAGCGGCTTATTGCTTTTAGTACCCATTGGAAAACTAGCAACGGGAGCACGTAAATGCTTTACTGAATATGAAATCTGAATATGTATTGGGCTTCGCGTCACAATTTATTGTAACATAAAAGAATGAATACTATAAATTGATTAATTGTATTCATATATTTGAGACTGTAAATGCGTTCGTTGTTTGATTCTCACTAGCGGGGATGATTTATTTATTTTTTCATTTACTTATGGGAACGAAGAAATTAACACTAGGTTCCCAGATTGCTTCTGCCCACCCTGCTGTGTGCGGAAAACCGCGTGAAGCTGAAAAAAAAATCGATTTTATAATTTTTTATCTTTTAAAGTACAAGGTAGTTTTGCATGCATTAAAATGTGTCAGTTTTTATATAATTTTATTTTTGTAATGTACCACAACTTAATTCTTACTACCCAATAATTTCCTAAAAAATAATATTGTTATAAAAAATAAATAATAATATTGTTTAGTTTATGTATGTATGTATGTATGTATGTATGTAATATTAATAGTTACGTATTCCTCGCCGTACACACACCGTCCATTAATTTTCTTCGATTTTGAAACGTTGAACATTGTATGGATTAAACGTATCCCTAGCAAAATCACTAGGTATGCATCCAACATTTCAAAGCAATGGCAGCCACATATTGAAGCTGAGCTTCGATTGGAACCGCTGCGGTATATCTGGCTTACGTATTTGAACAATACCTTTTAAACACAAAGCAACCTGCAAGTAACGATCGCGTTCCGACTGCCAATATGACTCTTATGCTTAACGGTCTATGATATATACTCAGTCAGTAGGATCTTGGGTTGTGGTCAGAAAAAAACGGTTGTCAGTGATGGCTATTGTATCATTTATGGAGATCGCAACGATATGGAAATTAATTAACGTTATAACTAGCTTGTGTCTAATTCGATTGTAAGCCATGCGCAGACATTATACAGACTTCTAGCCATAGATTAGGTTGAATTAACCCATTTGCTCGTTATATTTAGTATTTTGTCTGCAAAAAATAATTATATTTGTCACTTTATTAATTATTGTAATTTCCCCGTCGCTACTGATATTGTAACCACAAAATTACTACGAGTGTCACCAAAATTACCGCTCTTTGTAGTAAAATTTTAATTATTGTCCACCGTATAAACAAGTCTATTTGATTTTTTAGTGGAATAATTAAAATAATATATCAGTGATACTTTATTATTTTAAACTTAAGAGTGACAATAGTGATTTTTTTTAATTTTAAGCTATAAAATCCTGTTTTCAGGATTTTTCAGTAGGTACGTAGTGGCGTAGTGCAAAGTGGCGTAGCAAAAGCACACGCTTTTGTGTGATTGTGTAATATGTGAGTGTAAAAGCGACGGTTGTGGATTCAATTCCCTGTCGGGGGAATGTATTATTATTTACTTATCATTTAAATTCTTCGTTCTAGTAACGCCGCGTTGAGGTTCATTTCTCAACATGTAAATCTAACAATCGTCCAAAACCTAAATTGTCGTTAAAAATTACCATTCTTATCCGTATACAACATGTAGACGAACAGATCATGACAATATCGATCATTGTTCAGTACAATTAAGCAAACAGACACACGAGCAGATCCAAACGATGTAATATTAATTACACGCACATTACGATATTCGCTATTGACTCTGGCGTATCCCTAAATCATACAAGCTTGTTTGAAATTTCATAATAAATGAATACAAGCGGTATTAATATTGCATCAGATACTGCAGACTAGTGATAGGTCACTATTTGTACACTAATAAAGGTGCGTTGATATTGTTTATTATTCATTTTGTTAATTGCGTTAGAGAACCAGACGGTTCTAATGAGTTTTAATAAAAAATATAAATTGACTATGATTATAAATTCTAAAAGATTAACGTTTCCTTATTTGTTTTTTACCACAGCCAAATAATTTTTTCGAACCCATATGATGACTTTATTAAAATTTCTTATAATAAAAGTATTTTTATATATATTCCCCTAACAACTTTGTGATGCTCTATTACACACAATTTCGTACTATCTTCCCTCCCTGTGAGCAAAAACAGTGCAAAGCCTTTGTGTAACGTTAGAATATATAATTTAATATACATAAATACATGAGTGAACTTGATGGAATGTCACTCCTAATATTTTTCCACGGGATGTAGGTGCGACCCCATTTGTAATCTTTTCTATACAAAAATGTGTTACAGTTGAAAGTTATAATATGAATTTTAATGTAAAAAAATATTCAGAAAAAAGTATATCGTCATTTGTTTAAAATGGAGCGTAAAATATATTTTTGTATAAAATATTTGACATTAGGTCAACTATCTATTCATTACATTAACAATTTTAACTTAATTCACTTAGCACAGTGTTTAGTTCATGAATAAAATTATTATGATTTAGAGAGCTTTAAAGTATTTCATAAAACTACAAAGGAAGAAAGCTTATAATAGCGGCAATGAATTTAAAAGTGTCAAGTATAAATTATAGGGAAATACAGTTTTAATAAAAGCTGTGGGATAGCGCGCTTTTAGAGATGTTAGAATACTAACCTTAATTTAGTACATACTGGCATCCAAAATTGGAAACTTGCAGCCCATATTTCCTGCTGTGATTCACTGGAACCTGATTTTGTACGGATAATTAATTAGAGGGCCTGGTGGCGTAGGAGCCCAAAGATGTGACTGTAATGCGACGAAAGTGGGGTCGATCCCAACTCGGGGAAATGAATTATTATTTATCAATATTTTCATTTCTTCGCTCTGGCACCAAGAAAAAAAATCCCTGCGTTGGGTTTCGCCACTCAACACACAATGCCTTGTAATCCGCGGAAAGTGGGGAACGGAGTATCAACACATATACAGCATGGACAAGAATTATTTATATTTTAATTAATTAGTAGAGACATAATAATGATATAAATTATCATTTATAATTGTTAAAAATAATTTTAGATTATATTAGTTTACTTCTAAGCTATTCTATAAGGTCCGTTTTCATATCATTTTGTGTTATCTCAAGGAAATGCAGTGGCTAAAGACACGAATGAACCGCTTATGACAGGAATTTCACTCAAATGAATTAAGATTAGGAAATAGAGTGATAAAAGAGACTTTTTATCCCAAAGTATTATAGACGTTGGTGTGGAAATTGAAAAACCCATCTCTATTCCCGTGAAGCGGGCACACGATAGTATTTAATATACTTAATAAAAGTTATACTTGGAATCCCCGCGGCTCTCTTGTGAATATATAAATTTACAGTTTATTAACATTTTATAACAAGCTCCCGAGATACTGAATCTTATGCTTTGCCCATAGTCTTTGTGAATGTGTCTCTTACATGCCTTGTTTAGTTTATAATATTTAAAGAGTTAGAAATTTATTGCACTATGACGTATTTATAGTACTAGTATGTATGTATAGTACTAGCTAGTACTATAATATATGTATAAGAGTACCCTGTAACTGTAAAAAAGATTAAAATAAAAATAATCTAACGCTAAACTCACATGTAATTTCCAAAATGTAATGAACTTCCCGCATCCAGTGGCTTGGGATGCTATGCCGAAACAATGGATGCTAATAAATCATGTAGTACAGATATACAAAGAGCTATTATTGTGTTTGCGTTTGATGTGCAGGTATTTCTAGTCGTCTACTGTTCCGGCCATAATTGCGTCCTCCATAGCGCCGCTTTTATTCGGATCCATCCGGTCTGCACTGACTTATACCAGTTGGAGCTGGCCTGGAGCGATACGGCTATGGGTCCGCGCGACTGCGTATCGGATTGACATGTAATTTGTGATCGCACAACTTTGTTATCTATTTAGTTTTGAAAAAACTTACAGCCGAAAAGGTAAGTTTTATCGAGTGAGTGGATTTTAGAAGATTTTCTAGAAGAAGATTTTTTAGAAGAAGGGAATATATATTTTGTACGTTGTTGTATATATCATTTTAATATATATTCATGAGGTGTATCCTGTTTTATAATACTCAACAACGCAACTCGTAGAACTTAATTGCACGTCTAAAATCTTTAAGATTGTTTTAATTACTTATTAAAGTACTTGCTTTCCTTTGATACAGCATTAAAGCTCATAAAACACAATGTTTTAAATCCACTCTCTTTAAGCATTAAGTATGAAGAGCAATTTCCCATTTTCGTATTCACCAAGCCTTACACTTTGGCTAAGTAGATTCATACCCAACCGAGTTTATTTTAGATTCCTGAGTGTGATATAAATGGAATTGATTCGATTGAACTATAATGAATCTATTTCAAACAAAATTTATATATCTTCTTACGTTATGAATAGATAGTGTCTAAGTTATAATTCACTTGAATACAATATATTAAATAATATTTATTATATTGTTATTTTATGTCAATTATTTTGTAACAAATTATTTCGTATATATACTTAGGTACGTTAATTATATAGGTACCTGTCGTGGATATAGTAGGGGGAGTGGAAGGCATTAGGTGGATTACACGGAGCTCGCCCGACGCGCGAAATGACAACTTAAGCACCTGCTCATCGTCTTAATGTCGAGGCGAAAACATATCCGACAGGGATGATAGAGGGCTATTAATCGAGGATTTAAAACAAGAAATAATGAACGCGGCTTTGTTGAATTCATTTCTTTATACACTTCATTAGACGGGCGGACGTCTAAGAAATGGTTTTGTAGTTGAGAGAATTAGCTGTTAGATTATAATAGTGTATAAATGACTATAAATAAAAAAATGCACAGCATTGTGCAAAAACCATTATGATTGAAAACACATTTATTCATTTACTTTCCTTGGTAATGAGACAATACACGGTGTTAAGATCAACAATTCAACACGCCATGGCTTGAAAATTCGGCGGAGTGTCTCAACACTATGTTCCCTCTGCCTGCAATATGCTTTATACCTAGCTAAAGTAATGTAAGCAAAGATAGTAACGTGTAATATAGATCAAAATTAAAAAACCTCATTTAAAAATGTGGTAAAATATCAAGAAATTACTAAAAGCTATAGCGGTAGTATTATGATTTTTGTAAGGGAGCACCGTTTTTTAATGGACTAAGTACTAAAGCAACATTGTTTACGTTGGGCACCTTTTACCCCAAAAGCCAGGATCCATTTACTATTGACTGTTGGGTTAGCTTAGACATAAGGTAGATAAATGGGACATTTTGCTAAGAGCCAGGATGATGCTTACTAAAATATATATAGCACTGTGTTTTAGGTGCTCTATTATATGTATTTTCTTAAAGGTAATGTATGTACTTTTGGAGTTAATATTTATAAGGTATCTCTAAATAAATAGTCTTTGATAACGAGTGAATGAAAATAGTGTGGCCAGTAATTTATATTTATGAATATTACTCTCTACTATAAAAGATTAGTAAGTTCTCTTACAGAAAGTACTCAAAGTTAAATAAAAAAATTGAATAGAAACACGAGGCCAGTTTCAAAGCGCGGCGTTGAGCTTTGCTGCCCACGCAATGCGTCCAGCATTTAGCGGAAAATAGGGAACAGAGAATGTGAACATTAAGTTCCCTCTGTGTTGTGTGTGGGATTCAGCGTGAAGCTAAAACAAGGTCAGTCGTACCACAGTGGCACAAACGTGTGAATGTTAACGCGACGGTTGTATGATCGATTCTCACTCGGGAAGTTTTGCCACTCAGCTCGTTGCCTGCTGAGGATTCAGAAAAAGAAAACGAAGTGTCTTAACACTGAGTTCTCCTTTTGCCTATCGCACAAAAATGGAGAAACATTAATGTTAATCATTACATTACATACATTAATAACGTTTTTCATTATGTTCAACAGTGATACAAGTTTCAGAGTTTCACATTATTTCTTTATAAAATCGCACGGAATGTTAGTTTAAATAAGATCGCGTTACATGGTGATATTTTCGAGAAAGCACTCTCTGGCGGCGCACATTGTTTTCATATGTAAATCGAATGCAGTTTTAAACTCGTGACGTCCCTTCATTGGGGAATACAATGAAAGATAGTTGATGTTGAATTACTGCTATGAACCTAATATAAAACTGAAATCCAATTATTATCTTATTACAGTATTTTAGGTATAATTTTAATAATAATTAATATTTAAAGTTTACGGTCAATTTTTGATAATCATCACGAAAGAAAGAAAAGACTTATGCATTTTATTAAAGTTTTATTATATAAATAGCACATTCTACTAATATTATGAATACGAATGTTTGTTAGTATGGACGTTTCTTTAACTTTCACGCAAAAACAACTGAACGGATGAAACTTTAAAGTTATTTAGTTTATACATCAGAATTACACACAGACTGAAATTTATATAAAGATTCGTTATAACTTGGCTTTGATATAACAATATAATTAAGCGGACGAAGCCGCGTATTTGTCGCTAGTGATATATGTAACGGAATTTTCGATTATAAAAATATTCTTATATACGTAGGTAAAGTAAACAATGGACACTCGGTAAAATGAAACTTCGCTACTTTAAACCTTGTGTAAACTTAGTATAAAAATTGTTTCGTACGCAGGCTGTTTGCAGAAGTGCTTAACCCTTGCCGGATCAAATTTAGTTACAATAAATATTTTCACATCTTCCCTACTCTCGTTTCGTCTCGTCTCGTAGGTAGCACAAGCTTAAATTTACTTGAGGTGAAATACATATTTTGAGATGACGTACAAATATCTACTTTTTCAAGTGTATGTTTGTTGATACAGTATTCGTTATAAATTGATAATACAGCAATATTATATCAAATTAGACTATTTTTTTTATTTTTATAATTAAAGTCACATAATATATCATTATATGGTTTCATGTGTAAATTCTAGAAATTCCATCTAATCTTATATCATATAAGGTATACATAATACACAAACGCTAAAGGTTTATTACACAATCGCTGCATTCGCAGAGTGATATTTCAACGTTATCAAATTTCAACTTCATAAAGTATTCTGTAGCCGGCTTGTCAGTACGGGCCGTTTGTTTGAGTAACAAAAAATAACGTGTGAATCCTTGGACAGAAAAAAATGGCTGAAGATAGCAGAGGTCCTTTGTGAATAATATTTTTTTAGTAAAAATAGAAACTATCGCATTCGGAGGTACAATAGATAGTATTTATTGTTATTTAAGATATTTTCAACCTGAAAAGAATTTATATATTGAAAGAAATATCTTAAAAAATGTGTAATATCTTATAAAAATATGTGAGAAAAAGCGTGACATTGACATTACCAATACGCAATGTATCGAATTCGGGTAGGGCGGAGAGTCTTGACACTATATTTTCCTTCTTCTCTAACATGCATGTAGTTAATAAAATATTACAATAATACATGTCACGTAATAAATAATAAAATCGAACGTCATTAATATGAATAGCGTCCAATGCAGTGATAATAATTCATTTCCTCAAGTTTGGTAATATCAGATCTGAAAAGAAATATTCACAGTCAGTGAATTGGTCCTCACGAAGCCGGATGTCGGTAATTGAGTTAATGCCAGCACTCTCCCAACTCTTAAGTTAAGCCTCTAAAGATAGCGGATGCAAGAATCGCAGAATGTCTTCTAATACTAATGAGCAATTACCGTAAGCAAAATTGACATTTTCAAAGAATATTTATTTTTTTAAATTGTATTTTATTTCTTAAGATAGGTACTTCTACTTTTAGGTGGTACTACCTGAGTTGTTGTGTTTTTTAATTAAGGCTTAATAATTAATAATTGGTATAAAATGACTAGGTATTACAATTTTATTTCACACAGCCAATTTTTTTAATGAAAAATATTATATTAAAACCAAACTCTAACTCGCTTGTCGACCCTTACTTGGGTTAACTTAGCGAACCCACAGAGGGAAAGAAATCAATGTGATGAATAGACGATAAATGAATTGTGGGTATCGAAACTTTATATGTTATCAAAATCTATACTTATTTCTTTCATAAGTAACTTATGATAGTAATGAATAGTTATACTTATATAATAAACATAATATGTAATTCTTTGATCTAACATAGTAATGTTAAGACTATTGTATGTAAAAGTGTATATATTTTTGTATTAGAATTACAAACAAATATGTTGAGTAGTTATAGTTTATTTTTTAGGTCATTTTTACGTCTATACCCACTAGATACTGACATTAATATTTTAATAATTATAAAAGTAGTGGAATGTAAAACAAGTACAAAAAAGTAATAATTGATTAAATTACTCTTATAGTAAGCATTTTGTATAAGTAACAAATATATACTTTTAGTATGAATTATTATTCCATTGAAATCGATCTATATGTGGTCACAGCTCCGCCGACGGGTCGCAATAAACCGAACCGCTCTCCATTACCGCGCATTATGTATTAATACTTCGAATCCACTGCCACTGCAGATTTGCTTTCACGGTAAAATATTTCCTGATTGATTCTCTCAATTAAAATTATAATATTTATCAAAGTGGGAAACGGAATGTCTTAACAGTAGATACTCTGTTTTATTACTATTAAATGCTAGAGTTGTATGGAAATAAAAAACACTATTTTATATGTTTTATCATATTTTGTAGGTTGTTATTAACCGTAGATCTTTTTAATCTATTATTGAGTTTCTGGTCAAACTAATTATTAAAAAAAAAACAATCAATTTAAATCATGCTACTTTCTAGACATAAGTATATTTGATAGAAGTATTTATTTTATTTGTATGTTTGACATACTAACATTGTATTTAATAAAATATAAAGATTTTCTACATAATATTTAAAAGGGGTACTTTTATTAGACACGTGCTATGTAATCCTCTCAGCAATATCGAAAGAATAGATAAAATTTCGCGTATGACGTATTAAAAGATGAATCGCCCCCACACTTACCCAACGAGAGTGTAATATCATCATTACTTATTATGACTTGCATTATCCGTTGGGATAAAATAAAATAGATCCTCCTTATATTTCATCTAGCTATTTATTAAGCTGGGCCTAATGTCAATATATTAAAAATGCGTTAAATTGATACTATGAAAGGTACACGTTATGTTCTTTAAAAATGTATTTATTTATACTCGAAGTTATCTAATGTTTTTATTTGATATGAACCTAACATGTGTCTACATATGTGAAATATAGAATTCACGTTAATTGTTATTATAGAGAATATTGAGGTCAAGTAATTATCAAATAAGAACCACATAAGAACCATATATGAGGGAAACAAAAAACTGAATCCATACCTATATTATAAATTCGAAAGTAACTCTGTCTGTCTGTCTTTTACGCAATCAGGGCCAAACCGCTAAGTTAATTGTGATAAAATACTCATATAGAGATACTTGAGGGTCTCAAGATCGGGATGAACATAGGATACTTTTTTTCTCATATATGTAATATTAGCGATATATACCAAAAACAAAACGTCACCCAAAATGAGCCTGTTTAACGCATCTCTCTATTGAAAACTGAAAATAATTTCATAAATATATTTAATAAATATTCGTATAGTTCAAGCGGGCGTAGCCGCGTTCGAGTCCACTAGTATTTTTATATATTTATGTTTGCTTTAAAATGCTAGATGCTTTTTCGTATTGCCTTTTATGTTTCCTGAAATTTCATTTCATAACAGAATATATTACAATATTTCAATGAAGCAATGTTTCTAAGAATTATTTTAGCATTAAGATTATTCTTATACGAGTATATACGAGTAATATGTTTTCAAAAATATAAATAAACATATTTAAAGTAACTATGTCATTATAGACTACAATAATACATACAAGTAAGTACGTAAGAATATTTTAAAACATCACATTTTAATTCGACTTTTTAATTATGTGCCTAAGCACCCGTGTGCTGAGAACAGTTGGTTTCAGCTGAGTTTTAAATCGGATTCGCGGCTTAGACAGTGCGAGGTGAGTAAAACAATGAGGTTTCCTTTGTATGGAAGCGAGGCATTTCAAATATATGACGATTCTGTGTACGTATAAAAATCGTTTTGTTTTATTATAAAATAGTTCAGCGTATTGAAATTCTGAATAAAAGTTGTATGAAGCTGAGTTGTATGAAAAGATTAAAACTAGGCCTGTGTGAAACCGAAGTGATTGCACAGGTTTATCAGTAATATTTTAGTCAAATAACTCATTATTGTAGTTCAATATGTCAATAACACTTTAAAATTCTATAAAAGAACTTTTTTCAAAATAAATAAAACAGTTAATGAAATTTACTTACCTAGAGCTGAAACGAAATTATTATGGCAATATTGATTTTTACATTTTTATATTCTTGAATGTGGTAAAGTACTTATTAACATTGTACGACAACACTACAAGTGTACTGTGTACTGTATTTACTATAGTATAATAAAACAGTGAAGTAAAAAATTACACATTGAATATATTTGCGAAAAAAATATCTAGGAAGATGTAACTAAAGGAATATATATATGTAGCTACATGATTTTTTAAATTTATTTTTGTGCCCATAACCTTTCATCTCTAACTTCTGGACGAATATTAATTAATTTCCTTGTTTTAGCTATATGACCTGACAAGAATAATTTTGAAGATTGGCACACCTGATGTAGAACCATATCATTCGAGCTAAACTGTAAGAAAGAATTAACAGTTGTAGAGCGAGGTGGGGTTGAGTTTCATCACTAAATCTCTCTTATTCGATTCGAAAGTCAAAGTGTTGCAATTGTAAGTGTTGGAAAAGGAGAATTTTTTTAAATGGAACTCCTTTTATGTCCCCAAGGCAAAGGACAAGGGTCATAAAGTCCCATACAAGCGAAGTTGCGGGCGGCCTCTAGTTTCAAATAAGCGTACCCGATGACCTAATACTACTTTTTATGACCGACGCTATTGAACGCCAATCGATTTGATCAACTTTGTCGTGTACTTTATATATTATACTTAGATAAGGTACATCGACTGGCACTATTATATGAAAGTGTGGTATGGTATGGTTCTTTAAATCTGGCGTTCCGAGCGTGCCAGTTGAGCACATATCACTTCGCCAATACGAAAGTGCTTAAAAAGAAGGTAAATACATACAATTGAGTCAAATGCGTTTAGATATATGCTTACGACGCATAACCGTACAAATATGTTCTGGCCAACTTTTAAGCCTTTCAAAGTGTTAATGGCACGTTATTTTATAGAAGATCCTGGTATTATGGCATGGAATATATTACCATAATTTTCTTTATATGCTTACTTTGTATATTTAAAACTTTTTAATTATTTATGTGCCTGTTTCACGAAGTTTTATAATGTCTTTTTCTTCTAAAAACGTAATAAATAATCTTTTTTTAGCTTCACACTAACCTTACCTCACTCACTTGTGTTCAGTGGCATTAAATACTAAATTTCATCGAGTTTGAATCGAACTCACAACATATCACATTTACTCTCAAACGCTTGTGCCCCTGCACCACGAGTGGCTTCAAATAATCAAACAATGTGAAAATATCACGTTAAAACTACTTATATAAATATACGTCAACATAATTTCATGCATAAGGCTAATGTATTCTTGTGTTGTGAGTTTCTTATTAAACGCTTTAGACTCAAGATCCAGTATTGGTTGACGGGGTTGAACAAATAATGTAAGCGACACTTTGCTAGAAGCTTTGTAAAATTACGCTTAATAGTACGACAAGTGTGAAAATGTCCCATTCAGTTTTTTTTGTAAATTAACATATTTAAGTGAATTATTTTTGTATTAAATATTTTTTTGTTACGTTAGTAAACTGTTCTACTGAAAGCTATTTTATATACTAATTATATAATATAAAATAGTTACAGAATTATTATTCAGTAAAAAATATATTAGTGGATTATTTTAAAACTCATTCACTATACTGTAATTGACACGATGTGTTCAAATAGCGCGAAGTAAGTAGAACCAATAACTGATCCATAAAAGTAGACTGTACATAGGTATTTTAGGTTAAATTTATGTTGACAATATTTACAAACTCGAAGTTTTTGGATGTCTAAGTTATCTCAGATATACTTGCTATATCTGTCCTAAAAGTATTCATTATTTATGTTTTATTTTGTTGATTTACTATATATTGATATCACAGTGTAGTTGGGACTTGCCAGGTTGTAGAGACGATAGACATCGAAATCTTTAAATAAAATTACAACTTAGATTTACAACTAAAAAAGAAGAAATGCTTAAAGATTATATGAACGACTTATTAACTCACAATTCACGAAAATTTTACACCTAATTAATGTTTATCCAAGAGAGATCGAATGGAATCCTTATAATGTAACGGTAAAATATAAATGAATACTCATAACTTATATAGAAACGAAACAGCTGTTCGCTAACGAACTCTGAGATAATGATCGCTGCATCAAGTGTAACGGACTAATAGTTGTGGACGTTTAATTGAAGAACCAATTCAGAACTTTGTTGCTGCGAGCTATGAAAACTGCTGGCTTGGAAGATTCTGAAGTTATAGCAAAGAGCTGAATTGTTCCTCACAAGATGAAGAAGAATATTTAGATTTTTTTAATTTTAAATATAAGAGCCATGTACTAGGAGCTGTTGATGTAACGAGAAAATTAATATCAATAATCAATAATATTTCATATAAAAAAATAATGCAAGTATATGCCGATCGAAAGAAAGAGACGGACGATAAGGTAAGTTCCGACATCGTTTTCTGCCTTAACATTATGTTCAAATATAAACCGCAAAGTTAAATAACTTTCGTAGTTAGTAGTGCCTTAGGGAAGTAAATATATTATCCTTATTCATTGCATTTGTCGAGATACGCAAATGTATTGTGCGAGTACATAATTTTGAAATGCTACATGGTTTTCTCCTATAGCTCCTATAGTAGTTTTACGTCTTATAAAAAATATAAAGTAAGTAATTTGCTTTAATTTTAATATAGGATGATTTGTATATATAACATTAAAAATTCTAAATAAAAGAATGCTTACGTAATATATCCAGAGGGATCTGAGTACTTAATATTAAGAGACTCCGTTCCCATTAAGACATTATCGTTCCCTATTTTTTACCAGATTTTCGAGGCATTGCATATTGACTGGCGGAACTCAACGCCGTGCTTTTTGCCAAGTTACCAGGGCGAGGAAATATTTCATTTCCTAAAGTGGAAATCAAACCGATCGATGAGCGTTACTATTTAGATCAAGACATCACTAAATTTATGAAAATTGAAGAATGTATTGATTTATTGATATTTTTGAAGATAAAAAAAAACCACGTTTTCTCTTACAGACACATAATGACATTTCCTCAAAGAAAAATAAGGGTCAGAGTGTTTAGAAGGCAAAAAGGCGAAATTTTTTTAGAGGGGTTACCTATTTCGACATGAGATAATAAAAGATATTGTTATTATCAAAGTCGTAGTTATAATAATTTTGGTCGCATCTGCTCAGAAGTACGGCAGCGTTATGTTTCTGCCCTCGTATCGATAATAACTTTAAGTTTGCGAGTTTTACGTAGAGTGGGCCGGTGTATTGTTATAGACAGTATTGCGTGACAAAGATAGTAAATAAGTCTAGTAGTGGATCTACAGAGGGAATTTATTTTGTGAATAATTTTAAGGCTTTTGAATAATCCTTTATAATATATTATTGCTCAGTACTATAATGTTAATAACAGTATTCATCGTAGTATAAATATAAGTTGACTATATATATTAATGGAATGTTTTCAAATAAAATTTGAACGTTTCCATAAATTAGAGAGTTTCCTTAAATTTTGCGTAGAGCTATCGAAACTTAGAGTGGAGAACAGAGAATATTACCATAAGTTTCTCTCTGCCTATCTATGTTAAAATACTTAAGAATGGTAAAAATAAAAACTCGTTATCTTTACCCTTTTTACTCGTATACCAATAGGTTTTACTTCTTTACATTAGTGTTTTTAAAATATTCGTTTCATAAAGTCAAAACATTTAATATAGAGTCCGTTATGTTTTATTTCAATCAAACTTTATATTGTGGTATTAAATCAAAGGAGCATTTATCATTGTCCAAGAGACAATACGACTCGTCTTACTTGTCTCAGCTTATCATCTCATGATGTGGAGATGAATGACGTTGTTAATTAAGATTATGATGTCTTCTGGGTTAAGAAGTTCAATTTTATTCCCTTTGATGGTTAGTAACGTGATACGCGCTGCATATTTGTGTCCGAAATAACTTTTGTTATTTTAATAAAACAAACTAATTCAAGTATTAGTTTTAGGCAATAATAGGTTTACGGATTATTTATTATTTATCGTAAAGCCAAATGCTCTACCGACAGCAATAACTAATGTTAGTCATGAAGGACCTGGTTGTCCTAAAGAAATATGTAACTCCAACGAACTTTTACTTATTTAAATTGTGAACAAATGAGACGTTTCCTACATATTCGTAGGAACGTCGAAAACCTCAAATCCGAGTGTAGCAAACGACGTAGCCTAAAGGCCTTGTGATAAATGACAATTCTAAGTTACCTATCACGTCTAGTTGTCTTAACTATTTACAAAGCTGTTTTATAGGCTCCGACGTAGGTTAGGTTTAAATGCAACATTTTGGCTTTTCGTAGGCGTATTGTATATATTGTACTCGGGGGAACGAATTATTACTTATTAGTATTTTTATTTCCTCGCTCTGGTAACAAAGCGCGATTTTGAGTTCCGCCACTCAACATGCAATGCCTCATCCGGCTGAAAGTGAGAACGAAGTATCTTTATACTGGATCTCCTCTACCTACCCTGCTGCAGGGGGCATACAGCATAAAGCTGAAAATAAACCACGATATTAATGTCAGCAGTTGTAGGCCCTAATTGAGCATTCTGAAACAGAAAATTGCAAAATATTTTGCTTAATTATATAGTAATCTCTTGTTTGGTAAGTAGTAATGTTAAGTATAAACATACATATATTTAATGATAAATTGTTAAAATATATGTTTAAAATATAATTGTATATTTATTCTGTGTATTTATATAAATCTTTTGGCATAACAGCTATAATAAAATTAAGTCCATAATTTATGGAATTTGTATTGTAGTGTATTTAATTATAACATTATAGTCACTTGTTAATATAATATCTGAAATTTATAAGTGACTATGCATGCTGATTGCAATTTCAATCTAACTCAACTATAGCACAATATGACATTTCAAATCATTCAAACTAAAACAAGCAGTTTCACGCTAATCACTCATAGGCATTACACTAAGGCCCATATTTATATTATAAGTGCTCACAAGTCTGAGATCCATCTTGAGTTGCCGTTTTCATTTTTAAATTGCTCATGGATGAGTGAAAACGACATCTGAAGACCGATTTCCGAATTGAACGCGATTTATAAATACGGACCATATTTATAAGAGTCAAGACACTCCGTTTTTTGAGTTCTGCCTTTAAACCTAAGCATTAAAACTAAGCAATTGAAATTATGTTTATTAGAAACTCTCAATATTTAATCTGTATAGCAATAATTATGTCCATCTAATTATAGGTAAACAGTAATTTGGCACTCAGGGATCGTTTGAGCGTTGATTCGATGTTATTATTATGGGAATCATTAACATTACTGAATTATTATTATCACAACTTGCGTGATGTTTGCGCACCAAAGATAACAGTTATTTAACGTGGAAAACAACTTTGTACTCAAAAGTTCTTTAAAGTCAAAAGTCATCATCTTCATCACCGTATCATCACGTTTCTTATGTTATATTTTTACAATCAATATATTTTCAAATATTCTAATATGTAATATTTGTAATAATGTAATAATTTATAATAATACACAAAGTTTACTTTTATAAAACTTATAAGACTACCATTCGATATCCATTTCTTAGAAATAAAAATTGGACTAACAATGACTTATTGTAGTCTCATTTTAAATATACCCCATAATACTCGGTAATGCGGGGGTGGCCACGGAAAAAGAGCCGCTGATTTTAATTTTTATACGGATTCCGCGGAATTTTACGGTACGCTGCCCTCTTATTTGTTTCAACAGTTTCTTATGTCGGGTTCCCAAAGCTTCTTTCGTAAATCCGTGTCTGACAAAAAGGATGGCAAATCTGTCGAGTGCTCTTATACAATCATTATTATCTTAACAGAAGATCTATGTTTTTTAAAAGCTTAAACTACATTAACCAAATAAAGCATACTATTGCTATAAAAAACAAATTTACGTACACATTTAGCCCAACTAAAATATATTAGGAATCACTGGAGGACTTTATACTTTTTACTTTATAGGTAATAGTAAAAACAATTATATGTTAAAACTGATAAAGAAATACACTTAATTTAAAAATAGTATTTAAAAGTTGAATTCTGTTTAAAGTGTAAATGTATACTTGATATATAATTTCGTATCTTAAAGTTTTCTGCACAAGGAATATAATTGTACAAAAATGTTCACTAAACGTTGAAAATCTCAATCGTGGCAGTTAGTGAGAAACCGCGGGCGAAGTAGAGGCAACCGCAACTGACAACAAGATTATCGAGTTATAGAGCGAGGAATGAGTATAGAATGGCCTTTTAATTGATCCATCCGTTTAGTAAACAATACTGTTAATATACTTACTGTCTGTCTTTCCGTCGGTCTGTTTGTGAAATTATAGGAATTGTTCATTGTTGATTCATAATATTTATTTCACGTAAACATTACAAAGAGGTGTATGATGAAGAATAGGAGGATATGTTTTCCAGAGTTTTTAGTTTTTTACACACAAAATAGTTCATATAAAAAGAATTATAAAGTTATGTTAACATAGACATGTATTTTATTAATGTTTTAACCTAAATTCAGGCAAAAATCGTAAAACAACAACACTAAATAAAAAGAGACTTTTCGCTATTTCGTAAATCTTAAGAATTCTCTACAAAGATATATCATTCAGACAGCTAAATCGTTCTCTTGTCGTTTTTTTCAGGAATTAGGAGGATTACAAGGGCACTTGAAATGTTATACAATTTTATTTATTTAATGGTAATAAATAACTATAAAATATATTATTATCGAAACTTTTATCTCTGAAAAAGCAATACTCTTAAGATTATGTAACATATAAAAAAATACAACTCCGAATAATATAAAATAAAAATGCAAGTAGGTAAACTATCTCTGTACCTCTATCTAAAATAAGGTTTATTTTATAGGTAACCCAAGAGTCAATAAAACTGAAGCCAATCCTTTTCAGCAAGATATTTCGAACATTTTGTAACCTTTGGCCAATCACAAGAATAAGTTTGATACGCATGTATCTGAAAAACTCAGGAATAAAATTATTTATAAAAATGTAGCTTGTTAAAATTGCTAGACGTAACGGCAGCATATCATACAAATTGAATTATATTCAACAAACATACTGCGTTTGATTTTTGACAAAATCCTTCTTTCAATGACACGAGGCAACAAAGCAGTTAATTGAAACACTGCCCGCGAAGCTACGGGCTACGGGCGGCGGCGTCAGTGCTACGACGCTCGGCGCGTAGACTGCACGCCGCTACGCCGCGCTACGACGTAGTCTCTGGAACAGTGTGAAAGTGTATTTACATGTAATGTGCCAGTGTCTATGTGTACTTGGAAAGCGCTTTGCAATCTATTTTATTATTTTTTCTTTCTCTTTGTTTCACATCTTAGGTTATTCAGTGAGGTTCGATGTGTGATGGATTAGCGTTTTGATTTTTTTCCAAATGGAAATGGTAAAAGAAATTGTATAGACATTATTTAATTCGTATTAATAAGACATCAAGGACAGAAGTATATTCTCCACTCGCACCAGTTTTAGTTTTTAAATATAATTGTATTATAATTCACTTGAATAGTTGTATAACTGTTAATATTCTTATAATATTTATGCAAATTAATTTAGAAATTAACAAAGTTTTATACTACACATGCAACTAAAACACTTATAAGAGTCACGTGACTATTGAATATTACTAACTTTCCAATATAAATTGCCAACACTCAATTGGAAGGGTATCTGCAATCGGATAGAACGCCAATTATGGCGTGTCCGTGACGTTCAAGCGCAATAATACGAATTACTTCAATGGGCTTTAAAAATAAGTTAAGTAGAATATTCATGAATTCCAAGAAAGTAATGAAAAGGATTTTCTGAGCGTATCAACCTTTTTTTGACCGGACTGAAACACTGCTGATTACTATTTCTGAGAAAATACTAAGCTCTTACTATTTTGTATTACAAAATGTGGAATGCACAAATACTATTTCAATTGCTTTTTATAATTGTGTAAGGTAAAAATATTTTCATTTATATATTCAATAATTATTTTTTGTTGTTCTTCCGAAATTAACCAAAATTAATGTTTAAAGACATATAGGTATAATATTAAAGATAAAAGATTATTTATTCACAGTAGGTTTTAAGTACTGCACCGCTATTAAGGTAAAGTGACTACGTGTACTCTTATGTATACTTAAGACAATTTGAATAAACTTAAAGAAACTTGGACCAAAAAACATCAGATTGAGATTTTGTCTACTAGATTTTATCTCGGTAAAAGAATGCTTGGATACCTTACACAAGAAGTATTTTCTTTAACTTTTAAAGTATCTCCAAAAGTTACCGCTGTGGTTCTGTCAGTCATAGGTAAATTATATGAGTATCTAAGGAACATATAAAGATATATTATACATAATATAAAGAAGTAATATGATATAATGTAATATATACGCATTAAAAATGTGTTACTTCAATTTCTTTTAGGCTAAACTAGAAATAATATACTGACAAATATTTTATTGAAATAATTTGAATATCATGCTGATAATATTCACATAATACTTTTCTACAAAAAATATAATCTATTTCTTTATCTTAGTTCAAATTCTGTTAAATACTGAGAACTCTAGATAGGTCAAGGACAATTTTTAGAAGGAAGTCGAGCATAGAAGGCGTTACCAGGCGTCTAAGGTCGATACACGGAGCACGCAACGGCACATTAAATGGTAATCTTAGAGAACGATACACGGTTTCCTTCCTTTACGGTATAACTGACACTTTATGAAATAAAATAGATTACTGTACAACTCTAGTTCCTCGTGTCATAGTTAATTTCGTGTCATAACTTTAGTCTAATCAAGTTTCTTATAATATTCGTTACTTAAGTTAGTTATTTTAATTTAAAACAATTTAGAAATTACTTATATTAAATTTTTTAAAAGTTAAATATGGAATTTTTTGCTGGAGATTAATAAAAATATATTCGTTACATTTTTTTTGCACAGTGCTTAGTAATAATATGTAAGAAGATCGACTGCTAGTACTTTCTAATATCCGTTAAAAGTCATTGAAAGTGTTGAGACCGGAAAAAATATAATATTTAGACAGCTTTTTAATTTTAAACCTTGCTTATTTTATGTGAACTTTAAGAAACGTTACTACTTAGATCTGACTTCTCATATTTTAGTAACTTTTTGCCTTCGTTAGCGGAATGAGAGCGCTCTATTTTTAAATTGCAACTGCCTTGGCTAGAAGTTGCAACTTTCGGTTTAGATATGCAATTTGACATTTAAAATTGGATTGAGAATACTTTTAATGTGGAAAGGGAGTGTATTTAAAAATGTACTTCGAATCTGGTCCTTTTTTCAAATGTTTCCGTATAGTAAAATGTAGTCATAGTAAAAATATTGTTTTACATAAAGTTTTAACAAAAATAACATAATTCAAAAGTAACACCAGTAAAAATTCAATGAAAATTGTTTAGTCTACTAATCTAACTAACTACTAGTCTAACTAATTGTTGTCAGTGCCGGAACATCTATCTCGTTGGAACACATGGAAGATTAGTCGTCAGTATTTAATATTAAAGATAACTTTTGCGTAGTATATTGATTTAATACAACTCTTTGAGAGAAGACAATACCATACATACATATTACTTACGTTCACTTCTTTAAATGCTTAATATACATTTATACATAAACACAATAATAAAGACATCTTTGAAAACCTCTTATAATTCCATTACCACCATACTTACCTTACACGTTGTTATACATTAATCGAGGAGACCTTTCGCCTCATTGTTCACAATTTCAACGTATATATTTTCCCATCAATTTGCTATCGTTTGTGTTCGCTACGTGCTCGAGCATAATGTTTTCAATAAAGAAATATTAGGAAATGCTTTTATTAATAATGTAATTTTACCTTTAATTATGAAATACGAAAATTAATTTTTTTGTGCTATGGAAATATTACTGGTCTTTTATATTTCTTTTACACTATTTTACAAAGTATAAGATGTGTAACGTCGCGTGTCTACGTACGTCGCGTGCTCCCAGCCAATATCACGCCTGACCCCATCCTGATAGCGCTGTAATTTTTACGATAATATTACACCAATTATATGAAATGTATCAGTTTTTGGGCTACCCTCTCACAATTTAGGGATTTATTTTTTAAAAAGATGCCGACTTTTGATTATATTAAAATGTTTGATATTACATTTTCAAAGTATTTACTAAAGTCCAAGGCTATGTTAAACGTAGAGTAAGGTTATGTTAATGGCAGATATAAATATAATTTCAGTTATCTCTAAATTGAATATGTCGTCTAATTATGTGAATTCCTCAATGGCGGTCAATTAGGCAGAGGACGCCAATCGCTCGCAATGTGACCTGCTTGCGTGTGTCGTCAAAACATTGTGTTGTCGTTTTATTAGTTTCACCATCTGTATGTTCTCGACTGTAAATCAATTTCAATGTAGCTACAAAAAAGTAAGTTTAAATTATCAGTTTTTTAAAAAAAACAAGTACGTACTAAACAAGTAAGTAACACATAATTAATACTTTTATTTAAAGTTTTCCAATATTTTATATCAAAATTTCGAATTTCCCATTTTGATAACAGTTACAATGACAGTAAACCTAGCAAAATCAATATTACTAGCACGGTATACATTCGACAGTTACTCGATCGTTTAAGTCATGTTATTACTGTGCCTTCCAATAATGCACGCCGGGTTGCAAAATCGGACATTTATAAGTACTTGCGCACTGAATGAGATTTGCACACACATAATCTGCTCTGCACACACATAAATTGTTCAGTGGAATCTTTGTGTATAGAGGCTAATTGATTTCGGCTTGGCCCTTGTTGAGTACAATAGCCAGGATTGCCCTTCTGTGGAATAATTAACACCAAATGCTGGGCGCGTCCCGCTCCCTTCGTTTACTCACTTAATGTATTTTAAAATTGCATTCTTTATAACTGCTATTGGCTTGTATTACTTCATTAGGGAAACTAATTACCATTCTGATCTTAGATTTCGGTTTGCAAAAGGTAATTAGAAAAGTCACAAAAGGGTGTGTGTGCAGGCTAAAAATATTCACAATGAATATAGATTTTTTGAAAATCAGTTAGAAATAAAATATAACTAGAATATAGTAAAAGCTTGTAACTTAAAGCCGTTACTGTTTTTGTGGTTTTTTGTTTAACATTTCGTAAACATGATATTTGGTGTCAATAAAAGTAAGGAATATATAAAGATTACAAGCGTAACAACTAAAATATATTTTAAAATATAGGTATACATACATACGAGTAAGTCTTAGAAACAATTATGAAACTTTAAAGCAAGTTAAAGTCGAGATGTTAATTAATTGTATAACACAAAATAAACAATGACTCTCTAAATACACATACAGCATATGATGTGACTCTAAATAAAGTGACAGCTACCTAATGCTAATGCAAACGCCACTTCGCATATCACAACACGAGAGGCTCTGTCAATCACAAGCGCCCCGCAAAAGCAAACAGATCCGACAAACCGACTAAACATTGTCTGTTTTGTACGTCAGTCACGTGCGATCATCTGTAACCGACAAAGGACGGGGACAAAAGCCAACTTTCTTTTTGTTATGTGTCAAGTCATGGGAGGTGGCGAGAATTATTTATATTTGTATAGTTTCATTCTGCATCCCACACATTGTAGGCAGGAGGAATCTGGGAACCTATATTTCGTTCCTATTTTCCTCTGAATTCTCGACGCGTTTTCATGTTGAGTGGCGGATCTCAACGCCACCCATTGTCTCTTAACCAGAGCGAGGAAATAAAAATATTACACATTTCATTCCCCCGAACGAATATCAAACCAATAACCATCACGTTTACATTCAAACCCTTGGGCCTCTCCGCAACGATGGCTCCCAATAAAACAATTGATTAAATATAAAAGTTTTCATATTCATTAGAATATGTTTCTTATAAGTTAAACATTTGTAAATTACACGATGTTTTTTTGGGGCAAATTAAAATTTCTATATAAAATAAACTTTTATTTTTCCAAAGCCAAAATGCCTAATAACGCGGTCGCCTATACGAGACATGCTATGATACAAAATCTCGCAACAGTGATCATATTTCCCCACCCACATACAGTCATCGTCATCGTCATCGGCATTGTCTATGCTGCATTATTGTAATTGTAAGCGCATCCGGCGGGATCGACGTCAGACGCCGACTCTGGATGGATATCCCATTAGTATAATAGAGAGTGCTTAATTAAACGACGCCAAATCTCCGGAGAGTTAACTTCTTCGGTACGTTAACGTTTCATAAACAGTGCGGTGCTCAGGATCGAGCCGAATGATACGCTTCACTGAGCATTCACAAATAAATGCAAATTTCTCGGTTATAGTTAATTACGTTCAGTTTCAAAATGAATTCCAAATGTGTTTTGAAAGTTAAACTTTATATGAGATGACCTAGTCGATGAGTGGAAATATCATTTTGTATTCATTTGTGTCCTCATATTAAGTGGCAGGCCTACAATGTGACGAATTCAATATATATCATAGCAGGGTAGGCAGGGGGAACCTAATGTTAAGACACTCCCATTAAAACACTTCCGTTCTCCACTTTTTACCGAATCATTGGATAGTTTCATTTACATCATTTACCCACTTATTTATTAATTCCCTTATGTATATTCCTAAGCACTAGATTAGGAATAAATAGCTCTTAAATTCTTGTAGTTGTTACTTTAGATGGTCTCCTCTTTCAATATATCGATGTGTCTCAAAAGATGGGGGCTAGAGACAGGTGCACTACCGTTCGGTCCAAATCGTTAAGCTTGAACTGCTCGAAATAATAAGTAGTTCTACCGTTTGAGTTGCGGAGGACGTCGCCGGCAATTCCATTCAAAGGTAGAATGAAGATAAATGGTTGAAGTCGGCTCTATAACGAGCCGAACTCGACTGTTTTCAATTTGCCCACGCTCTTGCCTCGATTTAGTGTAAATTCAGAAATGTATTTTTGTTTGGCGATCCTCGTATGTTAGATTGGAGAAACCGTATTTTCTTTTATTTTTGTGATCTTCGTAGTTCGTGGTTTACCGTTTTGAATAAGTCGATAGGGTTGGAAAGATTCACTTACAGTTGTTAATCTACATTAAGTAATGGTATAAAGGAAGTCCTTTTTCTAATAATAATATAATTTTAAAAACAATATATATATACTTATATGAAAATGTAAAGTTTAATGTTTTTTAAAAATTATTGTTTTTGATTCTATTACGTTATTAAATGCCACCGATAACATTTTACTTATATATCATCCATGTACAGTTACGGACGGATCCGTTACGATTATATTATAAGTAATATAAGCACTATTTTTATAGCAAACTAAAATGCTATATATGTATACGTTGGTGCATAATTTATCTCAATATGGGACAGGCGGAAGCTGCTAACGAGACCTTTTTACACATCTCGCCTTGTGGTACGTTTGTTTCTTTTTGAATATCTTTAAAATGTTTAGGTTTTTTCAGTAACTCTATATATATATTTACTGATTCTTGGTATAAAGCTTTTCTTTCAAATCTCTTCATAATTCGTTCTCGTTTACGGTATATTTTTTTACTCAATTGTGTATTTAGAAAGAAATATATGTAATATTTATTTTACTAGTCTAGTCTTAAAATTTTTTTTTTTTAGTTTACCGAGTTGAGTTTCACTAAACTACCCAACAGTGTTCATATCACAAAACAATAGGTACCACTTTCATGGCAGCAGCGGTACAGTTACCAAACTGTCATATTAGGATTATATGTTTAATATAAAACAATGTGTCCAAAAAAGCATATAATATGATAAAAAAAGTTTGAGATATCTTTCTTAACTAAATTCTGAACTATTTTACGATCTACAGATTTCCACTCAGAAGTCCTATCAATAAGCTTATTAAATCCTGGTATCCGGTATAACCTATTAAGCTGATAATTTTAATCCATAATTTATATGTGATATAACCTTCACAAATTCCGTGATTTCCGAACTTGCAGGCGTGTAATTAAGGTACCATTTTCAATTATTAGAGGGTCTTCAGTATCCTGCGCTTTTTGGGTGTTTTATCCAATGGGTCCAATCTGGAAGACTAATGATCTGTAAAGTATCTCGTTGAATTGAGTAATTTTTCTTTGCCATTCCCCCAACTTTTAATTAGGATTTTATTGAGGATACCTGAATTATTAGTAATTAATTTCGTTTTGAGTTTATTTTCGTTTAAATTTCTTTATTTAAATATCTGAGTTTTCATATTTTACATTCAATGAACACAATCTTAGTCTGGTTATTATTTACGGTTGTCTATTTAAATACGATAATAGATATTAAGCAATGTAATATATACCTATATCCTATTTTTTTTCTCCTCGATAGTAGACAATGCGCAGTTTCAATACTTACAATCTTGTATCTATTCTTTTGCTATCGAGCTCGTTTCCCTATATTACGTTATCCATAAGTTTATTCACTACCCCAGACATGGAGGCAGTTTTGGACCCTGCTATTTGCTTAGGGCCGGGTTGTTCGCCTCAACAAATACTATAGTACTTGAATATTCGGCCTGGTTGTAAATGTCAAGTGTAGTAGGTATTAGTATGAAAGAATCTACGTATGTTCTTAAAATAGTATATAAAAATAGCTCATTATTCGCAAAGTTCATTTGTATAAAATAATTTTATGTGTGTTGTGAAAATACTTATGTATTTTCAATGAAAGAGATTTGTAATAATGTAACTAAATAATAATATATTTCATGCAGTTAACTAATCACATTAAAAATGTTCATTAGAAATATCATTTGTTTGTCCTAATAATGTTAGTCATAGACAGCAGTTGTTGAGCATAGAATTTTAACAAGGTTACTGACAAAAAGCTTAATTAGCGGAGAACGGATGTTTGTTCAGACAGACAATGGCCCGGCTTGAAAACTAGGTTTTTTTACCGCAGCTAAGAAGCCCCGGGGACGGTCACACACCAGTAATGCATTACAGAGCGCTGGCTTTGAAAAACTTATGTTCATTTGTCAGTATTACTGTGTGTCGCTGATATTATGTGTCTATTAACTTTTGCCTGCTCCTTTTTATCACCATGTCATGTTTAATATTTGAGTACACGTTAGAGTTACTGAGACCGTAGCGCAGGGGCTCAAGGGTGTGACTGTAAACGCGGTAAGTTTTGGGTTCGATTCCCACTCGAGGAAATGAAATATTAAATATTTTCATTTGTTTGGTCTGGTATCGGGGCAAAGTGCGGGGTTGAGTTCCGTCATTCAAAAAACAATGCCTCCAGAATTTGGTGGAACGTGGAGAGCAGAGTGTCTTCTCCTTTTAATAGAAATAACGAATCAATACTGTAGTATGAATATCATTTGATTAGAGTAATTTTGTAATTATATAAAGTAATTACAGTGTTACTATATACATACTACTAACTTCAATGCGTATTAGGTGACATTGAAATCGACTCAATTAGATGGATAGTATCCATCATAAATATAAAAGCATCATAATATTAGTCTTGAAATTATATATTTACTTTTTTCGTTCTAGAAAAATAGCCAAAGGTCTAATATATCTTGTTAAGATAATTTATACCTATGGCCATTCACACTCACAGGCCACTTTGAAGTAGATGACTATCAGTTTCGTACATTTCTTAGAGTAGGCTCCAGCCACTTTCAAAGTGAACAAAATAAATCATTCATCACTTATCCCTAATTCCGCCCACAGGGAAAACTGAGAAAATCCGAAGTCCGCGTCAGTAATTAGGGGTAACTTGGCAACAAGTAGGCGCAAACCTTGGTTTCGTGGGATCAAGCACATTTACAACTTTGTGGTCCTTATATAATGTGCAATAAGAGTCACAAAGTTCCAGGGTCGCACTCACTCGAAAGGCACTAATCTGACCTTTTACCCAAAAACTAATGTGGTGATGTTGTTAATAGCAGCATTTCCATTTGAAATGTGTATTTGTTTCTTTTAATACAAGTATATACAAGAAAATAAAGATGTTACTAAGATATTCGGAAAATATTATCATAGACTTAAATGGTACTTTACTATCTCTTCTATCTTATATCCTAAATATTTTGTGAAAATAAATACTATTATGTTTTTAATAACTTTTAATCTTTGATCTTTCATTAAAAATACTATTACCTTTTAACAAAAACAATTTACTGAGGCCGGGAATAGTAACAATAGCCGTTAACGTTTACGATACCCGCGATCGTAATAATACCAAGTTTATGACGTTTTTACTCTTGCCGCGTTATCAAAATCATACTAAGCTTTATTAAGATAAACGCCTCATTTGCTTTTACGATCTGAGTCAATTCTGAAACCGTGTGTAGGTATTACGACTGGATTCGGCAAAATGATTGAAAGGTTTAATTATTTTATCATTTTTTTTTTAATTTAGTTATAATTTAATTTTTCAATAAAATAAAACTGAATCATTTTGATAATAATTTATTTTATATATTTTTTTTAAGTCCAGGCTTTGTCCTCATATAACAAGATGGCAGGCATTCCTATCGATTTTTAGATATTGTGTGTAGTAAAGGTCCTTTGCCACGTCTTGCCAGAGAAAAAAAAACGTTTATTGTATCGAGAGGGATTTAAATCCATACCTAGCGCGCTTATAGTCGGACGATTAACAAATTACGATATTTGCAATATCTTTGTTATATTACCTTTTTAGGTTTGAAAGTTACTTCTAAATACACTATTTCATAAAGGTTTTAATTAACTACG
This sequence comes from Heliconius nattereri, assembly GCA_013403645.1. Taxonomy (NCBI): domain Eukaryota; kingdom Metazoa; phylum Arthropoda; class Insecta; order Lepidoptera; family Nymphalidae; genus Heliconius; species Heliconius nattereri. Next base: position 2,369,323 of record JAAIXI010000232.1, read on the forward strand.
TGAAATAAAATAAGCTGCGCTTTTAATTTGATTAATGATCCTACAACACAACTCTAGTGATAACTTACACAAGTTTCTTTCAGTGACTCGATACATACCTCACGAAAGTTAAAATAGTTTTAACTTAGAGTTAAAAATCAAAACTTCACCCGTTTATTACAGTAGTAGTAAGTACAATGCCACCAGATACCGCATCAAAATCTTCACACGTCCACGTAAAAAGCTGAGAAGCAGCCAGCCTCGTTAGCACCATTAAACTGAGCAAAGCCTTGCATTAACGTTGGTTTCAACAATATGTAATACAATATCAACGAAAGTAGGTAGCTTTAGCTACCTCAACATTTCCGTTTCATAGGTTTCCTACGGTCGGTATTTATATTTCATATTCAAACGATTTAAATTGTCTACTACCATTATTAGTTTCTTTTTATTTTAGTAATTTGTGGATCGACAATCTATTTAATGGTTCCTAGTAAATGATGTCACCACATAGGTTTGTACGCATATGCTCGTTAAGAAAGATGCTTTTAAGTTTTGTGTTATTAATGAATTCATTAAAAGGAAGTAATATAAAAAACTAGCAACCGCCATCGGCTTCGCCCGCTTGAAGTACACGATTATTTATTCAAAATACTGAGTTACTTAACTTTGGTACCATAATAGCGTAATTCTTATAAGCGTATAATTTTTACTGGTTTAAAAAATGCGACCTACATTATTACTTAAGATCGGTTCAGGATTTTTTTTTGTAAATACATATATGAACGTTTTTTTTCTTAGAGCGCTTTGCAATATAGTATCTATCTAATAAATTATACATTTTTATTTTCATCAAATATTAAAAAAGAATATAAGTACTAATTTGAATGATTCAACCCTTTACAATTGCGTGAAAAGACTTAAAGATTAAACTATCGATGGTCGACTATCGCAAAAAACTGTCTTAGGGAGCATATAAACAACGCCAATGCAAACTTCGAGACTCCTAAAACTTGTAGTAACAAAGATTCATAAAAAATATCAACCACAATAACAATTCCTTAGGGTACGAATATTGCGATCTTAGTGACCACTCAAGTCCTATAAATAACGTTCATCCAAACTTGAGACTCCTAGCATTTGTAGTAACGAAGTTTAGGAGTTAAATATTGTAAATTCCCATCATAGTAAGCATATGCATTCTATCAATAACGCCCATGCTAAATTTGAGACTCCTGGCACTTGTAACAACGAAATTTTATATAAACTATTAACCCTAGAAGCACACATTTAGAGGTTGAATTTAGCAAGATCAAATCTTAATTAATATATACGTCCTAAAAAGTACCCCTGTGCAAAATTTGAGACTTCTAGCACTTGTAGTAACGAAGTTTCATACAAACTATCAACCCCGAAAAGTACCCCTTAAGAGTCGAATATTGCAAATTCCCGCGAGCGAATTCGTATTCTTAGCGAGCACCTACGTCCTATAAATAACCTCCGTGCAAAATTTGAAACTCCTAGCTCTGGCAGGTTCTGGCAGGTCGTGATGAGTGAGTGAGTGACCTTTCGATTTTATATATATATATATAGGTTATTGTATATATATATATTTATATATATAAACAATTTTAATAAGACAAATTATTATTATTAGCGTAGATATTGTGGTGCACCTAAATCCATCTTACTCCCACTAGAAAAAGCACAGAGATGTATACTTAAGGTTATGACATCTAAACCTACCCGTTTTCCAACTGCCGAACTATATGACATTTGTAAAGTTTTAACTGTCCGTCAATTATTCGTTCTGCGCTCTATTTTACGGAGGCATAGGCTCACCCCATTCGATCCGCAGAACAATTGCGGGAAACGAAGAGTTGATAAGGTTTGCTCAATAGAGTCACGACGCACTGTTTCTGCAAATCGCCTATTTTATTACTTAAGCCCCATATTATATAATGAAATAAATAAAGAATTAAAAATATATCCCCTAACGTTGTATCAATGTAAAACTAAATTGACGACTGGTTATTAAACTTAGATTATGATCAGACAGAGAACCTATTGATCGTATAGCTTGATACCGATGAAGCCATCATACGTACGCACACACACATCTACACACGCACACACACACATCCACACACGCTCACACACGTCCACACACGCACACACACATCCACACACGCAAACTCACGCAGCACACGTTAACATCATGCACATCGATCACTCTAATAATGTTTTGTTTATTGTATACCTTTTTATTTTATTATTATTATTATTTTTTAATTAATTATTTTTTAATACTAGTATTGCATGCTTTTTTAATTATTATTTTTATTTAATTGAACTCATTTTGATCATACTAATTTATGAATAGAACTTGTGAGGCGGGCGTTAATAACTGCCACACACTTTGTAACTAATGCGGTTATTATCGTTATAAATTGTTTTTTTTTTGTAATTTTGTTTATGAATAAATTATATATTATATTATATATATGTTCTTTCGTAAGTTTTAAGATAAAGACTAAATAATCGTAAGAACTGACAGACTCGTCCAATACCCAAACAAATTGCAAACTCGAGCAGCACTGTAAGAGTAAAATATAACCCAACGCAATCAGCCAGTGGATAGAACGAACCGTGCTTGTAAAGAAACAAATTAGATCCGTCTCAAGAACACTGCTTTTCAAATAGATCAGGGGAAAAGACCCGTCCTGCTAATGAAGGGTTAGCGGTACACAAACTGGGAATGCTTTTGGAATATATAACAAGAAAAAAATAAGTAGATCCCGCCATAGTAGTTCTCAACGGTTTATTTTGTTACAAGGCTTGCAGATTTTTTTTGCACGAATGTTGGTTTATTTGTGAGCAAGTTAGTTTTAGTAAGATGGACGAATAAGTTACATTTTCTTTAACACAATTTGCGTTACTTTATTTACATGAATGCATATAAAAAAATAAAAACATTTTCAGAATACTATTCTGCATTATTACGACTTATATATTACGACTTATGTGTGTAAAATATCTCCTATAACATAGAAAGCTTGTACTTACGTACCTATGAGTGTAACTAGCGTATATAACGAGCCAACGTTTAAATCGTTTGAGAAACAAACACGAGGAAGTGGAATAGAAAAGGAAAATATTGGTTTATACTTAGAATAATATTTTATGTGGAAATGAGTTCTCAATTCCGGTAAGGCTTCGTAGTTATCGGAAGCTAACGGGAACGTTTCTCCGAGGAGATTTCACGTCTCGATACATCGACTGACGTTGTTGATACGGTATATTTATAATGAAATAAATATTAGTCGCAGAATGCGATATATGAAAATTGTTTTCCATTTATGTGTTATATCTTAGAAATGAAGAGTTTTTCATAAAGTAACATTTTTTTATAAGTACGTTAAAATTATTTTATTATTATTAATAATATAAAATGTCTTCCAAACCTTTCTTTTCGGTCTTATTAAATATATCGGTATATTTCTTTTCACATATCAATTTATTGATTCATAAATCCACTTGAGAGATATTGCATTCTGTTGAAAATCTAGAGAATCATATTATATGGCGCAGATATCGAGGGTGAATTACAAAAATGAAAGGAGAGCGGTTCGAAGGAAAGCAAACCAGAATAAATTTAAAAGTTTGCGAGTTTCTGTGGAGTCAATTCAATGCCGAATCATATCGTCCCAATTTGACGGGTTTTTTGAGGTTGTATTCATCAATAGAGCATTATTTAAACTTGCTAATTGAATTTATTGACATCAACTTTATATATTTAGCTTTTTATATTTCTTTTTGCGTGCCACAATATTTATAATCTTTATTATATGTAGAGAACAAAGTTTTTTGTATGGGTTATAAGTCTTTTGTATGGTTTATAATTAATTTAGTTTCTTTAGGTTTTTGTTGAAACAATATAAACCAGTCTGTTGCTGCAAAATTGTGTAGGGAACTTTGTTAGAAAAACTTACCCTTTTGAAATTTTATTATTATATGAGATATAAAGTTAAAGTTTAAATTGCAATCTGACCACTGGTAGTCGTATACTTTTATTTATGATATATATGAGTTTTATTATATAAGCCACATTTCTTCCGAGCTATATTTTCTAATAAAATATAGCTATAAGCTTTATCAAAAAAAATCTGGCTTAAAGATAAATCTGGTAGATAAATTCAACACAAATGTGATTATAACACAAGTGTATAAATTTCGTGTTTCTTTTCTTTGATTACGACCATAATTTTATCATACATAGCTCATACACTCTACTTGTGGTACTAGAAAAATATTAAAATTCCGCAAACCAAGAATACCGAAATATATTAACCAAGTTCAACCACATGTAGAATAACTTTGACTAACAATAAGATACATTCTGCGAAGTATGATTCGCGTGGCAACAGCTACTTACTGCAGCGCGGCCACCGGAGCGCGGCAGAGTGCAGGAAGGCTCTAAAGTGAGCTAAGCCAATCCCAGATGATGTTCCATATAGTCGCAAATTTTTATCCAAAATAAACTCCGTATCTGCCGGGAGAACTCGCTACACTTGTAAGAAGTTTGTGGTATACCTACCTTGTTTTATATTTATATTTTATCTACAAACTAGCGGACCCGGACGCGGCTACGCCTGCTTGAAATATAAGAATATTTATTAAATATATTTATGAAATTATTTTCAATTTTCAACAGAATTAGTAAGAAAACATAAGCTTAAATAATCAAAAAGAATAATAAGTAGAGACATATTATAAGAAAAAATATCTGAGTTATTGAAATGAACCAACAAAAGAAGTAAAAGTAACTAAAGGATTTTCTTAATATTAGAAAGAGTACCTAACGTTTTCCGTGCGTGTGTACATAGATATCGACTCTATGAAATAACTAAACATTTTTCTATATTACATAGGATAATTTTTGCGAGCAATATCTAATAAAATCCAAACGGACAAAATAGGACCTCGGATCCAAATAGGACCAAACTTTACACTACACAAAGAAAAGAAGAAGAGACCCAAAGTGTAGTTAAAATTAATTATAAACAGCAAATAATTACATAAAATTTACAATACTTCGAAAATCTATGAAAATTTATAAAAACTGTCAACATCATCTGCCCGTTCGCGTCGGTCGTACATTGCCGCCCGAAGGCTAGGTCATTTCGAATCAGTGACATCTTCTTAATTATTTATTAGAATGTTATACAGTAAACTATAATTTCAATCTAGATAAAATGTTAAGAGTGACTACTATATTTATTTTCATAAGGATGAATATCAAAATGTCGCGGCAACGGTCGCGTAGCTAAGACGGTCGTTATTAACATGGCAGAATAAATAACATGTCAAATTAGAAATAAGTATTTTAATATATTAGTATATATGTGTAATGTAATGTTATATAGCCTATAGCACTTCTGAAGAATGCAGCTTTCATACAAAACAAAAACTAAGTAAATCGGACCAGTAGATGCAGAGATCTTAGCGTTCAAACAAACAAACAAACTCTTCCGCTTTATCATATTAGTATACATAAACTGTGTGTATTTATAATTTTTTACAGAAATGTGGGCTTTATTTTGTAGTAAGAACTTGATCCTATATTTAAAAGATTCTGTAATATTTTTTTTTGTAACAATTGACGGCTGACAGTTGATAGGGACAGTTGACGGCTGATTTGTAATTCAATGATTGTGATGATTGACCCAAGAAATATGGTATTTCGTTCTTTATGTAGAAAATAGGGAACACATTAGTCTTGAATACACATTATAACATGTTGCTTGCCGATTTTGTTCAACACATAAGATAGTTGACAGTGAATATTGTGAAGAAATATTACGTAATTTCTTATTCATTTAAGTTTAAAGGTTTCACATAAATCATACTTAAAGCTATTGGCATGAGAAAGTGTTAGGATAATCTTTATATCTTTGTGAGGCGAAGCATAATATACTTTTAAATCGTCTTGTTGTTTATATTAAGCTCGTCACGTTAAAATGTTCGAAATACGTTGGATTATGGAGTTCTCTGGAAGACCTACGTGCCTATGTCTTTAGGTCTTTTTGTGTTTTTATAATTGCATATTTGATTATATATAAAATATGTCATTTCTAAGATTTACTTTGCTTTGTTCTTTGTGTCTCTTTCTGACTGAGTCCAGATAGTCTGCTGTAACAAAATGTTTACATTTATTCCGGAATATGACCGATCCCATGGATCGGTCATACATATCACGATGAATGGACATGGGTCCATGCACGGTCGGCAGCGATACGCGCCTCACTGCTTCATACAACATGCAAAAAGCATTTTAATTACTTTTAAAGCGTATATAGCTTACAGGGAACAATATCGTACAAATTATTACGAAGAAACAACAATCATCATTAAGCTCTTACTATCAACCGGCTTGTTTTAACTTTAGATTACTTACACCTCTGAATAGCAATCTGCGTCAAGAGACAATGAAAGAGAAATTTCTATCGACATCTTGATTACGAATATGCCGCGGGACGGATACTGCGGCTTCAAAGATGTTTTAGATGTTTTGATAGTTTCTTAATGCTGTAGAATTGTATATAAAAATATTTATTCATATATTTTATATAGGAAATGAATTTTATATGGTTTTCATATTTTAAATAATGGCAGTATATAATTTTGATATGCTTGCCAGTATTTAGTGATTTCTATTTTATTCATAAAAACAACCATGATTGAACTAAATTTTGATTAAGTTTTTACTATATTTCAATATGAAAAAGTAGTAACTGCAGGGATATTTTGATTTTTTATTAAAATTCTATATGAAAAATTCTACTATTCTAAATATTTTTAGCGGTTTGTTATATATAAATATTTTAGTTAATTTATATAAATCCGCAAAACAAAGTATGTACATAATTTTTACTTAGTATATTCTCTTTGTGCTCAGAAAAGAGATCGTATTAATGAGTTGCACTGACAATTTCTTTCGCTGGCTATCGGTTCTATTGAAAGCTTTTTCCAATATTACACAAAAAGTCATGGATCTCAAATCCATTTCCTGGCATTGACAAACTATTATGTCTTTTATTTCTTTCTCAAATTGTTTCGTCAATTTATTTTACTTTTGTATTGAATTGAAGTCCTATTGGTATCTTGTCTAACAAATTGCTTTTATTGATGTATCTACTAGTATTATATTACTTACTTATTATTAAGCCTTGCGTTAATAAAAGTAGTATCATTTTTTTATGTATTATAGAAACTACCCTGAGTAACGGCTTAGTTTCGTGTCAGTGAGCATTGACGTCACCGCTTTAATACTTTTTACTTTATAACGTCACGGATTTTCACATTCCACATGATGTGAATGACATATAGAGCCACTAATTGGAATACAAGTCGGATAAGATTTTTACTGTTTAAATACAGAAATTCTGAAATAATGAAAATAAAAAAAATACATTCACATTATAGTATGTAGGTCGAGCTGAGTTTTATTTCCATGTACGGGTTGAGATGGTAAGGCTTCGTTTGTACCACTGGTTTAATATAGGGGAAAAAGGGTCGATCAGGGGGCAGTGGCAAATTGAACGACTCGAGTGCGAAGGATGGCTTACATTATTCTTTTGCGGGACCCATGTGCAATGTGTCTTTACATGTATTGAAATAAAAAAAACATCGACGTACGCTGCTGATCTTTGTATTCATGGTTTTATCTCTATACTATTGATTGTATTTAAGAGAAATTAGTGTCATAAAAAGGAGTTATTTTAAGTTATAGGATTTATTTTTAGTTTCTTTTAAGGAAATATAGTTTTTTTAGTTAGAATTGGTTAAAATTTCAATTCCTTATTACAGAACTAGATTAGAGGCGACTAAAAAAATAAAATAGTTATTATAAATGATTTTGTTTTGCATATTTGGATAAGTAATTTATTTTTCCAGGGTCATGATTCGATACAAACACTTAAACCCGTGACCTTTTTCGTGTTACGCAGGGTTGCCATGCGCCTTTGTACCTGGACGTATCAATAGGAATGTAGGCTTTTGTTGCGCCAACCTTTACAAATATGAATGTGTGTTTGTCTTCATATCTATTATTTATCCTCTATAATATGCAGATAAAATTTATTTTACTATTAAATTATTCACTATTATTTAGACTTTTAAGGAAGGCTAGACGAATCGTTTAACTAACAAACGTTAAATTAAATAATAAATAAAATAAATAATTAATTTACTTATTATTTAATATCTATAATAAATCTTTTATATATAATAAATCTTTTCTTGACTTTTTAGAAAACGTAGAAACCGTCCAACGTCCCAAGAAGCGAAGGTTCAAATCCCGCTACGTTCAATTATTTTTAACGTTTTCTAAAAAATCTATTTACACCTCTTATAAGTTGTAGGCCTATATTTTTTAATAAAGATAATAAAATTTTTTAGCAAGTTTCTGGTGTGGCAAAATTATCCAGAAAGCTCACGTTTATTTCCTTGTTAACCTTTAACTATGGACGTGATTTTTTTATAACACACATATGGACGTCGGGTCTGTCAGACCAGTGTATTTATTGATCAAATTCCGTCTGTTTTTTAAAGGAAGAAGACAATTTTATGTTTTAGTTTACATGAATAGCCTCAAATCAAACAAAATCAATATAAATGAAATCGCTTTTTTTAAAGTTTACGCATCACAACGATTTAAGTAACTTAAAGTTACAATTTCAGTCTTTGGCCACATGGGATGACACTTAAGAAAATAATACTATAAAAAAGATAGATAATAAAATAAATATTTTTTTAACAAAATATAACAAATAAAAAAAATAAAGAAATTACATCTTATGTTATAAAATAAAAATTTTGACAGTACCTCAAGATAAGGTATTATTGAACATCGATACACAATGGCTTTCAACATTGAAGGCTAACAGGACGATTGCAGTCAACATAAGTATGTGTTGTCTTTCTATATATCTTTTGGGGGCAAAGTGTACATGTTTTTCAAGAACCCAAAAGTATTTTTTTAGCTTCATGTTCAATAAATGATAGATCAGATCGCGAAATGCTAGTCAAAGTCATTCTCAATTCTTATACTCTAAATTTACTACTCTAAGTTTAGTATACGAAACGCGTCTTTTTATTTGACAAAGTGCTATTTTCTTTATAAATTGAATTGGACGACGACATCCAATTCTTTTGTTTGATGTTGATTATAAAGTAGCGATATTTTTGTCCCTGACGTGCTTGGTGGATATTTTTTTTCCATTTTATCATAAAAACTAAAAAAATTGAATCTTTTTAGGTAAATAATATTTATGTTACTAAAATATATAACAAACAATGCAAAATAATATATGCTATATAACAATAAAAACATTTGAATACAAATAATACAATTAAAATATTAAAGTATATTTTGTAATATTATAAAAATATATGGCGTTTTGAAATCATTCATGTATGGGAAACATGGACGTCGGGTCTGACAGACCCAGGCCCCGTTTAGAAAGTTAAATACTCACGTGTTTTGAACCCAGAGACACAACCACTGCTATCTACATTCATTTTGTCATTAATACGAAAGGTACTGAGCGACTCAGTGGCGGAGGTCACCGAGAAGTGGCCGATCTGTAGAATTCGTAGAACTAGATGGGTCTGTCAGACCCGACGTCCATACTTAAAGGTTAACAAATACACTGGTAATAGCCCACTGCGGCTGAATTGACGTACACAAACGACTGGTATACTTCATTTGAACGCAGTAGAAAAAATAACCTAATAAATAAGCAACGCTGTACAGCCGACGTAAAAACGGAATGGACGAACAAATTTGTGCTTAGCGACTTATTTATCTTCAGCTTTCTTAATTAAAGATTTTTTTTTTCGGAAAACCACCACAGATTTCTTTTCGAATATTTTTTCGAGCCAAGGCCGGTCTTATATTCATTAGAGACGTGACAGGCAAGAAATTCTTCCTAATTATTCATCGGGCCCGGCGTTAAATCGTCAGTTTGCGCGTCCTTTTAATGGAGTAGAAAATAAAAAAAAACTTCGAAACATAACAAGTAAGGCGTGTCCCGTGTTATTCATGAGTCGGGAAGTTCAACGTGAATATTTCTTTAATATTTTGTAAACAATAGACATTGCAGTGTGGAGTGTGACCTCTTTCGAACCATAATAAAAGTTTATATATTTTATAATGCAAGATAACATTTAAAATTGTCATTCTTCTTCTGCTACACGCTGTATCCCGCATGTAGCAAAGTTGGGGACCCAGTGTTAACTCAGCTGCCAACTTTTCACTGAATTGTGGAGGTAATGCGTATTGAGTGGCGGAACTCAACGCCGCTCATTTCCGACGATTCGTTCTCGACGCTAGAGAAAAGGTATGAAAATATTTAAATATTACATTTTTTCGAGTGGGAATCGAACCCACAGTCGGTCGCGTTAACAGTTTCATGCTTGTTACCTTGCACCACGACTGGCCTGGTTTTTTCCATTTACTTAGTAGATTATAATATTTTTTCATTTTTACAATAAAGTGCAAAAGTAACCTGTTACTTATATATACCTGTTACCGGTTAATAAGTTTATACTGTATAAATATATAAATAACCTTTCATTTTATAAAATCACATGATTTCCATTTTCCATGTAATAATAGAACATTGGAATGTCTGCTTATAATTAATATCAGTAAAGTCGAACTTTGAGCACTTTGCGAGCTAAGTTAAATTAAACGCTCTACATCGACACGTATCAAGCGCGAGTTAAAGTGCAGCTGCGGTTTAACGCCGAATTGTATTGTAAATTAGTTTTCGAGATGAATTTTTCGGAATGCGGCCGTTGATTTCCTTTTTGAGGTTTTTTTTGTTTGAATTTCGTTAGTGCTGCATTGCTAGGATAGTTATGGAAACTTGTTTGAACTTGTTTTTTTTCTTTTACACTTTTGTGTTCTCAATTTTTGTAATTGTTGAGTTAATTAAGTAAAGAGCTTTAGAATTTTTTGGTTTTTATTTGTTAATAAATTTATGTACATATTATTTCTATATTAGGTAGGCCATTGTTTAAAGACAGTTTTTCTTTGTGTTCTTCTTCACTTATTACGATTATTTTGCATGAAAATATTTGTGAAAAATGAATTAAATTGTAATAGATAAATATTCAACTATTCATAACATTTCGTTTAAACTCACGAGGCCACAAGACAATAAATAATGTTCTTAAATCCACGATCCATGACTTGGCAAATTCTTGCGCATAAATTTCGCTGAACTGACGTGCGATAACGTCCGCGCGACGTATTGATATCTAACGCGATGTTGCCCCGAATACGACGCAACGGCTACGAGAAGGTAACTGTCTAATAACTAGGTTTTATGTTAACATCGGCCAGATTTCGAATCCAGAATTCGGAAGTCGGAATTCGGAGTGGGGAACGGAGTGTCTTAACACTAGGTTCCCTCTGCCTACCCTGCTGTGTGCGGGGGATACAGCGTAAAGCTGATTTAGTTTATTATATTTATGGTAAAAAAATAATAAATTAAAAATTTATTAGAATGGTTGTTTTAGTCTTTTTTCGCTTCACGTCGTATCCCCGCTTATAGCAGGCTATGCAGGGGGAACCAATATTATAACACGCGGACTTCATTTTCTATCATTTTTTGAGACATGAGCACTCAAAACTACGCTTAGTTTTATTAATAATGATGAAATCAAAAAATATAATTCATTCCCCAAGACGCGTCACGGGTATTCTTCGTGTTCTAGTCAGACGCTGTTCCGCTGCCAATATATCTTAATTAATAATGATATTGTTTGCTTAGTTTGTATAAGTTTTTAGTGTGTTTTATATTATTTTAGATGAGATTTAAAATAAATGATATGTTGAGGATTCTCTTTATACTACTGTTTTTGTATTAATAAAAAATAAATTAAAACATTGTGCAAAATAATTGTAAACTGTTGTAATAAATATTAACTTATCAATTTAATTGTTTTGTTCAGCCTCGGCTTGACGCTTTTTCTCGCAAAAAATAAAGGCAATAAGTCGATTCCTGCCAAATCACTCTTACATTTTTTCTTCAAATTTATTATGTAGGTACCTACTACTTGCAAGATTGCTACGATAAAATTCTGTGTTAGATTATTTAAATTGAGATAAAATATTGTTAATGTATATTTTATAGTCTAATATCAGATTAGGATCACGAAAACGAAAAGCGCGCACATAAATCTTCTTGAGTTTCGATAATGTTCGAACTATATTATTCAAAGTAGTACATTATTTTTAACTTTATTTATACATGTATTCTTTATTGTTACTGAGCTTGGTTTTCAATGTACACTTAACCTAAAACTAAGCTGATCTTAATGCGGTCACTCTTATACACAGCATGCTTCTAAATATAATATATATGTGTTACGTACACATTATATTAATGTATTCCAATCGGTTACAGCTCCAAGTGGAACACTAGCATTTAGATAATACCCGACATTGAAAACAACTAAAGTATTAAGAATATTATCAACTACGATTTTCTTCTTTTAATAGAAACAATATAGAGCGAAGTCTCACTTCTATAAAAAAGTAAATAAAATAATACTATACAATAATTTATTGAGGTGCATTGCCTTTAACGTGAACACAGAAAATTAAATTAAATTCTCCATACCAAAAATCCTTCCCACACATAAATCTCGCGATGAACTGTCGAGATAAATATGTCCAATGTTGCGTTTTGTGACATTATGTTCTCGATACTCGGCAGCTGCAGTTTGATAATACATTTAAAGGTGATTGATGGATTACACCAACTATTGGCCCGCCCTAGCTTCGCCCGGTGTTTACTTTGTTATACTAATGTTTAGGTTTATTTATAAATATTTAGTTTAATCGACATCGTGATAATGATTCAGCTAACTCTTTTGATTACAGGCTTTTACTTGTAAAATGAAGTTCATGATGCATTTAGTTAGTTTTTTAATAAGATACGTTACATATTTGTATATTATAATAAATATATGCAATAAAGTAACCGTTCCCTTCCATTCACTTTAAAAAAATGAAGTTATTGCTAAAATACTGAAATTGGGAAAATCTTGATCTTATTTGAATTTGTTATCATTACCGAAATTATAATACACACATTCATAATTTTTCTATTTGAACACGTTATTATATTATCCAAACATTATTTCTACCAGCTCCTATTTAGAAACCATAATATGAAAATGTTGTCGAAATGGAAATGGAAATTTATGCAAAATCAAAATATGTGAGGATAGAAAATTATAAACTTTACAGCGAATATGACATGAATATGGGTAAGCCGCATAGACGGAAACTCTGATATCTTTGTGACAATTACTGTGTGTGTTTACTTTGCATAATCATCCCATCGACACACCATTTGTAAATAAAGGACGCTTTTAAAGTAATAACATTGATCCTGACTTGCGCCGAAACTATAGTCGTATCAACTAAGAGAGTGGAATCAGTTTTCATTGCCCTTTTTCCCATATTTGGTGAAATGTCGATAACACATTTTGCTTCCTTTCTGTGTCGTTCGTTATTGCTTGTCCTAGATTTAGATTTTTTTGATATAGCAACAATATTTCAATATAGATATAATATTTGATATAAGAAAGCATATACCTATAAAATGGTCTGACTTAATTTTCAGCAACTAAGACCTTATTAACTAAAAGAATATATCATTATTGCATCATGTCTTCATAAGAGCTTAAATATATAAACTTATTATATTTAAGCGCCTTTCGTATATTTTTACATTCATCAAAGTTGCTAATGTTTAGCAAGTTACATTAAATTTTATTTTGACCCATGTTACTTGAAATGAAGTAGGTCTATTCATTTTCATTGCTAAAACATGTGTAGCTATTGTAAGTAAGTATGCATAAATTTGTAACCAAACGGGCATATGAATAATAATAATAAGTGCCTTATGAATATTACTAGAACTCTTTTGCTTTAAAGATTTCATTAAAAGAGGATCGTTATGGAATAGAGGTCTTATCTTAGAAGTGCTTAATATATCTGCTTTAATATGAAATTGAATAAAAAAGAGTTAAATTATTTTAACTTTTTTAAGTATTTTAACTTTCTAATATATAGGTATAGTTAGTATTTTTTAAAAATAAACAAAAAATAAAATAAAGACTGCAGTCGGTTTTATATTCAATTAGTAACATTTAGATTGCACAATTTCCTTAATGACTGAATGCAATGAGAAGTGTTTATAGCATGAAGGACTGCAGTTACCGTCTGTATTAACCAATTCCATAAGTCATTATATTAACATCAATGACGATATATCAACGTTATTATATAAGATTTATCAAAACTGTTACTTTAATAGGTGGTAATTATTAAATTATAAAAATATTTTCAAACAATAAATATTGTACACTGCAAATAGCGAACATTTTTATTATTTTATATTTGTCTTGTCAAAATGGGTACAAAATGAGAATTCAACAAGATTAACAATATATATTTTACTAATGGCAACGTCCCCATGGTCCAATGTATATAACTGTGACATTTCACATTAGGGTAACCTATCAAAACGACGTTATTTAAAAATTTAAAAAATTGCTTAATTTTATACTTCATTAATAAATGGGCAATAGTCCGAAACAAAGATTTTAAATTTGAAGTTTTTGAGATGAACATGTTTAATCAAACAAACTCTTTAGATTAACATTCATAGTTTAGATTGAAGTCGATTTTACCACAAACAACTCGTTTACCACAAAGCTTATTGGCTCACTTTATTTAGGAAGAAGAAGTTCCGGGATTCTGTAATGTAATTAAACTTGTGAAAAATATCTCATTACGCTTTAAATTAGTATCCGGAAGGATTTCTTGTTTGTTCTTTTATACTAAGGCATGGTATATTATACGTGCAATATTAACTGAACAAGGCATTTTTAAAGTACATACAATTTTTAAAAATAAATAATTTAAAAAAAAGCAATTATAAGTATGATATTGATAGCGAAGTATATCAAGATCATCGCTGCCAGAACGTCGGTTGAATATTCGATTCATTTCCAAGAAAGGTTTTCGAAGCGTAAGACAGTAATATAGTCGCCGTTCATATGCAATATGACCAAATAAATGAGTATACAATTTTTTTGCTTGTATATTTTCCTTATTGCAGGGTAGGTGGGGGAAGTTAAATTTTTGTTTCGTTTTGCTCTTTTTATGCATTCGAACAAGTATTTTTCTTCTTTAGAATTAGAATCTAAAATAACCGCTTTCAATCTAACTTGTAACAATTGTGTCACTGAGGCATAAGTGAATATAATATAAAACGCAAACAAAACAATGCTTGCAAGTATAGTTGGCATTTAAAAATAAAATGATAACAATTATTTTCGTTCGATGTTAACAAAATTTAAGTCAACATAGTTCATCGGAACATCACAGCTTATGTAAATAGGATCCGTATGAACTATTTTAAACAAGAGTACAACACTGGTGTTTGTTCAGCCGATTCGTTATCAGTATAATCTACTTTGTGAAATAAACTTTTATATTTTCTGTTGCAACCAATTCTATGCATGTAGGTATTGTGATGGAAATATCTCCCTAATAAAATTTAAATAATGTCAAGTGGTACAAAATTGAATCTGTCCAATGATTGGGTGTTCATATTTTGTGAGGCTGTTCGTTATTTGTGTGGGGGATATAGGTGTGTATATTATTCAAAATTAAAGTTTTGCTTAAAACATTGCTACCAACTATTTTATAGCATTATAATATTCAATTAAAAAAGCATGTGCTTTATATGTATATATTTTGAATTTCAGGCTGTATCCCGCGCATAGGGGTAAGCAGAGGAAATTTGGTAACATGAGAACCGCCGACATCTTGAAGCATTGCGGGTTGAGCGGAACTCAACGCTATGCTTTAGCTCGTTACCATACCGAGGAAATGAGAATATAAAACATTCCATTCACGCGGTGGGTCCGAACCAACAACCGTCGCGCTTACAGTGACACGCTTGTGCCCTTAGCTGGTATACATACTTTCTTTTCTAAATAAAATAAGAAGATTAAAGAGTTTTCCTCGTCTTCATTACATACCATAAAATCGTCAATGATCATGAAGCTGTAAAAGCCCGTTTACGTTCTCAGCAGTATCTTACTCTGACCTAATCTGATTTTATAGCGAGTATACAGCCATGTACTCGCAGGTTCGAGCACATGTTGCTGGGAACGCAGATGGCCGTGAGATGGTATTAGTGGAGTGTTCGCATGACGTTTTAAGGAATTGAATAGACGACTTTACGACTCGCTTTAAACTAATAATATTGCTCTCAAGATTTTTATTATTTTACAATCGTTTATTCGTGTTTGTGGCTTTTTGTAGATTTTTTGTAGTTTCACGCTGTATCTTGCAAATAGCAGGGTAGGCAGAGGGAACCTGGGAACCTAATGTTAGGACACTCCGTTTCCATTTATACATTTCGGTTCTCCACTTTCCACCTACTGGAGGCATTGTGTGTGGCATGAGTGGAGTGATTTTTGATTTAATTGTTAAGAAAATTTTATTAATATTCGTTTTTGTAATAAATTTTAGTTACATTCTTAACAGACTGGGTCATGTGAAATGATTTATCCTTGTTATTTCTTTTTATGCAAGATCATTGGAAAACTCTGAAGCGTTTCTTTTAAACATTACAAATATTTTTATATTTATTACAAAAAATATTGAGTATCTTACACTCCTAATAGCACTTAGTCTTTTTACAGTTTTTCACATAATATTGTTTAATCAAAGTAATTCACTATTAAACATCGCTTACTAAAACACTTCCGGAAATAAAAAATATCGCCAATATGCACTAGCATATTAAAATTAAATACTAATTTATTTAAATACTAATTTAACTTCGCCGCAATAATTTATGTACCGTGTCTTGATATGCCCCTTATATTTTAACCAAATAAGTTTTGGTGAACTTACTTCATTCTCACCTTTATATGTATTAGAATTGACAAGTATGTGCCATAGAACTTTCCGGAAATTCTATTTCGAAAAGTACGTATTTATGCATAGTGTCCCCGGGTTGCTTTGAGAAATATAAAAGTTTGTTGTGAATTTAGCGCGACTGCATCGACTTTCTCGTAGAGACGTGACGTTTGCTATGACTTAATATAGTAATCAGAATTAGCATTTACGTATATTAGCGTACGTTTTAATATCGTAAATTAATAATTTTGTAAATTAATAATTATTAATATGATTGGAAACATAAGACTAATAATATTACATAACCAGAACTCGGCTATTAACCTTTGCTATAGAAACCGTGTCTAAACATTTGGGTGGACGTTTTCATTACCGGTCCCATACCAAGTTTCATCAGTTTGCTTCCAAAAGCTTTCTCAATCGTGAATAATTAAAGCTATTATTGTGAAGTCCGAATTGGCTTAATGAAATCCTTCCAGCCCCTACTAATTCCCTTCTTTCATTTCGACTTGCTACGTTTAACTTTTCGTCGTCGTGGAAAAAATGATCTTGTCTCTTG
This sequence comes from Heliconius nattereri, assembly GCA_013403645.1. Taxonomy (NCBI): domain Eukaryota; kingdom Metazoa; phylum Arthropoda; class Insecta; order Lepidoptera; family Nymphalidae; genus Heliconius; species Heliconius nattereri. The sequence continues at coordinate 2,386,887 of JAAIXI010000232.1, forward strand.
CATAATTTAGCGAAGATTTTGGGACAGATTGCAGATAAAATAATTTTTGTCGTAATTTAAATCGTTTCTCAAGGATATTACTTTTTTATAACATTTATTAAGTCGGGTGACTATTGTAAATTGTTAGCAGATTTAAATGTTTATTCTTTATTAAAAAAAAAATCCTACTAAATATTTATGTTATGTAATTTTTGTTCATTAAATCATTATATATGTGTATTTAGCAAAATACAAGAATTTTTATCCATAGGCCAGTCGTTACGAAGTGGTGGCAAGAGTTGGTAGTGGAAGGTGTTGATTTGATTCAGGTTCGAGAAAATGAAATATTTAATATTTCCTTTTTCTTCGCTCTGGTGTCGAGTCAAAGCGGGTCGTTGACTTCCGCCACACAATTCGCCATTCCGCCAACAAAGCCTCCAAAATTCGGTGGAATATGGGGAACGGAGTGTTTTAACATTAGGCTGCTTCTGCCTACACGGCTGTGGGTGGAATACAAAATAAAGCAAAAATACCCTATATTTTTATTTAATTATAGAATTTAATTCAATTAATATTACACATTTATATATTTAAAAAGCAGACGCTTATACGAAGACGTCCACTAATTAAATTCTTGTCAAGTCCGTTGACACCCTTCCCTAAGCCCGATTCCCTCTTTCTTTTAAAACTCCATAACTTGTGTTTTAATTTAATTATGAATATTATAATTTTCGCCTCGGGTTCACTCTCAGACGCAAATTGGCAAAGTTTATTATTTATTGTCCTGATCCGTTGTAAAGTTGCGGCGACAGTAACGATATGGTGCTATCTGTGGGGCGTGGACGTAAATAACTCGATATTATTTGTCACATATCTCACTTGTATTAATTTAACTTAATAGCTTAATATAATTTATATGTTATCAAAGTTTAAGGTAAATAAATTCTTATTTATAAATGCGCATGAGATGTACATTATATATTTGATTTGAGGCTAGTCGTAGCGCGTGCCCTTGCACAAGCGTGTGACTGTAAACGCGACAGGTTGTCGAGGTAATTAGATATTTAATATTTTCATTTCTTCGCTCTGGTGTTGAAAAATAGCGCGTCGTTGAGTTCCGCCACTCGACTCACATTGCCTCTAGGATTTGGCAGAAGGTGAGAAGCGGTGTGTCTTAACATTAAGTTCGCTCTGTCCACCCTGCGGGAAAACAAATATTTATGGTATTAGGTAGGATAACTTTAGGAGAACTTTCTTCAAATACCTTAAATAATAAATTTATTGAAGATATTTGAAGAAAGTTATCTTTTTCTACCACATATTGCTTAACCTATATATATATATATAGGTTAAGCAATATGTGTATAGTAGTGTTACTGAGATACAGTTTCTAGAAAATTAAAACGAACTTGAAATAAAGATTATTTGTCTTAAAGTTAAAATATGTCTCGTCATCTCATTTTTAACATCTCTTAATAAATATAATTAAATTTAATGTCAATCACTCACTTAGGTACATAGGCTTTGTAAAAGCCTAATTGTTTTAATTGTATGACGGCGTACTATCAAATATTTCGTAGTTGTTTAAATCTCAAATATGAAAATGAAGACTGGCGTTAATTGGTCGAATATTTTCGTTTTTAATTAATAAAATAAAGATTGCTAATAGTTTTCTCTTGATATTTTTATGAAAATAATATTTAATAAATAAAAAGAAAAATGGGCATGTTTGAAAGGTTGGTAATGTTGATGATAGTGGCCGAGACGAAAAAATATAGAAACCGTAGCGTTTGGCGCTCCGCTCACTCTCACTACCTCCTAGGGATACAGCAGCTATTTGAGTATATTTTCCCAATTTACTCTTAACGTTGTTTAGTTTTTGCTTATACATTCTAGTCTGATAAAACATATAATGACTAATGCCAGTCAGATACGTACGTACGTTACGATTACTTTGTGTACACAAATTCCTATGAAAATATCACAATAATTTTGCAACATGCATTTAAGGGGACACAGTTAAAAAGGAACTTTCTTCAACGCCATCAATCACGTAATGGGTCAATAATTCAGAGCTTGGAGCACGCAAAAATATACTTTCATAGAATTTGTACGCCGCGACCGCACGGCGGCGGTCATGCACATCTGTCATCGTCACTGTCACTTCTTGTTTAGCTAAGCGTACTAACGGCTCAGGTATACCGTATACGGGATTGTGCATTTTTAGTTACATCTTTTAAATTTAATAAATATTTTAAATTATAAATGTTATTGCTAAACTATATTGAAAAAGTGTTAAAGTTTAACTTAAACTGAATATTTTTTTAACATAATAACTAAAACAACCTTAAGAATATTTCGAAAAGCGCGGCGGTAAGTTGCGCCACTCAACACCCAATGCGCCGAGACTTTGGCAGAATGTGTGGAACGGAACGAACTTAACACTAGGTTCCCTCTGTCTGCTCACCCTGCTATACATGTGGTATTCAGCGTGAAACTAATAAAGTAAATTTATTACATTTAATATAAGTCTTCTTTAATATAATAGCAAGCTTAAATGTCTATTAGTTATTTTTGTATAAAAGAATCATATTAAGAACTAGATTTGCGCTCACAGAAATTTTGCCATTTTACTCGATTTCCATAATAGGTCACTTGGTGTGGAAGACGTTAGCATAAATTTGAGTTTTCACAGTTTCTTCTTAAAGCACATTAATATAACAGGCCGTCGTTATTTTAAGTAAAAATCGAAGGGAATCATTACACTAACGGAACGAGGTCTCGGCTCTCCCGTTATAAGTGTCAATGTATAAAACTTAAATGACGATAGTTCCAAGTAAAGCTTCCAGAAATGGCCATTAGGTAGAGAAGTTGGCGCATCTATGCACAGTCACCATTTTGCCGTCTTCGTCGTCCTCCCCGAACAAGTTTTCGGAATAACTTTTAATATAGTTTCCTATAAGTCTATTCTATTTGCGTTACGCGTAGTTATGACGTTTAAAACTTAACCTCTAATTTTACTTTGTGTTAACCTGTTACCAAGTTCCCGGAAAGGTTGACGTTGAACAAATTTAATTTCATTTACAGCAAGATTTACTGGGATTGCATTGCACTTTATTTTACGTACAATTTTCGCTGTGTTCCTCGAATTTCTAACTTTTGTTTTATCTATGAAATATATCTGTAGGTTAACACAAATTACTATAGTTATATATCTTTAAGTGTTAGTATTGATATTTGGCTCGCAGCCACGGCTAAAGATCCTGCACCCGATAATAAGCACCTGCAAGGAAGATGTGGCTGGAATTTCATTTTAAACTGTTCAAAATTCATGAGCTGTTATATTTTATTACCACTTTAATATGATTAGTGCAGCTCAAATAATGTAAAAGTTAATAACCTTTATATGTTATTGCCTTCTAATTGATATATCTTTTTTAAATCCAGTTACATAAAGTATTTTTCAAATATTGCAATCATTTTTAGGGTTCCGTACCACTATCGTCTACGTCTTGTCAGTGTGTTACCAGGCTGTATCACATGAACCGTGACAGTTAAACAGTTGATTTTTTCACAGGTGGTGAATTTTTGTTGCGCTATAACAACAAATACTAAAACAATATAATTATTTTTGGACTCTCGTACAACAAATAAGATTTTTATAGCTTATGTACGAAATGTTCCTTGCGCGAGTCCGACTCGCACTTGTTCGTTTTATTGTTCGCCAAAGCGTCACTTTGAGTCAATTAAAGTTTGTTTATAGCTATTTGCGGTGCCTACTGTATCAGTTTTTGCTGATTAAGGGATGCTCATTTATTCGAGAACTCGACTAATTGCTTTTTGCTACGCTCATTTTCAAGCTAATAAAAACGCTCGAAAATCGTGCTTCTATTTTCAATTCGATTGAATTTTTTTGTACTTTCAAAGCCTTGAAATTTCTAAAGTTAATTGCTGTTTTTTTGTTTGGTTATATTTATTACTAATCATTAAGTTTATTAACAATATTAATTATACTTTTGCAACACTAGATATGCTATTAATTAATTACAACATATTTTTTTATGATAAGCATTGTTAATTACTGTCGTATATCTAGTTTTTAACTTGTTTAAACTTACAGCCGTTCAGACTTATCTGGGCGTTTCTAACTTGCCCATTTATTTAATTCCCGTCTAAGATTTTATCGTACTTGCGATAATGTGAAACGTAGCGTGCGAGTATTAGTTCTCCCGTGTACAGTACCTACGTATATTTTAACGCTTCATGAAATTTAAGTAATCGTATCTTATAGCTTTTCTGCTGGAATGTTCGTCTTCTGGTAACTCCGAAACCTTATAAATTTAAGTATGTTTAGAAGTCCTCGTATCGTGCAAAATGTACATACACACTTGTAATAACTTGATAATAGTGGAATGTAAGCTTTCTATTCATTTTTTATTTTTTTTTAGCTTCACGCTGATACAGCAGCTCTCACATAGTAGGAAGGACAGCGGTAGTGTGTTTGCGTCGTTACCAAAGCGAGGAAATGAAAATATTAAATATTTCATTCCCTCTAGTAGGAACCGAACCCAAAACCGTCATGTTTAGTCTAATTTTAAATAGGTTAGAGCATTGATTTGAAAATTGCTACTTGATTCTCTTTTCATATGAAATTAAAATATAACGATAATGGGTAAACCTTGTCGTTACGTTTATGTTTATTATACTATATGTATGCAAAGTAAAATACAGAGTGAAAAGCTTTCGAGAACTTAATTGATTTATCACATTGATAACTTAATGTGAAACGAGCACGTTATGGAAATAAACTGGATTCATCAACGCGTGGGATTTGTTATCGCACGGCAAAGCAAATACTTGCACTAAATTAACTAATTTATTTATATTGGTTAATCAAAAAGACTTTGTTACGTTACGAATTCTTGTACTTATACGTTCTAATTTATTTCTATTTTATAATATCTTTTGATAAGAATGTATGTTGTTTTTTTAAAATACCTAGTTTAAAACTTATTCGTTCAGTTGTGTTTGCGTGAAAGTACAACAAATATCCATCGTCACAAACATTCACATTTATAATGTTTGTAGGGTAGATATAGCGACAAAGCGCGGCTTCGCCCGCTTATATTTACTGATGTGTAAACTATATTACTATAAAGTTTCATCTAAATTTATTTAGTAATTTTTGCGTGAAAGTGGAACATACTCCATCCACATTTATAATATTAAGATTTATTTAATTCTGTGAGTGATAATTTTTTACTGCTACACAATCTCTAAAATTATTCTTTATCTGTGAAATTAATCGAAAGTTACTAGATATAAAACTAGGTAAGTTTTTAGATGAACAAATGTGTAAAATAACTTCTTTTTTTGGTTTAACATATAGGATAAAAGTTTAGGATAATATTTTTATGAAGGCAATATCCTTAGACATGGAATTTGGAGCCGGGCCCAAATTGCATTTCATTTAATCTAGGCTAATACGCGACGGAACGTAATCGCAGAACGACTCATTCTCAGTCAAAACCTGCTTTGCGCGTTCGCTAATTGTCAAAGTTGGTTCCTGGCCCCCGGCCGTTGTCATATCAGCCGTGTGTTGAATAAAGTTTGCCAAAATTATCGTTTGTATTGCAATAAATTGCTCTAGCGTGATATTGGGAATAAATGACGCATGCTCCTGAACGATGGTTGATGAAGCTTTGTTATCGGAATCGTTTGTGACTGCTCTACATGATTTATTTTATAATATATGTATGTTTTTTTTGTTATTATTATTTAAGGCAATTAGTAATTGTTGGCGAGCTAAATATGAATGTTATGTATGTAGTTAAATTTAAATGCAACATGCGTATAAAAAATCATGATTATTATTTGTAGATGGTTTATTGGAACGTCTAATTTTTTAAATAAATTATATCAATAGTTATTTTGTTAATTAAAGAAAACCATTCAAATGACTAATTAAACTTTTCGCTTAACTAAAATAAAATATACTGTATATTTAAATATACTCAGCGGTACGGCCGTATAAAATAAAATGTAGCGAAATAGACATGTTAGATAAATACATGAATTGCAAAACTAGAGTCACTTGCACCGCACAACTGCGGTCGGCGTTGAAGTTCTCTCGACCACATTTTTGCAGTCACCGTTGAACGAATTTAGTAATGTTTGTACGTCCGCACACGTATACTACTTCTCACATACTGAAATACTGTAGTTGAGCCAGTTGCTGGCATTCGACTCAGTCGACCTACACTTTCAGCCTTTTAATTTTAAACCTAATACATTTCTGCACTTTACAAATGTGGTTACGTTTTTTTTTAAATAAAATTATAGTGTATTAATGCATGTTTCTAGTGAATGAATATGGGATGTTAATATATTTACCTTCGGAGTAGTATTTAATTACATGGATGTTCTATTTAATACGCACTGACTGAACTACATTTTTTTAAAAAGCAACAAACTAATCTAAACTAAAATTTACTTTTATATTTATATACTTCTCGTATAAATAAATGTGAAAAATAGATTGTCACAGTAAATATGCCTTCAGCTTTTGCGTTAGAGGAAATAATTTCACACGGAATAATATATGAGTATACAGAAGCACCATTAGGCAAAATATTATTATCTTCATACGACCCGAAACAAGTGTAATTACGTGTTTGAATCGAGTAAGTTTCGAGTGTGTAATAACATTCTGGAGATTGTAAGAAGAAATATTATTATCGTCGTTGAGACACCCTTAGTCGACGTTATGATAATATTAATGTCTCTGTTTTTGGCTTATATCAAAAATTACTTCACTCCTTCTAAGCTACATAAAACTTTTCCATTTTTATATAAAAAACGAATTATTAAAATTATTCTTTAAATGGACTCTGGGCTGTGTATCACTCAGGACGTTAAATTCATGTACCTACTTAATGTGTCTAGCAAAAGTTTCATCACGTAGACATAGCTGCGCATTATTTATAATAATGAAAGTACAGGTAGGAAGTTATATTATATTTAATAACCGACTCTTACCAGGTACATATTTGTATGGATATAATTAAATATATCTAGTTGGAATCCTCTCAGGGTAGCAGTCGTTTAGAGAGACGTTTGCATATGAATACCGGGTCTCATTAAAATAACAAAGATCACGTCTCCTACAGACTTACTCAATTAATCATTGTGTTTACTGATTAACATTCGCATTCACACAACTTATCTAGTTAGCAGATTTACATCCAGATGGAATATCTAAGTTGTTTTACAGTTCTCGGGAACCGATTGTGGTGACATCAAGGCGACAGCCTCCAAAACGAAAAATTCCAAATTATACTTTTGTTGTACCAGATCTTATTTATTATGTTATGGCTACAAAATTGTATATTTATAATTAATTATATTTTCGATTATTGTAAAAAAAACCCACAGAAAACAAAATAAAACATAACACGATTAGTTTATTGACAGACAGACAAAAAGGAATAATATTCATGGCTAACGATTATGCTGGACTAAAAAATGGAATTACACGACAATTGAATTGATTTTTTTGCAACAGTTCAAGCTCATAATAACATAAAGCTAGCAAATAAATCTCAATCCGCTGCATTGTATTTTCGCTGCATTCCTCGGGACTCTTCGACGGATATTGAATTTTCATACAGATCGTTTGTTATTGCGATCGTTTTTATTTATCGTACACTTTAACCGGCACGACTGTTGACAGGAAATTAATGCGTCGCCTGATTCAATTTGTATTAACGAATGGAAACGGATCACGATTTTAACCGGTTGGCTTTTCCTCATTTAGATTTTTATTTGAATGATCCTTGCCTTGCTAAATATATCTCCCCTATAGTAAATATACTGCCAAATTATTCAGAAAAACGTCTCAGAGTTTGGAGACTAGAGTGCTTGATTTAAATATTTTTTGCACGCTGCGACAACAGCGAGTACCGTGAAAAAATTTGCATGTCTTTAGACTAAATCTAGGACTTTTATAATAATCACTGTGCATATTATTATTATATGTTAAAAATAGGACTTTTGTCTTATTTTTTAATGATGTGTTAGGTAAGTGTTCAATTAAATTTGTTGATTTCAACTTTTATTTTATATTTTTTATAACTAGTACATTTTGTATTTAGTGGATAATATTTTTTTCAAAACCTGAAAAAATATCAAAGAATTAACAAAACACAAGTTCATAATGCATGCATAACAGTAAATATCATAACATTGTAAATTGGCACGCCAGTTGGTTCAGTCGATACGTTGTTTTGTTAGACAAACAATAATACTTGTTACCCCGCATATCGTATGCACGTGTTAAATGTATGCGCACAAACAGACCGACGCGGCGATATATGGTTACAGTTAGCCATTCCCACGCACAGTAGTTTTTGAATCTCCTCTATGGAAAATGACGTTGGAAATGTGTATTATTTTAGTTAACACTCCCTAATTACAATATGATGCTGGTTAAAAGTTTGTGCTATTTGAGTTTTTCATTGAATGATGTACTTGTTAGGTTTGAGAATGGAGTATAAAGACACTCCGTTTTTAATTTTCTGTAATTTTGACGAGATATGGTGTTGGAGGAACTCAATGGTAATATTTAAATGTATTAGCAAATATATGAAGGTTTGAACGGGACTCAAGGTCCTGTCTCTTGTGGACTTTTTTCATTTATTTGTTTTCACTCCTTAGTATGGAATAGTGCTTTTAAAATGGGTTATAAATATTAATATATATATTTTTGTTAAGTAATACTATTGTGATAAATTAAGATATTAATTCGTAGCGACCTCTGCACTCAATACAGTCCGCAAAGTCTGAAATAAATTCCCGTATAATAAAATAATATAATAAAATAATTAACATTTTCAATTATTAATACCCCAAAAATTATAATACAAAGAGATATCGCATATAAGCAAACCACTTCCATACTCACATCACGCTAATAGCTTATATAACCACTATCAATTAAAAATAAATACAATTTGCTTTTAGCATTTCAATGTGATGATGCAGGTGTTGTTCATTATTTATACACTAACTTTTATTTATTAATTAAGCTTAATTTAATATAAATATGTAGAATTATTGTTATTTTATCATTTCGAGTTACATAATTATGATTGAATCACTATTATTAATTTACACTCGTGAATCATTTTTTTGTAACCCATTTACTCTAATTGATCTATTAAGTACAATTAGTATAATATACTTCTGGTCTGGAATGATAATTATTACTAAGTATTATTTTATGAATTAATGCAATATACAATAGCTAACTGTTAATAAATAAAACAGTGATTTTATATTTTTAAATGTCTTAACCAACCGAATTAATCAATATCCCTTCCTAAATATTTTACATTAATGACATTAGATAAATCATTAATTAACACGTCACACCTCATTTAACAAATGAACATATGTCCCAGTATAAACGGTATGGAAGTCTAATGATGCATAAAATGGCTGCCAGGGCGGCCATTACGCCAGAGTCGTTAATAGCTTATTACTCGTTATCAAGATGCATATTGAAGATGGCTTGCAACGGTCTTACTGCATCTGAGAGATTAGCGGAATGCTTCCTTACTTAATAAAACGTTAGTAGAATTGGTTTGTGGATATTCTAGACTAGTCATTTGAAATCTAGATGGAAATGTGCTATTTCTTAGTATTTTATACGTATTAAGACATTTTGGTTTTGAGTTAATGATAACAATGTTAAGGAATACTGATGAGTTAATTTCATTGCGAGTACGAATTTAGCTAGAGAAATGTTCTTAATATAAACATGACTTCTTGGAAAGATACGATTTGATAACATTCCCACGCGTTATGCATAGTAGATATCTATATATAGGCAGCAAGTTAACTTTTGGAATAGTTCTATATAGATATATAGAGTCTATAGATTTGCTTCGCCTGCTTATGATAGCAATAACTTAATTTTATTAAATGATAATCATCACAGTGACAGTCATATATTTTCCGACTGCATAGCGTCAATATACTGTATAGTATACTATAAATAAAAAAAAATAATCAGGGCATAGTACTCAAAAGGCTCAATTATATTTATATTTCATTTGACGTGAATAGAATACATTCAGAGTTGGAACTATACTACAATATAATTTTTCGTGTTTTAAAAAGCATTTTGCCGCACTACGCGCAATCGTACGGTACGGGGCGTACCTACGGTTGTGCCGTGATAATACTGACAGCGACGCATCGGATTAGCGTTGACAGCTGACATTTGTTTTGCCATCGCGAGATAATGTGTATACTGTAAATGTGGCTAAACTTAGAAAAAATATTTTGTATGTTTGTTTCCCTCTATGTTTATGTTCGTATTTTTTTAATAATTTCTGTTATTTTAAATAATTTATCTTATTTTTTTACTTACTTTTTATCGTATTTAAATTATTATACAAAATACTTATGTGCTTATAATTAACCATATGTAGTTTATATAAACAACATTACATAAATTTTCATAAATAGTCCCAAAATGGGATATTTTTATTTATTTTCCAACATTTTTGGTTTCCCAGTAACCGTTACTATTTATAATATAATTAATTAAAATGTTATTTGCGAAGCCGTTTTCTCTTGTTTTGTGCCATACTCGCGGGAATACGATACGAGGGCAAGGACAGGGTAGCGGCCTTCCCTATAGTAATGTAGTAAAATATGTTTTTAGATTCTAAAAATGTATTTCACAAAGTAAATGTAATATACAAAATAAAAAATAAAGCTTGCGCTAAGGGATTTTGCAAATAAGCTCGTTAGTGAGTTAATTAAGATCAAGCTTGATTAAACGCTTAGAAGTTGCCAAGTGATAGATGACTTCAGTTTATTCGGTTTTATTGTTTGCGGGCTTTCGACAAAAATGCGCTTTTAAATTTTGTAATTTGAACGTGGTTTCTTTAAGGAAAATTTATGTTGACTTCAGGTATGATGCGTACGTTTTGAGGTGTACGTTTGTTTGAAGCTTTATTATATGTTTACGCAATACGACGAATTCATTGAGTGCTTTAGAAAATTAATTGTATTTCTAAATAAAATGAGTACATGTTAGTTTCATGCTTTATTTGACAATGCGGAGTAGGCCAGTAAATTATGATATCCCTTAATATTTAGCGTTTGGTTTATAAAGAAAACCATTTTATTTAATAATGTTCGCCAAAACTGCCATAAATATGCTAGTTTACGTTACTTTTCAATATAGGTATATATATTTTTAAATCTTATTTATATTAAAAAACGAAGGTAATGCACATTAGTATATTAATAATTATGTAGTCCAAGCGGGCGAAGCCGCGTGTCGCTTGTATACAGATAATTTGTGAAAATAAAAGAAATTAAAACTAGGTAAAGAATAATAATTTAAATCTTGGAGAAATCCTACACATTTGCATTAAACTACAAAGTGCACACCAGTATAATAAGTTAATTTTATTATTTCATACTTTCAAGACAAAACAGTCTAGTGAGTATGTCCTGCTGAAATAATTTGGCAATCGTATCGGTCGAGTACCTTCATAATAAAGGCAAGTAGAGTTACTTGCCTGCTATGCAAATAGCTTCAGTCGACGGTCACACCTGCTCGGCTCTTATTGAAAGTTATAAGTCGTGCAAAGTGTTCTCCCTCTCTATCATATCATATTTACCTGTCTCTCTCCCGCCGTGAAACTGAGAATTCTTTATTGAATTCCAAGGTAAAATTCAAACTCCTTTCGTTACCTGCATTTATTCAGATAGGGAGAGAAAACTTCGATGAATAACTGGCGGAACTTAGTTATACTCGAACTTGAGTTTTCTTAAATTATGGTGTCGAAGAAATCTTCCTGGTATTAAGATGTATATTTTGATATTCATATGTAATTATTTTGGAAATACGATATAACTCTTGGATCATATTATTGCACTGCTTTATAATTGCCGTATAATTTAGTTTTTCGAAATATACCTATCCACGTATAACCTGACGTATCCTAACCTTCGTTGTGAATGTGTGAATGGTTGGAATGTTATTTAGAGTATATCATTGTAAACCAAAAATCTTGTTATTTATCATTGTATCTAAAATAAGCTAAAACAACTAAAGTAGAGCGATTTTTGTGCTTAAAAGTGTCGTTAAATCGAGCGTAATTGTTAGGAGTTTTTAATAACACTGTACAAAATACAGTAATACTAAATTGAAATCTAAATAAAATGTTCATAAGTCATAAAATAAAAAAATCTGTATAATATATTTTTAGCGAAGAAATTCAATGTCTACAGGAAACACTGTATCCATACATACCAAAACACCAACACATAGAATCTAACTGGGAATCGTTCGCATGCACAGTAGTCCATTTTACATGTTATGACATGATGGTATCCTACGGGTGCTACGAGTGCTACGAGTGCTACGCAATGGCTACAACACGATTGTAGCGCGTCGCTACGAGTGACTTATGCATAGGCTACTCTTATTCAACTGCTGCCAATTTATGGTTCAATAAAAGTCATTGTTCACACTAAGCTTTACACATCGGACTTTAACTTTGTCTTGCATTAATATATTTTTTTAAGGAAAATTAAATTCGTAGAGACTAAAGAAGTTACAAAATAAGATTTATGAGTAAAATATTAGTGCAAAGCGCTTTCCAAATGTGTTGAAAACATAAACCTGTATAATATTGGTTATTGTACTGGTGTACAAATTTCGTTTCGATATCTTTACAGGTGCAACAAAAGGAAAGCAACGCTTATGATTTCTATTTCAATTAATAAAAAATGTGTTTGAAGAAAAGGAGGTCCTGTTGTAGTGTTACAAGACGAACGTACAAGTGTTGTGAGTTACAAGGAACCAGTTGAGAAGACAGAAAGGCAATAACAATGGAATATGGTTGAACTATCGCTCTCATCCTAACCGAACTGTGCTTCCGGGATATGATATGCGCAGTGAACCCTTGCGAGAGTCGTCATATATCGAAAGGAACTATAAAACCAAATAGTTGTATATACCTAAATTATATAGTTACTCGTCGTTGTCCTTTACAATACTCTCTTAGCCTAATATTTCGAATCTTTTAATCATCGAAACGGTTGTCGTATTTTTTGTGATAAATTATTGTTAGTCTAATTTCTTGGAAGTTTTTTATCTTAAGTGGCAAAACTCGGTTGTGATGTGTATAGTGTGTAAGCAGTAAGTAAATTTGGGGCATATTATATTGTAAGCCTTGGTATTTGGGGGTCTGGCTGTGGGCGCGGGTTGCCGCGCGGTGATGTCGGTTACGGTGCACTGTCACGTAGTGTTTGGCGCAGGCGCAGCCCGGCGCCAGTAAGATGCGAGAGCGGCGACGCGCACACCACCGCACCGCCGCTCTGCTCGCCTGCATCTTCTTCCTCTCCCAAGCTGACGCTGCCGGTGAGTCATATACTAATTTTAGATTTACGTAGAAACCCATTTATTTCTTATAGTTCATTTTACAAGATTACCATAATTTGCATAAATATCGCATAAAACATAGTTTTCGATATTATTAAAGTAACTGGAAAGTATTTTAACTGAAATGATTCAGTATTCAAATTTTGACAAGCGAAACTTGAAATAAATGGGAGTCTTACTAACCTGCATGCTATTATTAAGTTGTTACTTAAACACTTCTGGAATGTAAAGAACGAACTGATGACGTAACGGCACGGCATTCACCGTATAACCGTATAATTATATAAAATAGAAACAAAATGAAGCATACTATTTTTTATTAATGGTCAGGGAAAAAGACACTTGTTCCTAATTTACGTTTTTTTATTTTTTAGTATAATAGACGTAAAGTAATATTGGTGATGTATTTACTTGTATTAATCCATCAACATAAATAAATCTATAATACAACATGAAATGTATAAGTAAATATTTATTTTTAAATATTATATATAAGTTTTTTTTTATTTATTCACTGTATATCAATAAGAGCTGCCTAACCGTAAAACCTGTCTTCTTTTTCCAATTGATTTTCGTTGATTGTTTTGTATCAAAGTGAAACTACAGCTGTATTTCTATTTTTTTATTGGTACATTTTATTAAACTAACCGTTTGAAATATAAAAAAACCTATGAAATCGTTTAAAAATCGATAGCGTGGTTAGTTTTTGGTTTGGTTAAACTTTATTCCTATATATATTGCTTATGGCTATATTCCCTATTTGGTATTTAATCATATTTATATATCACTAGTGACCCGAATAATGATGTTTTTTTTCTTTTAAAATGTCATCTTGAATTATAGAATATGAAATTTTCAATAAGAAATCCCAAGGAGTCGCATTAAAGCTATAAGATACTTTGTTATTATTTTAAAGAAACAAGAAACTCGGTCATTGGAAAGAAAAAGTAAAATCAGAATAGTTCTTGGTGCATTTTAAACTATCCACTACCGTCATACTGGCGGTTGTTTCGCTGTCTTAATAGCATACAAGAAGACAGTAATAAAAGTCTTGTACGACCGTTACTGCCATCCAGCTTGGATCCGCCAAGTGGAATTAGCATAATGCCCTTATACTAAACTTTGTAATTATGCGTATGTTACCTTATAACAGAAGCGGACGAAGGGTTAAATAGTGGTTCCGTACGAACACGTCTCATATTCGGCCATTAGCATAGCGGGAAGGTTATATTAACATAAAACTCCAACCAAAAATCGCATCCGTGTTGGGTCTAAGTCTACCCTTCCCTGCATAATTATGTTTCACTGCTTTATGAAAATGAGATGCTAAAATGGCTTCACGCGTTGAAATTAAATGTCGAGTTTCGCTTATGAACCCACCTTGTAACAATTAAAAATGTAATAGACCACGTATCTCTATACAGTAAATATGTTAAATGGTGGCCAAGTAAATTATTCACGATCGTTGCGTATTCTCCGCCAAACGGTGGGACTTGACAATTGTTATTCTTTTAAAAACACTCACTTGTAGCACTTAAAAGTTGAGAACTCTTAACATTTATAAATTTTATGCAAAGAGGGGCAATCATACACTTTATGCAAACAAGAATTTTCATGATAAAAATCCGTGCGTTCTTAATCTCATTCGGGATGAATCATTTATTGGTTCACACACTCGCTCCTCCCAAGATGAATATTAACCTGCGCGGAGAGAGGGGAGAGGGAGTTATTGTTATTTTACTTCTTAAATTGTTATAATGCCATCGTTAGAGACACGCGGCGTGTCATTTGCATAAGCGGGCCGAGCGCGGCTGCGTCGGCGATAAAACGACCCGCGCCGAACTTATGAACGCAATTAATGAACGAAATGATACAACAACCAAGCCGACTTCACAGAATTACCCTTTTTGAACGAACGCTATACAAATTACACTCAGTACGGCTCAAACATTAATTTTCGATTAAGAATTTTTATTGTGCTCGTAAAAGGCACCGAAAAAATGCTTTATGCGTGCACATATTGGAATAAGTAAAAAAGATTTCGTATAAGATCTTTACGACAGCCAGAAAATATATTACAGACGTGACTATGTTCGCCGGTCTCGATTATGCTCGTTGAATCGATCCCTCGAAAAAATTACGCCGCCACAGTCTTTGATTTGCATTTTAATATGCGGAAGAGAGAGGACGGCGCGGAATGAACCTGTCATACTGTGCTGGAGGGATACGTTATGGATCGAACCTCTGAAGTATACCGTCGATGGTTTACTTTTTGTCGCTTTATTATTTTTAGTAATTTTTATTATGTCATTTATTTATCTACCCGTCGTATTTCTAATTATAATATTTAAAAATATCTAATGTAATAGTTATTACAATTAAATCGCATACTAAGTTGCAGATATTGTTTTAAACCTCATAAAAATTATGAATTGTAACATATTTATAAAAATTACATTTACCATTTAATTTTATAGCGTACCCTTCAGAAGCTACTCCAAAATATGACAAAATATAATTTGTGAGTGAAAATAAAGCATATTCCAAGTAACTTGCGTCTGAGATAATCTAAATGCTAATACTGCGTCATATCGTATCAAGTATTTGAGATCGAGTGCCTTGTTTAGACGCCTTCGGGTTTTGCGTCAATACGTTCATTGAAATTCATTAACAAAGAAAATATGCTTTGTTAAAATGTAAATTTTTAAATTAAATTCAAGATAACGACCTTATTACGAAGCTAAAATATATGCATGCTAGACGCGGGATATCTAAAGCAATATGTAGTTTTTACAAGAACACCTCGTAGCAATGAAAAATTCCTACACATTTTAGTTACTTTTTATGAATACGTAGGTAATATTTTTATTGTTTAGTAAAGAATATATATCTTAAAAAATATTATACGAGTATGTTCTTAAAAATAATTTCCTCATTCTTAATGTATATTTACAAATTCGTCTTCATTATAAATTGATTTAGCATATAATGTAAAGGGCTATGAATAAAGAAACTTAAGTTCATAAACCAAGGAATGATGAATCCATGACAGTATGTACGCCGCCTTAACACTGATCCATCTTCATGAATATATAAACAAGATAATTTCCCGCCATGAAAAGAGTTATTGTTTATTATAATAAATAAATTAAGTATCAGTGAAGTGTTTTACTTTGAGTTTATTTGATATATATTAATCCTAGTACACTTTATTTAATTACGATTATTTCAATAATTACACCAACGCAAAGAGTTTAATAATTGCACCACTTTGAGGCACTACGTCTTGAGTGGTGGAACTTGAATATGTCTTGTCAAATAGCAGTGAAAATAATAATAATAGTAATTACCCTGCCTGAGGATGGAACCGGTCACTGCCCGCACACTCCATGATGGACTCACTAATTATTGTTCATTATCACTAAGTATTTAAAATTTGTATTCCCCACATAACAACGTAGGTGGTGAGAACGTAGTGTATATTCCTATTAAGATACTTCCGTTCCAGAGTTTCCGTCGATTTCTTTAGGCGTTTTTTCATTTTGATATTGAAATAAGTAGGTCCATATATCTGTATTAAGAATTATATACAACTAAATTGTGCACAACGTATGTTTTACTTTATTTATAAAGGCTTAAATTCCATTCTCAGTGCTTGTGATATATTCATGCATTCTGCCTTATGTGCAGTTGAATTCTGCAACATCTTAGTGAAACTTGAAACAACAAACAAATATGTTTTTAAATAGAACATTTAATATGCTATGTCTGTTAGATGATAAACTCATACGAATCCAAACATTTTACAACTATATATAACTATTCTAAGCCATCATGGCTTCGTGCCATGTTAATTTTAATTTAATAAGTATTTTAACACTTATAAAATAAAAAATAAAAAATACCGACTTTACCAACATTTAACATCACGTAGCGATTACGAAACAATTACACGAAAAGCCAACCAACAAAGTGGGTTACACGTCCTCATCCCCATTGCTCTCGTTACAGCATTCTCGGTATACGACACAATATTGTCTACTAAAACAAGAAATCTAACGCCACAAAGGATTTATCGTGAAAAATCCCGATCGAGCGTCCGTCGGCACACAGACCGGTAGATATTAATCCTACCCCAATAATCGCTTCTGATAAGAGAGATTTCCTTTCAATCCCCAGTAATAGAAAGTTTCAGCTTGGATGGTCCCTTATTTAAAAAATAGCGTTTAGAAATCAATTGACTGTGATATTGATATCGCCAGGACACAATAATATCTATAGTGTTGATTTTTTGGTAAATAATGGTTATATCTAATTCCAGTTTATTAAATACAATTATCAATAATAAAAAATATATTTAATTAAAAACTAGAATATTATTAAAAAAGTTTTAGGCTATACAATTTACATTATTAAAGAATAGTTTTATCTGAAGTGTCTCTATTACAAAATCTTATTTTGGAAACAAAATATACCAATGTGTAGTGTGGAGTGAATTTTTGCAGCTGCACGGATTCTTAAACGATGGCGCTCGGCGACTGAGTTTTAATGCTTTCTTATCGGTACTCTAATACTATCTGTAAGCAATGTTGAGAATATTGCATACTCAACGTGTTATATTATAACGCAAACATAGACAA
Organism: Heliconius nattereri; assembly: GCA_013403645.1. Lineage (NCBI taxonomy): Eukaryota > Metazoa > Arthropoda > Insecta > Lepidoptera > Nymphalidae > Heliconius > Heliconius nattereri. The sequence continues at coordinate 2,404,977 of JAAIXI010000232.1, forward strand.
TATAAAACATTTTGTTAACATTTTTATATGAAGCACGTGTCCACTACTTATCTACATACATACTTTAACATTATTAAATATTTTTTATAAAATATCAAGGTGTGTTGGGTTTTTGGATCATATTTTTAATGCTATTGAAAACCATTATCTCTAGCATATCTGAAGAGTATTATTTCCAGATCATTAATTTTTCATTTCGCACTCAAGTGGCCCATCGAGAGCCCAAGTCTCAATTTGAAGGACATAATAATCTTGATTACTTGCTTGCCTATTTAAACGTTATTAAACCCATAAAGCGTTGAAATATGAAACTTAAATAATATTCATTTTAAAGAAGCCTCTTCAGATGCTATCTCGAGTTGCGTTCGTAATTACCAACTAACGCTAGAAAAATTGGCGAGCGGCGCAAAATGGTGGGTCTTTAGCGAGACGGTAAGCAAACAAGCCCGGAGATAAGGTGCATTCAGGGCTAAATTGTAAAAGCGTCGAGGGCCTGTAACAAAGAATCTTATTAACCTTTCTCTAACTAGTGAACAACGGCCTCGAACGAGAATACGTTAAGACCATTTAAAGCAATATGGCCGTAATTTTGATGCCTATACATTAGTTTAATCCGTATGTCCGTATAATGAAATCCATTCTGAACGTATTCGTTTTTAATGTCGGCCATTAGATCGCTTTTATTGTACAAGCAATTTGTATGGCAAATATTTGTTGGAACAAAGTGTGTAATATGCAATTTGTAAGCGATTAAGTCAAGCATGCGAAAACGTTAAATGATGTACAGAACATTGAAAAACGGAAGGGTACAACGAATTTATTACTGTTAATTTTGTATTGATTACAAATTAAATTAATGAGACCAGTTGTAGCGCAGGAGCATAAGCGTGCGACTGCAATGTGACTGAAATAGTGGATTCTTTTTCCACTCGAGAAAATAACGTATTTCATATTTTTGTCGCTCTAGTGTCGAGAAAAAGAGCGGCGTCGAGTTCCGTTACTCCGTCAATACGTAAAGCCTCCAACTCAAACTATGGATGGTTGGAGTTGGAGGCTTTATAATTATGTATGAATGAATACCTATACAAATTTTAATAATTTTAACACACCATTTAAAAATCTTTGTACACATCTAAGCTAAATAAATCCTCTTGAGTCTGAAAGTACTTTTTTCAAGCACTATATTTTTAGGAATTGATGAAACTTAAAAACAAATAATGATACTCTTTGATATTGACGAATCACAATTTTTTCTTTTAGATTTACCTACTAGTTTAGTTTAGTTCCATTCGAGTAAATCATTTTGACAAGCATCGTCACGAATAGACTGGTTCAAAATATCGATGCGACCACGTTTCCTCAAACCCTTTTGAACCCACACCTTTCACTCAAAAGTGCTCGCGCTGAATGGAGATGTAAACATGATATATGCATAGTTTACACTGCTTTTACTTGGCCAAAGTTAATAGCACTGAATATGCACCTCCGCACTATGAAAGGGTCCGCCTTATCTCTAGCGCTAAAGAGCCTCGCTCGAGTTGTCTTGTTGAGGGATTTTAGTTGGCAACTATGAATAGATGACTATGCTAAAAAGTAGATCATTTTTCTAAAAGTATATCATCTGGGTAACTAGGCGTCGTTGGTATTTTGAATTTACTTTGTGGTTTGTGTCTGTCTATAAATTTTGTTAAATATTTTGTGTGGGAATGATATTGTAGAGTCCAAGTAATTTGTCCAGAAATGATTACTATGGCACGTGTCTGTTCAATATCTAGGATGCTTTTTCCATAAATGAATGCAATTATAATTCAATTAGAAATATTTAGTTTTTGTTTTAAATTTACTTTTAGGATATAATAATTTACATAAAATTAATAAAAAGTCGAAATGGAATCTTCAATCATCGTGTGTCCATTTAGATAGTTTATAATTGCGCTACCGTGGCGTTACTGTTGTTTATTTATAACCCGTATACCTGTGTAACATATCTTTATAAAATTAGGATAAGATAACTCTTCCTTAATAGCCAGCCGCTAAACACTACTGTAACAAACCTCATATTTTATAAAAGCCAAGAGATTAAAGTTTCTTATATCTCTTAGTTCCGCTTTTGTATCCTGAAGTTTCTGTGTGGATAGATCGTGAAATATCGTTGTGTCGGTTTCGCTTTAAAATATTGCCTTCCACATACTTTCTCTATTTAATGTAAAATATCAAATTTTAGACACATCAGCGCCAGATCTATCTTCAATATTATTTCGTATTGAAACTTTTAAACTATTTATTTGGTTAGGACAGGGTGCTGTTCAGAAACTAGCTTTTTCGAATTGTTGCGAGTTTTGAGTCTTAAGAAGTCAATGTTCTCATCGTAGCAATGAAATTATTGCTATTTGGCTTTTAGAAACTGGTTGCTTTTAAAAACTGACTGATTGACTTCTACAATGACCAAAGAGCTAAATGTCTAGCAAATAAATATAGACATATATTAAAAAAATAGCTTTACGCTTATTCCTGCAAAGCAGGGTTAGACAGACTGAAGGAATATAGTGTTAAGACACTTTGTTTACCGGTGATTTTTTAAGACATTGTTAGTTGAGCGGTGGAACATAACACTGCTAATTAATGCCAGAACAACTCCAACACTTACTTACAGTCCATAGTATTACTGCGCCACGAACCAACCAACCAATCTCAAATCTCGAAATATGTATACCTAAAAAACAAATTACTTACAAAGCAGTTTTTTTACTATTTATATTTAATAATTATTGATAGGAAATCGCCAAAACCTTATATATTTACTGTCATCCCTCAAATATTCAACGATATCCACATTCGTGCATTTTTAATGCATTTTTTATTGGTATAGCGGCGTGAGTGCAGTGTTTCAATCTCGCTGTGTTATTCAGTCACATAGGGTCATCGTTATTACTTTTCGGTCTCGGTTAGGTTTATTCGCGTTCGTGCTCTGAATGCGTTTATTTTATAGATGGCTTGGTCTAGCCTATAGGCTAAGTTAGGTCTAATCAAATGTGAATAACTTGACTTCTTTTCGTTTTATATAGGTATTAGTGAGTTTGATTAGTTGATTTTGTATTTTTTAATTTATTATAATGGATGTCATATTCCAATCATTTTACCTACATTAAATAACTAATTAAAGATGAAAATTTTTAAAGATTTGTTTTTCTTCTTCGTTTTGATATTTTTTTGTTTTTAAATTAAAAACAAAAAAAAAAGACTTTTTTATTTTTATACCACTATTTGCTATCGTAAAATAAAACAAACAGACTGACGTGACCCTACATGCAATAAATTTACTAACAAATACACTCAGAAAATTTTAAACAAGGAAATTATATAAATTTTGTATTTCTAAATCGGCCTTCTAATAGATCGAAATGGATGTTTATACAAAAAATTCATATTAACTTAAGAGCAGTGAGGGAAGACTTCTAATTTTATTATATTTGTTCTAAAACGCCTCAAGAATCTTTTATCTAATTTTACGTGAGCGTTTTATTCAATTCAATTCTTTTTATGGTTTTACGAGTGCCAATTGCACGCAATTTAGGGCTCCACCTTAAACAAGAATTGTGGGTATTTGTAACAAAGGAAATATCTTTTTATGACTTTATTCAACTATGGGAAATATCGTATAAAATGCCAATGGTCTACGCACACACACAATCGTAAATTTTTAACATGTTTTTATAGACATAAGGCACTGTGAGTGCAGTGTTTCAATCTCGGTATATGGTGTTTTTATATAGCTCCGCTTAGGGTTACCGTTATTACTTTCGGTCGTGTTTAGATATAAGCCCCAATTTTGTCTTTGGTGTACGTGATCTAGTCCTCGGTATTATATAGAGGCCAATCGTGGCTCAGGGGGACAAGGTGTGACTGTAAAATCGATTGGTTGTGGGTTCCCATTCGAGGAAATGAAATATTTATTTATTTTTGTATTTTCATTTCTTGGCTCTGGTGTCGGAGCACAGCGCGGCGTTGAGTTCCGCCACTCAACACGCGATGCCTCCAAAGTTTTCTATTTTTTATTTATATTTATGTTCATATACATATGTGTATTATACAACACATGAAATTAACTGAAACTTTCCTCCATTATTCAATTATTGTTCGTAAAACATAATTAATCTCATTATTTGACCAATTGTTAACCAAATATTTGCACAGTTTACAGCTTATATATAAAATTTGATTGTTATTGACATGTGAATTGTGGAATTTACAGAAATCAATGTGAAGCCTATTTAAATATTTTTAGTGTTTTCATCGCTTAATATAATAATTGATATATAAATATTACATATTTCATTTCATCAACATAAGCTATGTGGCCTGTTTTAGTTTCAGTTTTAGTTATAAAACCAAGTTCTGTTTCAAGTACTTAAAGAGTAGCTCTTAGAGTAAGTTAGTGACAAATTTGTAGTACCTAGGTACTTCTTTCAAACAAAGTAAAATAAACTGATAAAATACGCTATTTAGTAACAACTAGCGGCGTTGAGTTCCGGCTTCTCTGGATAAAACTATTTTTTATGAATATTCAAAGTTTCCTTTTTTTGTCACAAAAATATAATCCGATATAGGTAAACTTTTTAAGATTAACCAAGTTTTATATTCTCAGTGAAACGCTCCAAACCTAACGTTTACATAGTAATGTACTTGATATATATTCTCTTTCCGTCGTCGCTTTAAAGCCTTCAAATTCCCCTCGGCCGGCTGTTGTGCATAACGATGAAGTTGTTTGTCTACTGCGATACGAGTAAGTATGATCTAAATGTGTGCCTACATAGCATCTAAATTGAACGTATCCACTGAACAAACGTATAAATACTTATAAGTTAAATTTTTCGAACGCCCTCGTGGCGCTACGTCACTGACTGGTGGTGATGGTTGTGGGTTGCATTGTGATATGAAATCAAGTGGACGATTTTTTCTCATTTTCTATCTGGTAGGAAAAAGCGTGGTGTTAAGTTAAACCAATCAATACTCAATGCCATAAAAGTTGGAGACTTGACAGACTACATATAACTTCTCTCTACTTACCCTGTTATATACCTACGGTATATAGCGTAAAGCTAAATAATGCTTAAATATTTAATATATATATATATATTTACAATTCGATTTCTACTCCAGTAGATGAACTCCGGTAGATGAACCGGCTACTCCGGAATGATTGCATTTAAATTAGTAGTTTCCAAGATTTGGTGTGAAAAAGCGCGGCGTCTGCCTCACAAAAGGGAGTGTCTTGTGCGAGAGCGTAAACATGAAAACAAATATTTAAAGATCAAAATCAAGATAGAGGGAACTTTCTGTTACGACACTTCGTTCCCCACCACCGAATATTTCGAGGCTTTCCACCGAATATTTCGAGGCGTTGCGACTTACAAAAAATACTTGATATAAAAAGTGTTGGTTCTATTGAATATGAATTACTACCAACACGTAAACGTTAGTTACCCCTATGAAAAGAATACTTTTTATAGGGGTAACTAGCTAAGAAAAGAAAATACACATATTAAGTATATAAAGTAAAACATTATTAAACTGAAAGATATTTATAGAATATTCATATTCTTTATAAATTGATTACCGTCCAAATATAATTAGCATTTTCAATTTGCCAGCTTTTATTATACGTTCAAATAATTTACGTTAAATCATTAAATTTAATTGGTTTTTATGAAAAGGCTACGCATGAAGGATGGTTTGAATTAAAGAGTCGTATTAATTATTTTTAATAACATTTAACGTAAAATATTTACATCAAATGTATTAACTTATACCTGGTAATAATTTAGTCATTTTATATAATTAACATACAGAAATAACAATACAAATATACCTATTAATTGAAATACTGTTTAGTATAAAGTTAATAGTATTTTTAGAAGTTAGTAGAAGTATTTTAATTTTATATAGTTAATTTTTTAAATGTATTATTATTTGATAATGTCTCCTTTCAATATTTTGATTATTTTTTTTTCAATTTAAACCCTATTAGTGTTATTCAGAATATGCGGAAATATATTGACATAAAAATAACAATACAATTATTTAATATCAGGTCTTCGTTTAATCGGATGAACATCAGTAAATCGAATTACATGAGTCACAATGCTCTTTCTGCGTGCTTCATATTCTGTCGAATGAAATATTATTTATAAGAAAATATGACTAGTGCAATATAAGTATCGATTTTTTCTTTTAGCTACACTCTGTATTACTCATATATGTATATATAGCGAAGTAGGCAGCAGGAATGTAGCAGATCTCTACGCTGTGTCGAAAAAAATGTATCTGATTATAAATAACGTTTTCATAACTATCGTTGAAGGTTGGGTCATTTTGGTATTAAATTAATTTGAAATTATTAATTATAAATAACAAATTAAAAGTTATATTATATCAAACATAATTTATGCTTAGATCAGTTTGATACCTCGCAAATTAGTTTACGAAAACATAGCACATAATTAGGAACCTGGGAACCTAGTATGAAGGCATTCCTTTCCTACTTAAACAGTTCCATTGCCAACTTTCCGCCAATTTCTCGAAGTATTGTGTTAAATGGCGAAACTCAACGCCACGCTTTGCCTCCAATACCTTACTTCTTATACGTACACATAAATATGTCTAAAATTTTAGAGTAGTTACAGACAAATGCCCTAAATAAATATTCATAAATTATGAGGCAGCGAATAACCATAAAATTTCACAACAGGTGAGAATATCATCCAGTAAATTGGCTGACGCCTTACTTCTTTGAGCAAGTGATGATATTACTTTTATACCCTCTTGGATATTATACTCCATGTAAAATTCCACGGTGATAAGGAGTTTACACTCTTATAGTTATTTTATAGTGCTACTTAATAATATAAGTGTTTCTATACTTACGAAATTGAGAACATTCGAGTTTGATAGGTTGGATACTTTAATAAGAGCTAGCGCAGTGACGCTCGTAGCGCAGTGTTACAGCGCTTGACTGTAACCGTGAAGGTTGAGTTCAATTCATTTATTATGTCGCTCTGGTAGCTAGATAAAGCGGGGCGATGAGTTGGCCTTGACTTGGGCGGAATGTGGATAAAGGAGGACACTAGGTAGTAGGTAGACCAACCTACTCTGTTTAATATTCGTGATGCAGCTTGAGAAGAAACCGATAGGATTGTTTACAAAAATGTATTTGATGATTGATTATAGCCAATCAATATTAAAAGCTTTTATTTAACTTGCAATGTATGTATGTGGGTTCGGGTGAAATCTTTGAGCTCAATTTTGATCTTCAACCGAATGAGCTGAAATTTTGTATACACGTTTAGTTTGGATGACAATGCACGATGAAATATGTGACGTCATTCTAAATCTAATATGGCGGACCATACAAGATGGCAGAATAGTTATTTTTAATGTACTTCTACAATATGGGTATCAAATGAAAGGGCTCGTTGAGAGCAACTTGAAAAATAATGTGATGTCATTCCCATAAGGAGAATATTGAAGATAGCCGAGTATCTATTTGGTCTACTTCTACAATATAGATATTAAATGAAATGGGTCATTGACCGTCACTCGAAAAATAATGTGACGTTATTCTAAATCCAATATGGCGGGCCATCCAAAGTAACAGAATAGTTATTTTTGAAGCACTTGTACATTATGGGTATCAAATGAAAGGGCTTCTTGAGAGCAACTTGGGAAATGATGTGACGTCATTCTAAATCAATATGGGGGACCATCCAAGATGACGGAATAGTTATTATTTTTGCAATTCTCCAATATGGATATCAAATGAATGGGCTCGTCGAGATCAACTCGAAAAATAATTTAACGTCATTCTAAATCCAATATGGCAGACCATCCAAGATAGCCGAGTAGTAATTTTTAGTTTACTTCTACAGTATGGATATCTATTGAAAGGGCCGTTGAGAGTATCTCGAATAATGTGACGTTTTTCTAAATCCAATATGGCGGAACATCTAAGATGGCGGATCGCGGTCGCGTTAATAAATATTTAATTAAATTGAAACATTGAAAATTTAAACTTAGCAGATTTTACATAATTAAATTAGTACTAGTTTTGTTACACAAGTAAATTGCGCGACAAGCTTTTATGATCATATAAATTGTGTACAATGAGGTTATGAGTTGATAGTTAAAATTTAAAAGACAAATTTTATTTTCTCCTTTTTAAAGCGTTTAAATAAAAGTTTTTTCTAAAAATGTTTTTTTGCTTATAATTTATTAAGTAATGAAGATACTATTATTACGTTGTTTGGAGATCCTTCATAGACTGAAAAATAAATACTAGGCTTGTAACAAAAAAAAACCCAAAACAAAATATGAAACTTTTTCTAAACTAATTAAACTACTGACTATTCAAAATATGCCTTGGTTTTTCTTTATATGCGTGAAATGTACTACCATAAATAATATTTTTCTTAATAAACGAAAAACAACAGCAACATAATATATGTAATAATACTTGCTGGAATAATATAATATTATATGAGCATATTAAATTTCAGGCGAAGCTCTATAGTATGAGTACAATATAATTATGATCGTCGACTACACTTTACGAAATAATTAATCTCAATTTAAATATCTTTATATATTTTTAACTAGGTATATCCTGCATATAGCACGTTAGGCAGATGCTTCCCGTTTCCCACTTTCCCCCAAATTCTCGAGGCATTACATGTTGAGTGGCGGAACTCAAATTTCTGTATATAACAGGAAATAAGTAAAAAATAATCAAGTAAAATAGACTCGTTTCATACATATATGTATATATACTGGCGTAGAGCCAAACATATGTAGATATAAGTGTTCATTTAAATTAAAATATTTTATATTTCACAGCAAATATTTCACTCGCGCGCGTGTCATTAGTTCTCGACAGGAAGACATTGTCTGAAAAATTGCATGACTAAAAGTTTTAGCTCTTTTGTGAGCTAAATGAGTAATGCGGCACAATTATGCGACTTTTGAAATACGGTACGGTGTTGTCTAGCAAATAAACTCTGCCGCTTCTAAAGATTAATAATATAGCAGTTATATATAAAAATGTATCTCCTTCTGTTTTAATTGTTGTTAATATTTCTTTACATTTTGTTGAATTTATATATATATTTTAAATTTAGTGCGTAAGTGTAAGTGTTAGTCTGTAAGCTTTTCGTGATATATTTTTATTTCTGCAGTTATGTAGGTACTATATATGGATTATACATGCAATGACATACCAACCACAATATAACAGATGTAGTATGATTTATTAATAGATAAATATAAAATAAAACTGATAAAAAGATAAATAAAAGAAGCGTTCTCAAATTTGCACAGTAGCTATGCGATATGTAATTTTTTACTATGAGAAGTTCAAAGTCGAAAGTGCAAAGTATGAGTAAGTAGTTCGTGTTTTGAGTTTGGAATATTATAGACTGGTATACTGAAATAAATCGAATCTATTGTTTAGGTTTCTCGTTCGTTGCTTGCAAACAGTGAACTGGCCATCGTAAAACAGAGATTTCAATATATTTTTATATTTACATGTTTTATTTTACAATAATCTTAATATTTTTGAGCGTAATATAAAAATGTATTATATAAATACATATATATATATATATATATATATATATATATATATATATATATGTGTGTGTGTGTGTGTGTGTGTGTGTGTGTGTGTGTGTGTGTGTATAAATAATATTAATTATTCCACTCTTTGAAATAAAAATGCAAGTTGGGTTTTTGCAATGCTTTCTGCATCTAGTATTGCAGTCATGATTATATTTTTTACATTAATTTCGATTATTATTAAAGTATTCATCAGCAGCAGATTCATACTTGTAAGAACTTAATTCTGGCACACTGGTACTATATGAAAGTTGCACAGGTGCCTTAAAACATCTATTTAATACCTACATTAAATATTGTAACACTATTTCAAAATACCGAAGTACGGTAGCAATAAGAATTTTCATGATAAAATATTAATAATATGTGATAAATTTATATGCCATTATATCTATAACGAAATAACACACCACGATCCATAATTTATATCTACATCTATATTCAAATAACCCGATATTATTACGTTATCGGACGAGGTCGTCCGGCAATTTCCGGTAGCGGGATAACAGGTGAAACTGCTTTAAGGGCTAAACCTACTTATGTGAAATTATTACACCTTGGAATTATATACTGTTACACCTTGTAATAGGGTATATGCTATAAGGTTATACTCATAATGTTTATAGATGTGAAATGAAGTGGATTTCTTAATTTTGTTAGAGTATACAAACAAAATACAAAATTAATTGTTAATAAATTTAATTATACAAATGTGCATTAATAATAATGAGTATAAACTAGGGACAATTTAAATATACATAGATATATTATCATTCATTGAATGTAAGTGAATCTGGTTATATGATATGTTGACAGCACATGCGGGAAGAAATATTCCAACTGTCCCATGACGGAGTTTTAATCGATATCAATAACACCTATGTATTTTTCTATTATGTTTTATTCACCGATAGTAGAATTGTGAAATAAAAACTATGTATTATGTACATAATTTATAGTAAAAAAGCTTTTGTTTTTGTTGTTGTAAAGAGACCGAGAGAGAGAGAGAGAGAGAAAAAAAAAGAAACTTTATGATAAATAATAAATAGAGAAAACTAAATTTAGAAAAAATATACATATTGAACTTGCACCAAGAATACATCTTCTTGGACCTCAAGACGGCCTATTCATGACGACCTGTGAAACTTTTCGTCAGCAGATTGTGTTCATCAATCAGTTATTTTCGAGGGCTCTCGGTGAAGTCTGTCGCGTTGGCACGCGAGACACGTCTCGAGATGCGAACATACCGGGAAATCGGAAATGCGTATCGGCTTCCCGGGAGATAAGAATATATCACTGGCTTCTTTGGAACCCTGCTGCTGCTCTAAGTACCTGAATTCAGTTGAGATTCTTAATAAAAGCTTGTCGGGCAGTGTAAATAGCATATTTTAAGACACTATATAGAGTTTTTTTATATACTATATAGTTTGACTGTAAACGCGACAAGTTGTAGGTTCGACTTTCACTCGAAGAAATGAAATATTTCTGTATTTTCAATTCTTCGCTCTGATGTCGAGGCAAAGTGCATCGCTGAGCTTTGCTATTTAACACGCAATGCCTCCAGAATTCGCGAAGTGTCTCAGCGTGAAGCTACAGAACAAAAACAAAGACACGTTTTATAGAATAAGTTTCTTTTTTTTTTTTTCATTTATTTACGTACCACACAAGAAAGAAAGTACAGAAAACTTATAACTACAGAAAAAATGTGTACAATGGATAACTTATCTCTAATAGAGATCTCTACCAGAAACCCTTGAATCTAGGAGATGTTAAAAGAAATAATTCGGGTGCGGTATTTTAATATTATGTTATTAATAATAATAAACCTACATACAAATATACATAATATTAATCAACATTACTATACCTAAATAAATATACTTATACAAACATACACACATACAAACATATAAATATATACAATGACATAAAAGAATTGAAACAGAAAAAGAAAATCATAAAGAAAAAGACAAAGCGACTACTAAAGATTCTAATTGAGATTAAGAAAATGTTGTTTTAATTTGATTTTAAAAGTATTTAGAGATGCTTTTATCTGCATACACATTATAAATTTATTGTAATACGCATTACTGATTTGACTAATCGAAATAAATAAACACATCGGCTCATCGAGTAAGCCTCGGGACAATGGCGCATCTATAATGCAACCGTTTCGAAATGCGTTAACTATTCATTACCCATTCGTCAAGTCTCGGCGATACAGCTGGCTCAGCTGCTGCCTGCTGTATGGAGAACAATATCCGTTACTAATATTGGACGAGAAAATATGTGGAATGTTCACAAAGCCAGTATTAATTCAGCTATTTAGCTTTTAACTTGAAAACCACGCGTCAGCTTTGCCTTGTTCAACGACATTTTGCGAGTGATCGATTTACTTGTTAAGTCTACAGTGGCTTTGGCTCGCCCATACCTGTTACACATAGAAACAGTGCTCATTTGCATTTATGTTATAGCGATATTTGCTCTATTTTAGCTTAGTATTGATTTTTGGAGTATAATAAATAGTGGTTGTTTTTATCAAGTCTATGCTAGCATTAGCAAGACGCTTAATTTGTACCGGACGGGCGGAACTCAAGTGAATGAGCCGCTGATGGAAATCGAATCAGCCACATGCTTGTGCCCCTGCATCACGACTAGCCTCTGCGTCTGCACACACGTACATATATTGTAATTCACGTAAAATTCTAACACGGCTAAGTTTGGTTTTATTCTCGTTAATTTTATAAACCAATAGTCAATTGAATCCAATGTTTTGCTTATAAAGCGGATTCTCTGAACCGTAGCATTCGAATACAATATTTCCGATTCGTTATTCAAATGTACCGTATTAGATGGTTGAACTCTCCGCTCAATCGTCTGGTCATGGATAAATTTTAAATTCCAACAAATAAAATAACTCGCATTCAGTATTTTAAATGTAATTATATATGTTCACATTTTTTTTATTTTCTAATGTACTATACTATATACGTAAATGTCGTTCAACAACATGTTGTAATTTTAATGAAAGAAAATTTTTATTATTTCTATTACTCAATGGAGAGCCTTGTTAAATTTTATTATAAAACTCTGATTCTTCAAAAAACAAAAAGCGCGTGCCAAATTGCCTATCCACAAAGTCCTCATTCTCTTGACAAAGTTAAATATATTTTTATTTGGCTGTTTTCCGTACGCTCAGACCTTGTTATTACGAATTCTCGAGTATTTCTATTTCGACACGTCTAAAACAACATTACTCGACTCTTATTAATCACGTCCTGTTGCGAGATTTTTTTTGACCGCAAGGAAATAATAAATTTTGTCTAATTTGCATTTTGGCCCTCTTCAGCTTTATTGAGCAATTTTTAACGTTTGAGCTCGTCTGATTATATTAATTTTGTTACTGCCCTCTTCTAAATTTTAATAGAGAAAGTTCAATGTAATAAATTGTAAATCATCGCAGATAATAAAAGCTTCTCATGGTTAAAAAATACAATTACGATGCTAATATCATAATACGCGGGAGAAATTGATAGTTAAATAAATTTCGAAAGTAAATCCCAGATAACCGGTCAGCCGTTCGATCTCATCAATCATTAGCCCGACCCCGGGGCTGATAGATGTAGCTCTGGACGAGATTGCGGGCCTCCCTTGACGTATCAATTTATAAGTCAAAGAATGAACTGTCAGTCTCCCGGCGGATTAGCGATGAGCATTCACTATAATCGCGCGAGCTGTTGACACCACGATACAAGAAAGCCAATGCCTTCTATATAGACTATTGAATATATAAGTATGGACCTTAAAAATATAATCAGATATTGTATTGATACTCTTACTTCATATAAATAAGTATAATAAATTATACGTCCATAGTGCTGTATATTATTATTGCAAAGGTTACCCGTAAAATATTATGTTTCCGCACCTCCGCGGCTTCTGCCTGCGGTTTCATCTATAAACTTAGTTATTCAACAAGCTCGAACTCGTAAACAGTACTAACATTATTACCTATGCCGCACATAGTTTGCTCAAGCTGCTACTATTTAAACCTCCTTTTTGGCCGAAACGGAAACTTTGCTTTATGGTTGATTTAGAAACTTAAAAGCAAGCTTATATTTTGTTAGAAAATATTTCACTAACGTTGGTTCTGTTGGAGAACAATTGATTGACTTTTTATGCACAAGTCAAAAATAACTTGTACAAATCTAATTTATGTTAAAATTTATTTTAATATATTGTTGTTCGTGCAGTCAGCTGTACAAATATTTTATCTGTACAATATTTCGCTAACGCATACTATAAAGGTTAAGCAAACATTCCCCAACCGTCCAATTAAATGCCAATCGATTCTCATTTTATCCGCGCAACGTATTAATTGAATCGTTTGCGCATCACAAGAAGTCTAAAGAGTGGAACTACTTCTGTGAAATGTTGATTACGCTCTTGAGTTATGGCTCTTTGTTCCCGTACAGTATTGCAGTGTATTTTTCTTGTAAAAAGGTAAGAAGTGCTGTAACTTTTCCTCAAAACTCTCGGATATAGTCACGTCAATTACCTTGATAACGATTTATTTCATTGCTCTGAGAGCTCATGTTCTAAATTCTGTAACAGCTAGTGCTTGTATAAAACAAAATCTTCGCTATACTTTAGTGTCATTTATAATACTTACTTAACGATATCTTCATTTTAAATATTTAATTGAAATACTATAACATATTTTAAAGCATGCCATATTTAGCATAGAAACTAAGAAATGGACAAAGTTGAATATAAAAGAAAAATGGCAATTCTAAAGATACTGCCAGGAAATGTAACAAGAAAAGATAATTGTTTTCTTGATTAATTCTGAATACGAAAATGTTCTTCCGTTCCCGACGGAGATCCGTCTGTTTATACTGTTTGCGTAATTGAAATAATCAGTGTTTTTTTGAATTCTAACAGAAATCTGTAAAATATTGTATTTCTTTATTTGATTTGTAGAGTAATCATCAGAAAAGGACGAAATACGCAATTTTCGAGTTTTTGAAATGAAAATTATTTACCCGTAGATACTCGATAGTATTAGAAGCCGAAGTATGTTTGATAGTCGTAGATTAGAGATGCAAAATTCAAATATTTTATTTCTTTGTCATTTTTTACTTATTTTATGTTAAATATATATTCACGTCTTAATAAAGTGAGTAAAGTTAATTATTTTAGTTGAATGTAAAAGCATGAACAATGCATATTAATACAAGTTATTAAATTTTAGTTTAATGAAGTTTTAAAATTTAAAACCTCATTCTCTTGTTGTCGGTACTCGTCATACAAGTCTGTTAGTGCATTTTAACTTAAGTTATTTTCAATTCTATCTTAGTTTTAATATATATAAGTGCTTCGGTGCAGTCAAACATCTTATACATTCACGTTCTAGATAAATTTTAAAAGAAATAGGTCTTTGAATTAGTTATTGCTTACGTATACATACATGTATATGGGTAATATTTCCTAATTATATTTTTATAACAAAATAAAATATATTTTGATTTGTTTGTATGCTAACATATTTTTGAAATAATAATATTATGTACGCTTATAGAAAAACATATATTTAAAAAGAAACATTTCTAAGTTTATAAATTAATAAGTAATAAAATCATATGATTCTCCAACTTCACCTTTATATAGGTCTACATTTTCGGAATTGATCAATAGGCTCGTCAGAAGCAATATTCCTCAGCTTTAACTTCTCGCATTTACCATTTACCAAATTTTATGGAAATAAGCAACATTGTAGAATTCAGTGTGTGTATTATGTGTTATTATAAATTGGAAACGGTCGGGCCCTATTCAAATGTCGACGAATATAAATGATTTCGAGCTCATTATAGTCCGCGAAACATTAATACTACTTTGGGTCTTACATTTACCTGTGAACGTTTACGTGCACTCTACTTGGAAGCGATCGAGCCTTCGCATACATTATTATCTCCCATTCCATCATCTTTGTTCACTTTTATTATCATTGTGAATGCTCAGCCTCTAACCGCTTGGTTTCCTTTTAATTTACTCTTGCCTTAGTACTTTTTCAATTCTGTTCCGATATTTCTGTGCCAGATGACTATGTCTTATTATTTGGCAGGGGCGCGTGTTGAAACTTGTTTTGTAAGTTTTCCATTTGACTTCCAAACTTAAACTTGTGCTAAGTAAATGATGTCATTGAAACGCGAAGCTCCAAATATTTTGACGGTATCGATACTTTGTGAAACTATTTTCAGTAGCCTGATGTTTGCGAAATTACTTTGTATTCGCGTGATCGATAAAAGTTTTGGTGCTGTTCTAGAGTTAGGTTGTTGGTACGATCTGAACTAGTTGATAGATCTCCAATCTGATTTTGATAATAATTTTGGGATTTAATTTACGTTGTAACTATCACGTTGTATATATATATTTTATACTACTTTTTTATATTATGTAACATATATATTTTTAATAAAGTGTTATCATGACAGCTTTCAATTTGCTGAGTGCGCTCTCGCAAGCTGACGACCTTGTCGTGATCTATCTCATACAGATGTCATTAAAGCTTTTCATGGTACGATGCAACTGGTGTTAGTCGTAGTTTACTTTTATAAAGAACTCTCGCCCCTTTATTCTTTAGTAAAACTGTCATGTATAAAGATAGCAGAAGTAGAAATTATAAGTGATATGCTTTGCATAACGTTGAGATATTTAATACCAGAGAATGTAAAGAACATTTGTAATATTTTTATATGATAAGTTTTAAAATTAAAATTGTTAAAAGACAAATATTTAAAGAGTAATTTAAAAATACTCTAAAAATATATGGAGATAGTCGGATTGGATATGACTATATTTAAAAGTCTAATTAGTTTAACTTATGCATAATATGTTGGTGGTGGGTTTCATAAATGATACATGAATTCATTTTAGTTCTTTGTCCTTACTGACAAAAGTAAGAAGTAGTACGTCTGTCACCTACGTACTCGTATATCTCAACACTTGTTGCATACAACTTTAGTGTATTCATATCCATTGCTATCAGATCGGTATTCCAAATCCTATTCTGTTTCCTCTTTCCTACTCACATAAATTCATTCATCCGTATGATTAGACTCCACGTTAATATTATTTGATTATTGTATTCGTATAACGTTGAGCGTAATTTCAGCGCTATCTCCAATTGAATGGGGCTATATATTTTTATGTGCTGTTTCGCGATCACTATCATTTATAGTTACAGTTTGTATAAATAGGCCCTTATGTTATCTTTTATCGGTTGTTCCACTTTGTCTACTCAATACGCTTCGATAAACATTTTGCATTTTGTTCCGGTTGTGTCCGGTTTTGTCCGCAATAGCATAACTATATGCAAATTATGTGTTATCTGTTTAATATTTATTTATTCTGTTTTTATATGCTGGAAACAATAGTCGTTATGTTTGGATGTTATACAGTTTACTGTGTACTTGTATCGTAATGTAGTGTGTTTGTGTTGATTTGTGACTATCATATCAATAATCAATTACATTCATATGGAAATGATGTTCAAATTTTTTTTGTAAAATTTTTAAATTTATCGATTCAATTAATGTATTATTGATAAATAGTCTTTCTTGTTTATATTATTTTTACTTAAAATATCGCTAATTATTATTTAAATCATCGATTGAGGCTTTTGGCCAGTTGGGAGCGACTGACTGTAAACGCGATGGTTGCGAGTTCGATATCCACTCGGAAGAATCATTGATTCTATTGCCTTCGGTCTAATACACATAGTGCGGCATTGAGATCGGCCACTTTACACGTAATGTCCCGAATTCGAGCAAAAGCGGAGATTGGCTTGTCTTTTCAGTTCTCTCTTTGCCTATGCTGCTATTTGTAGGGTAACTCGTAGTCAACTATAAAAATACTCTACCATCTTTTAAACTCATTGCAGTAGGTAAGTAGCACTTACACAGTAATGACCTGATCATCAAGGGTGCAATGAAGCAAATTGACGTACCAATCTTGTTTTATAAGCAATTTAAGTAATTTGACTTTGATTAAAAGCAATTTTATAGAAGCAATTTCAATTAAAGACTTCAATTTAAATTAAAAGCACTTTCATAATATCTATCTAGTCTTAATGTTTATAGTAGGTGTGCATATTACTTATTAATTGTTAAAATAGACAATAAAAGATTTATAGAAAAAAGAATTTTCATTTACAACTTTGTATCCCGCACTTTTGCAAAGGGAACCTAGGAACTTGTGCCATAGCCTCTGATATTATTTATATGATAATTTATTCTAATTTTGATTTGATTTTTAGATGCACTCATAATCCTGAAAAATACAAGTAGCTTACATGGCCAATAAAATTTGTTCAATAAAAAAGAACTGCCGACCAACAAGCATTTTTGAAGTCTGAAATCTCTTGCTGTTAATTAAATTAACATGTTCCGTACTAGCTCAGCGTTCCGAATAGATTTTTTCCCCGATCACTCCTCCTTTTACGATCGCCCATATAACTGAATGGTCAATAGTAACTAACTCGACTCGCGAGTTTCAACTTCTGTTGGGAAATTGTAAGTGTTGTACAGAGAGTCCACTTTTTGTAGTTCAAAGCGAAATTCGTTGTATAAATTTCAAGTGAATTTATTTTATTATATATGACTTTTTATTTCTATTAGTTACATTACTACGTACGGTGTATAGACGTTAAAACTAGATATTTTTGAAATAAAAGTTTGTTATAAAGTGCTCTAAAATCAAGGTAAAGCGCGGAGTTGAGTTCCGCCACTCAACACCTCTAAAAATTGTCAGAGAGTGGTGAAGGGAGTACCTGAACACTAGGTTCGTTCTGCCTACCCGTGATATGCGAGATACAGCTTGAAGCTGACAAAACACCTTAAACTGGCGTTTTGTTCAAACGAATTCTAAGTCCAAACAGCATTTCTCATTTTTAATGAAACAATGCGATTCGCCATTACGATTCATTCGCCTCGGTAACGTACTTTTTTCTCCTCGTAGTGACCGTTACGGGTGGTCATAAATGGAATGGCCACAGAAATGGGCGGTCGAAGTTGCCTTACGGACTTTCGATGGACCCAATCGTTCCGCTTTTTTCGTTTTCAGAAGTAGGATAGACAGTTCGACGTGAAAGCGAGCTGAAATATTAATATAGTAGAATAAAGGCATCGACTATACGTGAGCGCAATTTCTCTCAAATTTTGTGACCGTATGATTTAGAATT
The DNA here is from genome assembly GCA_013403645.1 of Heliconius nattereri. NCBI lineage: Eukaryota > Metazoa > Arthropoda > Insecta > Lepidoptera > Nymphalidae > Heliconius > Heliconius nattereri. The sequence goes on from JAAIXI010000232.1 coordinate 2,423,884, forward strand.
CTTGCTTTTTTCTCGATTTCTCACTGGAAAATGTTAGAGTGTAATTTCATTTCTGCTGTAAAGAACAAAGAAAAGCGATAATTTTTATATTCTTTTAGTTCGTTCTATAGTACTCGTCGTATATATACCGGTTATTGTGAAAATAAAAATTAGATAAAAAATCTTGAATATCTTTCAGATGCAAAATGCAAAAAAAAATGCGCTGTCGTTGCTGTGACCGTATCGCGGCGGTTGCGGTTCGACCCCCACTCGACAGAATGAATTATTTATTATTAATATTTTCATTCTTCGCTCTCGCACCAAGGTCTTTCTGAATGCGACAACAAAACGGGGAATTCGGAAACGGGGTGTCTTAACACTAGGTTCTTTCTGCCTGTTGTATGCGAGAAAGACAACGTGAAGTTAATTTATTTTTTATTTAAAAAAATAATAATATTTTAATAACAGATAAGAATAGAATAAAAGATAATAACCACAATGTATTTATTCAGGCGTAGTACATGCTTTGTATACTACAATAAATAAAAAAACTAGTTCTTTCTTCGAATTAGAACTGAACCAATAATCATCGTATTGAGCAATGATCAATGATGGCATCTACGTTGTGTGTATCAAGATATATATAATTTATTCTTTTTTAATAAAATAGCTACTACTTCATATATATTACAGTTAGTGGGAAAACCATAAAGTCCAGCTTCTACATTATCAATAAGGAATAAAATGAGATTGATATGCCTAAGGGACTATCTCCCCACAAAATCCATTACGCACTTCATACTTCGAAACATACTACAGTACGATTCACATATATGTATGTGTGACCTTTATCTTTGGAAGATCATCTATTATAAAGATAAAAGGTTATATTAAGAGACTAGCGGGCAACTTTTCAGGAGATTCACTTATTAGTTAATATAACATTTTATGAGTATTATTTAGAATGGTCAAATAAATAATAGATCTCTTGTATTTTTAATTTTTAAACTCTATCGAATACCTAGTAAAGTAAGTTGTGTACCTATCATTTATGTGTATTATAGTTTAATATTGCACTTTCCATAACTGACAACGCGTCATAAACAAAAATTTACTAAACATTCACCCTCGCTCTGGTGACTCGCAGCGTTATTCAATTTTAGTTCAAATGTTGGCTTCATGCCCAAATGTACCATTATTCCAGTACACAAACCTGTTTTGTGAAATTTTTCAAAATAACTTCATAAGCGCAAATAATTTCAATTATCTTTATTTATCTAAATGTTATGTAGGTAGAGTAAGTTGTGATATGCAATTCGATATTTCTTATCTCTTCCTATATTAACTATTGAAAATCAACTCCACACCAAAAATAATCAACCAGCAACGTATAATTGGGTAATTCCTTGACTGATGACGTCTATATTACGGAACATGAATCAAATATTTGTTAATTAATTGCAATAACTCATAAGTTCACTACTTGGTATTACAATAGGTAAAATCTATGCAGTTGTATTAACAACGTTAGTATTATTATTACATTAGTATTATTAGCAATGTTTTTTTGTTTTCAAACAATATTTATTACAATAGATTAATTGGAAAGTTGAAAGATTTCATACAAAGCTATTATATTAGTAATAAGCCCTAATTAACTAGTTTACCAGTCCTAAGTAACAGTACACGAATACAGTGAACTACAGCAATATCACACAACTCCTATTTTGAGAATTAACTTAATACAATAAGTTTGTAAAGGGTCTCGTTTATCATCATACTTCTCAAAGCCTTGCCAGTACTTTAGAAAACATTAATGGTATTTTACGTTACGTAACTTCTAAGCTAATGGTTTCAATCTGATTTTTATGTTCGTATTACAGGAACGACCAAGAACCGTGTTTGTTATTTAGACATAGTTTTTTTTTAAAGTACCCTGCTCCTTCCCGCGTGACACTTTTATATCTTTAAGAGACGCCGTTATTCTTCTATTTTTAAGACATTGCACGTTCAATGGTGGAACTTCACGCCGATTTCTGTCTACCAGACCAGAAATTAAAACAATTTCGATATTTTAATTCTCGTCAGTTGGAATCAAACCTACAACCAACGAGCTTACAATCTTGCTACGATGGCCACAATATTTAACTTGAAATATTATTTAAAATTGAACTGCACGTATGTATTGTCACTGTAGGCACTATTTTAACAACATTGTACATAGCTTACGTTTGACTTCCAATTACTCTAATGAGTGGTCATAGTGTGGTTTACATTGTTACTTCAAAATATACCGCAGTATGTATGTTAACTCCACTACCAATTTAAGTTTATATTGTAATAACCACAAAAATTGCATGCTACAAAAATGTTTTCGTTGAATTGAAATTGAAAATAGCTTTTGATAAAATTTTTAACAAGACTATATTTAGTGGTGGTTTTCTTAATCGATAGTTTAGTTAAAAACTATGTCACATTATTTAAATTTTTAAATTTATTCCACCTCTACATCTCTTATTATAACATCAGAAAATTAAAGTCTTTCTTATAATAATTTTCCATGTACATCTTAATCAATGTTTTGTATTCCCAAATATATTTGAATATATTGCGTGCTCAATGCATTGCATTTTTGCCTTAGCACCAGAGCGAAGAAATTGAAATAATAATAAATTATAATTTATTTATCTCTTTTAGATAAATAAGTGCAATAAATATAAAATTAAAGGTATATTATACCTGACGTGTTACCGCACTATTCGATTTTACTCAACGGTAAATACATATCAACTCGAACCACCATCTCAAAGACAACACTGGCCCTTAGTCAATGGTTGCAAAAGAAAGCGACGAATCTAATAAACGACTCCAGATCCATTCCTTTTGAGCCGACATCCACAATACGAAGATCTTTTGGGTAATGTCCATTTACTCTTCGTTAGCGTCCATCAAAATGACTTTAAGGGATATCGGCGGGTCAAGTTTGGTTGGTGTCGATACATGTCCAATTCTACGAAATGGAAGGATATACCCCGGGGACGCGCTCTCACAATGGACCTTTCAGAATGATGGCCATTAATTCACAACTTTGTTTTATAAAATGTGATGCGACAGAATCGACTTCATGTTAACTTATTTGACGATGTTTTAATGAAAAAGCAATTAATGTTGCGAAATCTTTTCGGGATTAATTGCATCAAAGTGAAAGTCTCCAAATTTGTGTTACGTAAAGAAATGAAAATATAAATTAAAATAAATATTTCATCTTATCGAGTGCGAATCAACTCTCAACCAGTCGCGTTTACAGTCACACTTTGTGCCCCAGCACTACGACTGGCCTCAGATATGTTTATTGATATAAATCACGTCCGCTACGAACAATGCCGTTCGTTCACTGGTATCCGTTTTTTTTATTAAACCAAAGGACGGTTCAAACCAATGTTCCGGATTTATGACTGTTTGCGGAGCGACGAATCTGTTTCTACCGCTCCAAAGTAGTCCGTACGAAAGAACCGTAAAATATGTACTAGAATTGGATTGTGTATATGTGTTTTATGTCTGTTCTGTTCTGTTCTTTCTAATATGGCGTTCCGAGCGTGCCAGTTGAGCACAAAATCACTTCGCCAGTGTCACGATTTTATGTCCTTTATTATTTAAAAAAAATCAATAAATCTCGCAAGTCATTATCTAGTCACATTTTATATAGTAAAATAATGGTATTCTTTTTCATACTATGCACATTGTCAAATAACCCCTATTATTTATATCACCTCTAAAATAAAGTTATGACATATAAGAGTAATGAAAACGTCGTAATATGAGTATTGCCAAGAGCATGTAAGTACTATACGTCAAGAGGAGTTATGAATTCAGGAGCTGCATGAGGAATAGTTGAGATCTGGTACTTGTTCGTTTAGATTGTGTGACCGAAATGTGAATTTGACAAAAGAAAACCAATTGTTATTTCTGGTCTACAAAAGTTAAAAGAAAACATGCTTATTTTTCGTAAAATTTTTAATGGTTGAGAGAAAGATTTTAGAGAACTTTAGTATATTTTGAAGCATTTGAGTTAAAAAAAATGTAACTAGTTTTATTTTTGGCTACTAAAATTATATTCTCAGCATTTTACCAATATAAAATTAAATTAATGTAATTGGTGATATTATGCTTGATTTTTTTTTAATATTCATATGTAAATATCTAAAATGGCAGCCGCTTGAATATCCTCAAATTTACTACTTTAGCTGGGCTGAACAATTTATTATATCGACTTATACACAGATATAAGATGGTTATGGTGCCTCCAGCAAACGCGCTATCGTTAATATTACACCGAGAAGCGTACTAATGTATTCAAAAAAGTTATTTTATGAACTGCCTATAAAAACACAATGGCCACATCTAATGCCCAAATTTCACCTTTTTCAATATAAAAGCGTATAAAGTATTGTGGACTCAATGCCCAGCTTTGAGCCGGTTTAATTTTGTGGGGCCATTTTTTAGACCATTACCCTGCCATCATTCTGCTATTGGACTTTTAAATGGACGAATAATCACACAGGCTTGTACAACTCATTGTTGGTAACAACTCTTTTTAACATTCTATGCGACATTGCAATATATGTTTATATACATTTTATTAATGTAATATATTATTATTGATTTTTAAAATATATATAAAGCAACTGTACAAGGAAGTTGTAAGTTAACTTTAATATCATCTCGATAGAATAATTTCTAATTAACTCTTTCGAATATCTTTCGTACAGAGGGAAATTTTGATTAGCAAACAAGTAAAGTAAAATTCATAATTTCACAAAGTTTTAATTTCTATAAATGAAACGGAAATTGTAAAGTTGTTTTTTATTTACAAACAAAATTCTCATAAAAAATACTATATATTAACGTTTAAAAATATTTAAATGATAATGATTCATAAAATTTATTAGTACAAATTTCACCCTCGGCTCCACAGCGAATCTCAGATTACTAATGAGGGTGCTAAAGGAAACGAGTTCACATTACCTACTTCACATTCGATAGAGTAATGGAGCGTTGGTTTACGCTCAATATACGCCAAATAAGACTTTATCATTTCACCCATATTCTACATCCGAGAAGGAAATATGCTACTTGACACAGTGCCAAGAATAAATCAGATTTCCCGCTGTAACCTTACGTTTTCTGATACTTCTTACAGACGAGTACGATGTAAACCCTTTTGTTGGCCATATTAAAATTTAAATTGCTTCTTCCATAATTTGTTGCATATTTAATAAAGGTAGGATAAGCTGAATAAGTTACTATTCACTGGGGATCGTGCTCGTTTGGATAATTTGTTATAATTAATTTAACTAACGCCGTTTTACAGTTTTATAAGCTAGTGCGCTGTATTTATTATTTATAAATGTGATTTGTGACTTCAGTTATTACGAAATTACCTTTATTTAATATGGTAATTTGGTAAAGGCTAAGATATAATTCAGTCAAATAGTTATATTCGAAAATATGTACGATGCTCATATGTAACGATAATATTACAGAACATTCAAATGCAACCTAATATTACAAAATTCAGGATTCATACATGAAAAATATTTCTAAACTAGAAAAGTGTGGAAAATATTTTATAGGTACATTAAAATCTTTATTATATTGTCACAAGTTTCAGAACAGTTATCCAACTAGTTGTGGGAATAGAGATTCTGGTGTGAATACTATTACTACACAAGGTACATAGTATTTGCATATTGTTCCGCTTGTTTTTGAGAATTTACATTCCACTCAAACAAATAATGGCTAACGGTTTTACTTAATGTCAGTATTGCATTATTAATGATATATTGACAGTTTTTTTAAACACTTATTTGAGACAGTCGTGGTGCAGGGGCACAAGCGTGACAGTACTCTGACGGTTATGTATCTCAAATTGGGAGAATTAATTATTCTTTATTAATGTTTTCATTTTTTCGCTCTGGTACAAAGGCAAGAAACCCGGCGTTGAGTCTTGCAACTCAACACGCAATGACTCGAAAAATTTGGCGAAAAGTGGAGAACTGAGTGTTTTAACACTAAATTTTCTCTGCCTACATAATATTCGGAGTAGTGAGAAGCTGACTTCTTTATCTCGCCCGCATAAATTCTAAATTCGCAAAAATACCTTTTATACACAGCGTTAAAATTATCTATTTTTGTATAATTATTTCATTGCAATTTAAAAAAATAAATACTGCAAGAAATAGTAACTGCTGTATATAACACACTATCAGTAAATATTTCTACAATATAGAGCCTTAACACCCATTTCCTTTACCGTATTGGTAATCTGTATTGCGCGAGCATTACATTTTACTTGTAGGTTTTTACACACAGTCACTATACAGTACATATACTACATAAGCAGAGGCTTATTGGGCGCACTGTACTTTAGACGAAATAAAAACGACTTGTTCTGTTCGCCCACAAAATATACATGAAGTAATAAATTGTCTAAATAATTTTGCACTCAAAGCTTCTTATTTGCATATATACCTTATTTGTTTTTACCGCTACTCTGTGCATAGATCGACCACAGCTAATCTCCACTCATCCCTCGTCCAAGGTACGGGGCTTCCAGTTCCTTGTTTTTTTATTTTTATCATGGACACGAGATGAAAACTTCTTTCATAGACTAATCCCGCGGTAGCCTCGGAAAATCACGATTTACTTTGTTGCACGGTTCGAGCTTGCCTGCCGCAATATTTTCAGAGCAATTTTAACAGTTCTATGGCTGGATTTACCCCTGCGTTTGTTATCATTAGTTGTTAACTTTGCTCTCGACGTAGCCGCATCGTGGATCGTATACTATAATTGATTACGGTGGTTCTCTGCAACACTCGAATTTCGTTTCTGATACTGAGCTCAGAGTGGCCAATTTGTAAATATGCCGAACTAATAAAACTCGCTTCCGCTCGAGTTTGTAAAGAGATACAGTCCCAAGGTGGAATTACTTTCGGACTTTTATTGAGAAACTGAGGGAATCCCGACATGCCATAACAAAGTTTGAACTGACCGGCATCCTGCTGTCTAACTTTTGCCAGTTCCTGTTATTGATATTGGAGGGCTGGGGGCTCCCTATAAAGCTCCAGATGCCGCGGAGACGCGACGCGACGGTCCCAATACACGATCTAATACCAACAATAAATAACGCACAAAATTGTCTCCACTTACGCACCCTCCTCCATATATCATTTCTAGTCTATATCTTCTCATTGTCTTTCCTTTTACGTAACTTTTCACCCCAAATGTGATACGGTCTAACAAATAGGGCGAAGTCTGTTTATTTTTATGTCAGTACATTTAGCAAAAAAATGCAGGATGGGTGCTTTTACGTATATGAGGTAATATGAAAGCCTCACATATCACGATAACCGTGTCATGACTTTTTTCACACACAGCACACACACTCTACGTAAGCTTTTACGGAGCACTAACCTAGCCACGCCATATTTAGGCTGCCTTAGTCACTATTTGCGTAGAACATGCGATGTTGCCATTTTAGTATAATAATATTTATACTGTATCAATGTTACCACAATAAAACGTTGAAATATGAACTTTATCCTTCTGTATATTATAATAAAATAAACCTCTGATTTATGACAGCTTTAACTATATAACACGCGCAGTACCTTTTTATTTCGTTCTAACCACTTTCACATTAACGTAATCGTTCCTTTATGTAAATCACCAAATAAGATGCAGATATTGTCATGTTTTTGCTAACCGTACTTTTATTTCTCATTTGGAGTCATTCCCCGCCGGCGCGCCGCCGCGTGCACGTGCCGATTTGATTTATGACTCACTGAATAAATAACTTGGTAGACTTTACAGATTTTTTTTCACGATATTAAATGGTGTACATTTTTATCAACTCATCAACAACACAGTCACGCGCGTTGCGGCAGAGCGAAAATCCCATTGGAATTTATGTACACAGCGCTAGCGAAAATTGTGAAACTGAGAAATAAATTATGCCTTTATGGAAATTATCTGATTGCTGCACTCGTATTTTCTTGTAGTGAGTGGCCGTTGTTGTTTTTTCTGTTTCTACGTTGATTTTTTTGGTCGGAAGGTTTTATATTCGGTGTATTTATATTATATACGTATTATTTTAGTCACAGTAGAATATAACGTTGATACAAAGTACAGCCGGAAAACCAACGTAACATTGGGATATATCTATAGAATATTAGTTGGATTGTCTTTTATTAAATTTGTTAACAGAACAAAAATTATGTAAAGAACAGATAATTAAATAATGCAGAACAGCTAGAGTGGTCATTCCTCATTATTTAATTCAAAAACATAAGTTGGCAAAATATTTGGACACGCGTTATCCTCCAAATCTGATGCGTAATCGTTAAAATGTTTCGGACGGGCATTGTTAATTGATATCAGATGAAATGTCTAATAATTTTACCGGATATTATATCGGTTGGACGCTCGTTAAGCGATTCCGAATAATTAATTAATATTGCCAGAATCGCTCGGTTTGCGCACCAAAATATTAATTGGGGACAATTTTTATGGCGATAAAATTGAGAATATTATTTTAATGTTAAATGAAGTGAAATTGTTAGATTTTTTGATATAATTCTAATGATTGCACTTTCTTGTTAGTTAATATCTTTTATAAGCAAAATGAAAATATATAAATAGCAAAACATACAATTTATTAGAATCACCGAGTTCTTCAGACAGTTCCCATCGTATGCATTTCTCACGTAAATAATTCATAACTTGGCCAGCAAACTCGATATCTAAGTTTACCGAAGCGTCTCTAAATAATATTTATTTACCTGGCGTTGCCCGACTTCTTTGAAATGTTCAGTTTACTTTTAAGGAATATTGCTTTTGACTCGACTTTACGATTGAAATAGAAGTATATGAAATATACTACGCCAATACGTAAGCATATAAGGTTTCTTTTAAATTTGTAGGTTGTATTTATAAATATATTTATTATATTGAAAATATAATACTGCCTTGTACCTGCGGCTTTGCTCGTATGCTTTTATTGAAATTACAATGAGTAACTGATAGCTTTGTATGTATTACCGCGGGTTACATCGAAAATCGAAACGATTGATGAGCCATCCTTGATAAATTGATTACTCAATAAAAAATAGATGTTTCGATTCAAATTTAAAAGTTCCCGAGATTAACGCGTTTAACCAAACCAACTTCAGTTTTATAATATTTATATAGAATAAAGATAATTTCAAAATTCTTATATGTATAAATGTTATTTGACAAGTGATAAAGCATTTAAATTGAGGTTTCCATTTAAACCTATAAGGGATGCTGTGAGAAGTTGGAATTCTTGAAAATACGATGGATAGCAGTTCTCAAACTATGCGCCTCTGTATTAAGATAGATGTATTACACTGCCTTAAGATATTTTATTATGAATCTGAATTCAAATGTTCTAAATCCATTTATCACTGAACTGTAAGAAACATTCAAAACAGTCTTAACCATTTAATCTGTGGAATATCTAAAGATAAATTTGAATTATGATATACATTTCCAACTAAAACATACTAGTGTTATATAGTAGTTCTTGATTTGTAAAAGTAATACTCGTCTGCATAACTAGCTAGAAACTAAAATTGTATTAAAATTTGTTGATATTAATTAATTTTATTCACGAAATTTGTTAAATTTAATGAACACATACCTATGTAAGACCTAAGTCTTGTTGAAGCGTAGATTATTATTTCACACTATATTGTCAATGCTGCGATATCAAAGACTCGATAAAATTTTATATTTATTTATTTTTACTTATAATAATTATTATATAATGTTTAATATGTAATTTTAAAAAAATATTGTTAAATAATGAGGCCAGTTGTGGCGTAGATGCACAAATGTGTGACTTAAACGCGTAAAAAACGGGAATAGAGTGCCTTAACACTAGGTCTTCTCCCTCTACCCTGCCGTGTGCGGGATAAAGCGTGATGCTAATTTTATTGTTATTAATTATTATCAATATTTATAAAATAAATATCATTAATTTAATTAGTTTTTTACAAACATTTAAATACACAATATAAGGTATATGGTGTTGTCCTACTTTAATATGATAGTTATATACGCTCTTACAAACAAATTCACGTAACATTGTAGAGGATCTACGGACAAATACTTCAGTGCATTGTTCCGCGAGATGCGGGTCGTCGTAATAGGTTACCGCTACTGTGCGAACAAAAAATATCACTTTGTTAATAGTATGTGTTTGTAACTAGCGTTTATGTGGTTTTGACATGTTTTTAAATTTATTTTTGGTATTAATTACCTGTTTTAAAGGTATTCTCATAGGTATTTTTATGTGTTTTTACTAATTAATATAATACATAAGCGTCCAGAGTTTGGTGGAAGGTGGGAAATGCAGAGTCTTAGCGCAGGGTTCCCACTACCCTGCTGTTCACGGCGTTGAGTTCCCTCAGTCCTCCCTACACGCAATGTCTCGAATTTAGGTGAAAAATAGAGAATGTCACTACATTCTCTTCACGCTAGGTTTTGCCTATTTTATTTTTATCCTGATTATCCTGCTCTACAGAAAAAAGCGTGAAGCTTTTCTTATTAAATGTTTTTTCACAAATAACTGTTGTTCTTAAATAAAATTCGTTCTGCTTCCTCACGTCTTGAGGTGATTTCAAAATGTTTAGACATACGTTTCGCCACTTTAGCTCAATTTGTTCCAATTTCTCCCTATTTCCCGCTATTCTCCCGGCGCGGTGGCTGTCACAATGTCAACTTACCCTTATCTATATGTGTCATAATAGAAAACACGCTTCTTACATCCACAATATATTTTGTTTATCTTATTTCTAATACTAACGTACAAATTGTCGATAGTTTGCAATTTAGTTTTGAAATATAACATTTGATATAACGTTTTGTGTTTAAGTATTTTGCTGAGATCTTTTTACATTTGAGAAAAAAATATAGTAAAAGTTTAGTTATAAATATTTTCCAATGTTACGTAATGAGTAAAAATAAATAATATAGTCGTCTTTGGGTTTTTTCAATATTAATTCCGCCGTGTAGGTTAGGTTATAAATGAAAATTTAATTTGCGGAGACATAATATTATTTTTGAAGCTTACAGCAAACATTTTTTAGAATATAATTGAAAATAATTCTTGTAGAAACCGTTTATTCTGCTACTCATAGTCCATGTAATCAAATTAAAGGCATACGCTTGATATATTTTAGCATTTAACGCGATAAAACGAATTCTATAATTACATTACCGTTGAATTTTGCGTTTGTGGATGAAATATAAAAAATATACAAAAAACGTGAAGTTAAAATAAATATATGAAAACCATTGGTTATTCTACTCCCGGTCATATATTATACATAAGCCTACTTACCTAGCCTATTCTTGTAGAAGATTAATAGCTTAGCCCAGTCACGTTCTTTTGGCCTTGTGAATTGATAATTTTGCAGCATATTTTGTCATATTTGTTAAATTAAATTTTAATGTGTGACTTTCTTAATATCTAGGTGTTTTTGTATGAATTTTACGATAATGTACGTCTCAAAAGTTGGGCAGAGAGTGAGGAAAGGAGTGTCTTAACTCTAGATTCTCTATGTGGAAGAAAAAGTGAAGCTGAAAAAAATATAATTTATTTACTTAATATTTTTCCAAACAAATGTGCAAATAACAATTTTTCCACCTGTAATATTTTTAACTTGAATCTGAGATCGATGTGTACTCTTTGCGTTCTTTCGTTTCTCATTTTGTTGTGTAAACAATTAACGAGAACATTGTCTACGTAAATGTTTGCACACTTTTGTTTCGTAAGAGTTCTCGGCAAGCTTTATGAATTTTTTAAAGTTATGGGGTCCAAAATTTTTATTTTTTTCCTTTTGTTCATTTTTTATTATTAATGTAAAAAATGTATGTACCCTATCAATTGTAGGAACCTAGTTTCCCGCTGTTAATAAACTAAATAAAATAGAAAATCTGTATTTATAAACCGTTGTAAAGAGTTGGCACAAAGACCTCTTAGACGTGACTCGATAAACTGACGCTATATCGGTCCCGAGCCGCAGCAAAGGCGCAATTTCCACCGTTTCCACGGTTGTATAATACAAAATCACTAGCGGCAAGCCCGTTAAATTTATATTGGATTATCCAATTAATTCGGCGTAATCGCCGGACAAACTAATTAATATACCACTCCATACACGGATTGAAATTTAATAGCCGGCACTGATCTGAAGGACGTTTATCCCTTCAAAATTCGTAATGAGCTTGACGCGATCATATATTTGGTCTATTGTGCTTTAGGAATGGAAATATGATTTGTGGAATTAATTATTATTAGCTATCATATGGTTAATTTAGTTTATTGTTATTTTTAAATGACATTTTTGATACACAAGTTTATACCTATAAAATTAAATAATTTGAATTTAAATATACAATGTTATTAACAATTTTCGCTGCGAGCTCTACGGCTTCTTAGAGACGCGGGTTCAAATACCGCTAAATTTTAATATATAACTTTTATAAAATGAACTCAGATGATCCGTTTTTTTATAATAAATATGTATAATGTATTGTATACATACATACCTATACACAATTTTCCACCGTCCCAATCATAACGTTATTCAATTAAATAAGAGAACACGACACTTATTCCGTATTTTACGTGATGAACTCATTTTAAACTCGTTAGTGTTAAATAAAAATGTGAAATATAATATTTGAATTTAATTTACGTCAGACGTGACCTACGTAATGGACTCTTGAACAAATTTACACGCGGCTTGTTTACAAACATCATATGAGCTCCCTTCCCAGGGATCCCGGAGCCCCTATTAGAGCTATTAGCGTAATTACAGACCCCCTAAATATCTGTAGTTCAGTATGCCACTGAAACCAGCTGTTTCAAGTTGTAATATATATATTTTTTAAAGTAGGTTACTACAAGTATTTTGATGTATTAAAAATATTTTTATATTTTTGCATAAATATGCATATGTTTGAAATTAAACAGTATTAGATGGAGGAACAGTAACGACTTCAAATGTTAGATATGTATGTATATCGGTATTAACATTATTCGTAGTTCAGGTAACTATACTACATAAGGTTCTTACTAGTCAAATCTTTTTTAAATTTCATTTATTTATATTTTGTGAAGCGTATCGTTAATATAAAAATAACATAGACTTTATTAAAAGCCGCTCTTTAATATTTTATCAACAGATAAATATGTCCACGTTATTTGCTTTACTACAGTAACTTTTCCATATTAATTTTTTAAACCCTCCCACGATGAGTGATTTAATATGTCATCGAATTTATCGGGAAATTTTTTAAATTAATTTCACGGTAAAAAAAACGTAACCAATTACGTGGATCTTAAATAAAAGTGTAAACAGCAGCGATGGCGCCTAATTGGAGGCGATACTTTGGCAGATTTATTACTTAATTATGCAACCCTTACATGCTTTGGGAACTTGGGTAATTTGCTAGCTTTGTTCGCGGTGCTCCCGAAGTTCCCACTTCATTTGGAAATTTAGAATTATGAGCAAAACATGGGCACTGTTTTGATAAAATCGGTTGGAAATTTCAATTGCACTGTCTTGTATGTATGCTAGATAGGTGGGTTGGACTTTATGAATTGTATAAAGTCCAACCCACCTATCGTACACTGTAAACGCGTGTCGTGTACGCGTGTAAGAGTATTCACACTCGAGGAAATGAAATATTTTGGAAACGGAGTGTATTAACGCTAGGTTCCCTCTGCCTTCCCTAGATACAGCGTGAAGCTAAAATAATAAGTATAATTTAAATATAAGGAACGCTGTAAAACGAGGCTTCACGGCATGAAACAACAAATGCGTTGGTATGTAACGACCGTCTCGCTAATGATAATTTATTAGCGTGCGTTATGTAACCAGCCTTATGTGTACTTTATTTTTCATATAGGGCTGTACTAGGTGAAATAAAAAACTTACTCTTAATACGAGTATTTTCCTAGTTTATAATATTTCTTATTAATATATGAGCGTCGTTAAGTCCCACCATTCAACCCGTTTCGAAAATCAAAGTCAAAGTCAAGGGACTCAATCAAAGTTGGGGACACAATTTTTATGTTAGGTTCCCACTACCTATACTTCCATGTAGGATACTATGTTAACCTTAAAAATATAATCCCAGTTCACTTCAATACACATGTACGCAAAACTAATGTAATATAAACAAGTAATTGTATCAGCGCGGTGTAGATAACTAATTGAATTTATTTATTAACTAAGAGGCTTACAAAGGCAAAGTTCCACAGACATACAGTATAATAAAGGTCTTCAATTAACTTAACACAACATATTATGAGGGCTCGTATTGAGGTCTTACGTGACTCAGTGTTGCAAACAGTTGATAGATCGAGGTCTGTTTTTAATATAACGATATTTAGGATTAATTGTATTTTATGTCAAAAAAATATTATTTATATCACAAAAAGGTATGTTTCTATTTAAATAAACGTAAATTATAACCTGTTATAACAGAATTACTCGTGAATATTTAAAAAAATTGACATTGTGAATGATTTAATGTTTCACGTTTATCTATTACACGCCACGAGCTCGAACAAAATGTTTGTGCGTGATAAATGTACGTACTTAGCATATAACATACCTACATATGCTATATTATATATATATATATATATATATATATATGTGTGTGTGTGTGTAGGTAATACGTATTATGTATATTCTCTTACTTATATATATATAGATTTTCTCTACTATTTCAATAGGCCGATGAAAGCCAAAATCGTTCGAAATCGGATTACGGCGAAGAAAACGCGGATTAAGTAAACGGCGTCTTCGTTCTATTTAAATTCTCCTTTTACAGTAATTGAAATGAAATTCCTGTTTCAACTTATCCGAATGAGTCAGGGCGCAGACTGGAAACATATTAATGTTATACTAGTAATCTTGTATGGAATTGTTCGTCATTCTTAGATTGTTTTCCATTCTTCACACCACCCTTTCGTCGACTTGGACTTTACTGTATAAAGATTATTTTCCTGGAAGATTGTTTTTGTGTTAATATTCTTAATTTCGATATAAAATAATAAGTAAAATCCAATGTATTCTATTAACTTATGTTTTATTATTTTATCTATATTAATTTCGTCCATTTTATATCCTGAGTAAATTCCTGTGTTGCTATATTTCTCCTTTCAATTTTTAGTACCCACGTTAAGCCCTGCCGCTAGTGTTTTCCAAGGAGTTCCATTCATTCTACCGGCTAACCGTTAATGTGGTTATTTCGTAGTTTTATACCGGAATTAATGAGGGTTTTTATAAATAAAACTTTTAGCAATTTGAGACTGTTCGAATTGAAACGTTATAAATAATTATTATTTTGCAAGTGTGAATGGTGAATTGTATTTTTTACTGTAAATACATATTTTGATGAGGAAATGTGTGTTAATAAAATGATTACATTTAATGGTTAGGGGTTCGAATTAATTGTATTTCTTTAACAAGCAATGTTTTCAGAATTCGGTGGGAGGTGGGAAGTGCGAGACACTAGGTTCCCTCTGCCTACCTGCTGTGTGCTGGATACGTCGTGAAGCTGATTTGATTTGTCACTAGATTACTAAATTTTTATTTAAGATTATCTCACGTTTGGCTGAACCGATTTTGAGGCGGTTATTAAAAAGTTATTTACACACTTGGGAGAAGATTTTCATGTTTTGACAGACTTCATAAAAAGGAGGTTTTCAATTTTTATTAAATTAAAAATAAATGGAAAGCTAAGCGACCGTCACTAGATTATCCATCAAAATGCGCGCCTTGTCCAAATCACCAAATACCTACATCCTGCATCCCTTGAAGATTGAGTGCCCACGTTATATAAGCAATGTGTTTTTGGGTGATGAAATTTTCATTATCCCTAATTAAACAAAATACCTAATTAAATTACAAAACCACATCACAACCATCCATATATACGATGGATTTTTTTAGGTTCATACTGTACAGCAGAATAGGCAGAGGGGGCTTAGTGTTAAGACACTCGCACTTTCCTCCGAATTCTGAAAGCATTGCATGTTTTGTGGCTATCAACGCCACACTTTCCCTTGACACCATAGCGAAGAAATGGAAATATTAAATATTCGATTCGAAGGAGAAATCGAAGCCAAAACCTGTCGCGTTCACAGTTACACGCTTATACCCCTACTCCAAGACTGTCTTCAAGATGATAATGACGATGCAAGTGACTTATGTTTCTCTTCGATTAATAAAGCAGCCCACCAATTATATAAATTAGATAGATAGATAGTAATAGCCTAATAGTAATACCTATTCACTATATCCAGACACTCACAGAAAAAATGAGCTTCCTTGAAAAAATATCGCACGCGGCTAGGCATAAATTGCCATCATAAATTTACTGTTTCGAAACAAACATCCTGAGTGATGCCCAATTATGTAGATCGCTTCTCCTTCTTCTTGCCTCCTGATAGGTGGTTTATATCACCATTCCGGTTTATGTATTCTTTTTCTTTTTTTTTTGTATATAGCTTGAGATAATGAAATCAGGTTGTAGTTTTATATAAATTAACAAATTTTGTTTATTTTTTTAAGTAATTTTATTTTTTTAAATAATTTTTGTTGAAGATAAAATATTAATGGCAGGCATCAAATCCATTAATAACTTTTGCTCACCTATAAGGAGTAGGTATATGTTAAATAACTTTCCCAAATAATACTAAATGCACAATAGAAATGGATTATATAAATATATGTATGTGTGGCACATACATATGTTACGTAGAAATTCAGTTTTGTCATTCATCAACCTAATCCCGCAAGTCCCACGCACTCATCAAAGGATTACTCCCGGTGACAAACGCCGCGGTTTCCTGTCGTCCCAATAGTTTCTGGCCATTTCTATATACGTAACTTATTTCATTTAAGTCGCCACTCTGGGATTGGGTTGATTGAATGTATTTTATGTTGGTTGTTTGTTTTGGCGTATTTAAAAACATTTGTATTAATCATATATTTAACCTACCTTAAACATTTCGATTATTTTTATTTGTACATTTCTATATCTATTTTTTAATTTCTGATTTTTCTTAGGTTTATTTTGTATCCCACACTTAGCAGGGTAGGTAGATGGGACCTGGAAACTTAGGTCTAAGATTCTCTCTAATTAAGACACTTCCGCCGAATCACCGTTCCACACTTTTCGCCGAATGCTGGACGTTTTGCGTATTGAGCGTCATTATTAAATTATATGAAATTTTATACATGCACATTTGTGCTAAATTAATTGCATATAATTTAATAAAAAATGTGCATTTTTTTTGGAAATCCTACCTGATATCATTAAAACAATTTTAATCTGGAATGCTGATCAGAAATTAATTTTAAAGAAAACGTTGTTCTGTTGCTTTTATCGAGCATTGTCGGTGCGCTTAGCCAAATTAAAGGTAAACTAATTCGCAAATGGAAACTCGAGTGAAAGGAGTTTGAGATAGACTTCGCATTTAATTAATAAATTTTGTTCTTCTATTTCTTGACATGGTATTAATTGTGGCAGTCTTAGACTTTGTTTAGGTTTTTAATTATAGTGAAAGTGCTGAAAAAAGCACAATGTTTCATGATAAAAATATTAGATTAATTAGTTCTTGATAATAATATAATTGATAATAGTAATTGAGAGTTGATATCACATTAAAGGAAAACGTTTGTTATAAATATGTTTATAAATAGATTGCCCATTAAAATAATAGGCGAAACAAAGAATCTATATATCACTGGCCTAACTATCTAACTAACGTCTAAATTTAAAAAAAAACATGTTTTTTTTTATAATTTTTAACAATCACTTTACTCCAACATAATTTCATTGATATTTTGTCCAATAAAACATTATGTAAAACCAACTGTTATTACCAGGATATTCTATGCACATCCACTTCCAAAACCCAGTTAGTAGCTTTATTCCCCCGCACTCCAGATTGCATTGTAATCGAATAATTTATAACAATGATAGTCTATACGAGAACACATCTTTGTTTGCAGATTAAAGCATATTATGGGCCCAGCGTGCGCCGTTAAAACTGTAAAACAGACCCTAAAATCAATAGCATAGGGATTACCTTGATAACGCATCGCCAGAATTTGTATTTACTATACAAAATCCAATATCTTTAATAGGTTCATGTCCTCCATATTGTGTGCCGCAATATCGAATTATTATTTTATCTAAATACATACATCTACTATCTACTGATTCGCGTTCAAAATTTAATAACAATGTCAGCGACGGTAATAGTTGTTTTTTTTTCCATTCCCGAGCCAAAGTGCGGCAAAGTTTCAAGCGGTTTCTGTCCTACTTCAGGTTTAATTAAATCAGATAACTGTGAACCCACGTCGTTCGTAGTTTGCAATGATATGATTCCGTATTTTTACATGGTTTTCTCTTTTTTTTTTCATTTTACTGGACTTTATTGGTGATCGTTATTGGCATTTGTATGGTCTTTGTTCGGTTTAAAATGTTGGGTCTGTGTGGGACTTCTCAATCGCGATTAAGGTATGATTTATTCTACACAACAAATTATCTCTATATTGTCTTAAGGTTAAAAGACGTTATTTAATTTTTAGAGGCCAGGCCAGGCGTACGCGTGGACAAGCATATATACTTTAAACGCGACAGGTTGTGGGGTCGATTCCCACCTGACGAAATGAAATGTATAATATTTTAACTTTTAAAGCTGAAAAAAAACATTTTGACAAAACCATTTTATAGCTCGACGTTTTTTATCTCGAGATGCTTTTACCAAAGTGATAATAACTTCATAATTAATACATAGTTTAATAAATAGAGCAGACACTTAACTGTCCTTACTTGTACTGAGTAAGTAAGTTTTGATTAACGTTACAGTTGCCTCTTAAGTGGAATTGGTCATTACACTAATTGTGTCGCGGCACGTTGCTCTACTTTTTATATTAAAAATGTAAAACTCGGTGGTGAACTTTGCTTGTCACTTTAAAAATATGATTAAAAGTAAGTTTCTATTATAAATTTATTTAATAGGTAACCTTATAAAGTAATGAAGTCGAGGGCAGACAGGGACTTAATTTTGAGTGTTGATGCAGAACTTAACCCTCCACTTTTTCTTACCACGAAGTATTATAACGTCCCCTAAGTGTAACCTGCAATGTAAACTTGTAATGTAAACCTGCTTACAACCTATTAAGCAAATTGTCAGGAGAGAAAAAAGTTTTAAAAAAAACTATGAGTATTCTTCTTCTTTGTCGTTTCACTCTTGACAGAGCAGTCGTAGTCGTCCTTTTTAAAGGTTGGTGGTGCGCTACACAGTCCGACGCCATTCTACGCGGTTGACTGTCTGCCTGGTGCATTCGTAGAGAGGGTCATTGAGGGCAGCCTTCACTTGGTCTGTCCATCGCATGGCGGATCTACCGCGTGGCCTGCTACCCTCAATCAACTTTTCCCTAAATCACATGGCGTTGCATGGAAATATCTTGTTGTCGAGAAATATGTCCGAAGAAAGAGAGAATGCGTGCTTTAAAAATGGAGGACAACCGCTGTTTTACGTCGAGTTCCCGGAGTATGGACTCGTTGGTTCTAAATTCCGTCCAAGACACTCCAAGCATTTTCCTCCAGCACCACATCTAGAGAGCGTCTATTTTCTTATGAGTATACAAACGTATATTTTTTAAATAATTTACCTGACATGCTTGAAATCTACATACCTATCGCAGGTCCTCAACAGGACACACCTCTCGTAAAGGGACGCCTAGCAAAATCACAATTAGTATCTATATTTTTATTAAAAAAATATATTAAATATATAGCTTTGTCTCAGTTCCTGTAAAACAATATAAACTATAGAATCAAGAACAGATTTATAACTTAACAAATAAAGGTATAAATATGGTCATATTTGTGGTAGATTTTTAACCTAAATGTACTTTTAATTATACATTCGTATATGTTCCACGACCCAAAAACATTTACATATCTAATTTTACTTTCACTGTGTACTTTGATATTAATTAAAAGAAACGTCCTTTCCCAACAGTCCCTCAAGCATTTGAAGTAGGTACCTTGTCCTTAGAACCGTGTAGGCGTCTTGCTGTCCAGTGAAATATAGCTTCATATTGAACCTGAATTGATTAGATTATTTCTATATGAATATATTTGATGCTGTTGATTTTTTTTAATTTTATATGATCGTTTTAAAAAACAGTAAACTTATTTTATTTACTAGCGGCAGAACTCACCGCCGCTTTTGCCTCGACACTACAGCGAAAAAATTTAAATATAAACTTAAAAAAATATTTAAAGTGGGGTCGAACCCACAAAAAGTCACGCCTCAAAATATACAATTTTCTGAATGTATTAGTATAAATTCTTAAAATTTTCATTAAAAAGTTGACCAGAAATATATACTTATTACACGTTTCGGTAACATGTAGACAATCAATTCACCGGAAGACATGCCCAACAACATAATGCTCTTTATAGACCTCACTACCCACGTCGAAAAATATGTTACTTTTTCATATAAAAAGTATTCCCGTGAACATTTTGCTCTTTCTGTTGTTATAGGTTAGTTGTGTGCGTATTTATAAAACTTTTTTTCTTTATTCTCTTATAAAAGGCCCTCGATCAAGTTTGTTGGCAACTTTTAATGTGTATGAAAGCATCGGCCGACGCTTTCTAAAGTATGAAGGGAATATTTTATCGCCTTTTTCAGAAGTTGTTTTTAAGTTGCACATTATTATTAATCATACCTGTCTTTACAGGCCGTGTATTGAAGGAAGTTCTCACAATATTTATACAGAGCTATATTTTATACTGACTGACCCAAACTTCTTCCAATAGAGCGGTTTGAGACTTCAACGTGCAAGTTGTGTAGGAAATATTTATTGATTAGCCTTGATTTAATATAAAAACTTAAAGAAATTTATATATTGTAAACGCAATAGGTTGTGGAGCCCTGGAACCCTGCTGTGTGCGAACTGCAGCGTAAAACTGTATTAAGAATTTATAAGCTCGATTTCTCATGCAAACTGTTAATTTAAGGTATATACGTATGTATATTCTTTAGATAAAAGGACTTCTGTGCTACTATGACTCGTCTGATTGTCGATTCGCCTTTTAAAATCGTCCGTAAAAGTTTTCTGAAGGATCTCAACTCTCTAACTTAATATGTCTCTAATTAATTCTCTCCTTCGTTAATCTAAAAACTTTTAATTTACTTACTCATCACTGTATAGGAAATGGAGAAACTTTCTGTTTTTATTTTTATTTTTTCGTAGTAAGAGGTTCGTATAAAAATAAGGATAATTAATTTCTTTAGAACGTTGATTTCTCCAGTCACTTGCATTGTCGATTCCCAGTAATTCGCTACATATAGTATAAGTAAAGTAAAGTTTTTATTAGATTTCTAAAAGGATATTTTAATTTAAAACCTTTTTCATCCACTCCTCTCCTCTCTTAGATCAAAATTTACTTTGCTCAAACGCTTTGTGATGGAGTTGATCCCGTTGTACTTTTAGGTTTTCGATTACGGCAAAGGGGTCGTAAAACATACACGAACACTGGTCTACTGGCTGGCTTTCAAATAATGAGTCTTGACATTCTCATTTTAAAGTAACGACTCAGAAGTATATTTGTAGCTTTTTCTTTGTGTCTGACATTTTGTCAAGTTAGAAAAATTATAAACAAGTAATTTTCTTATTTTCAGTGCCAATACCGTGTTCCAATTAAAAAAATACAAGAACTAAAAAACATTCTAAATTAAAATTCGAAGTGAATGACATAGCCCACAAGGCAAGTCCAAGAACAGTAATGAGCCAGCAATTCTTTTCAATCCAGATTTCTTTTTAACTTTCATTTTACATTCTACAGCGTCTCAAGACTTAAATGAATTGTCTTGGACTACTCCGTTCCCGGTTGACAATCGCTTGACGTGTTTTATGTCCTAATTTAAATTGCTTTTATCGCGAACATCGCAGTTATGCGTACCAACGCCTAAGGTTTGGACCCCCATTATTCACTTGCGTAAGAAATCACTCCCTTTATACTCTTATTGCTTCCGAATTTGTGAAACAGTTGATATTTTATATTTGGTTACTGTTAAATAAGAGAAATTTGTGAAGATATTTAGGTTATATTATGTGCTTAATATTTATTTATAGCTAAATTGAAATTTATGTCTTTAACATTTTTATTAGTTGATATATATGTACTCACTTTGAATTTTCTAATAATAGAAAATATAATAAGCATTCAATATTTTTATTTTACTTGAACAATAGTAACAAATTGTATAAGATTTATTTGAAGAATAACCTCAGCGCACAGGTTATGACCACATATGTTTTATGTCTTTCTTGATCCAGCCCATAAAGATATAATATATCAGATAGTTACACTGCTGTCCCATTTCAAGCGTGCTACTAACATTGTATCTGTTATATAATATTAATCGAATATTTTATATTTTACGCTATAAATCAGGATCTTTAGAAACAAATTTATTATTTAAATATTCTTGTGACTATTATACACAAAAAAATATCATCATCGGCTTCTCCTTCTTCTTGGATTTTTTTAGACTATTTGTCTTAGACACGTCTTCTATCTTGCGGAAAATAATAATATTTATATTAAAACACTCACGCGGAAAAAGCTTATATTTAAAGAAAATTTAATGTAGAAAGCAGAGTTGATGTCTCATATTGAAGCGGAAAGTCTACAACGAAGATGCTTGGAATTCTGAATTCTCTGTTACTACGTTTAAAATTGAAAACCTAAAATAAAGTGATTTTTCTTCTTTTCTCTCTCTTTTTACTAGATTCTACATCACAGGTATCGGCCTTTTTAGGATTTACATAAATTATTAATAAATACATATATTATAACCCATAAAATATTCGTGCCTGATACGGTATCAAAACAAACCTTGGCTTTATACATATATCCTTTGCGCATATTTCCGAGGGCGTAGATGTAAGGAGCTTTAAAGGAAGCCATCGGAGCGTGAATTCAGAACATACTTCATTAAGGCGTGTGTGAGGCGCGCTTTTTTTAATATCTACAGACCTGCCATTCGCTTTCGAATGATT
Source organism: Heliconius nattereri (assembly GCA_013403645.1). Taxonomy (NCBI): domain Eukaryota; kingdom Metazoa; phylum Arthropoda; class Insecta; order Lepidoptera; family Nymphalidae; genus Heliconius; species Heliconius nattereri. Next base: position 2,447,067 of record JAAIXI010000232.1, read on the forward strand.
GAATTTTTAAATTAAAATGGATATTATGGTTTGTTTAAGCGTCGATTGTGTCACGTTTTCAATATATTGTACTAACTGTAAAAAATTAACTGTAGGAACTAAGGACTGTAGGAAATATATTAAACGATAGTATTTAAATGCTTTAAATATTTATTAAATACTCGTATACAGTAATATATGCCACAACATAACGTACCAAGGGACGTCGATCAATTGCTCATTTTTACATTTTATGGCTTACGGTTTAGAATTAAGGAGTACCCAGTGAAAAAGAATGGAGCTCGTATGAACGTACAAAGCACCTCATAAAGTAAACAGTTCGACGCAGGTGGCATGCAAAGCGCTTTCACGTTGAGCACACCCGATGGCGATACCCAGTAGACCTTTTTAAATTTACCCATAACGGGCAAGGGATTCCATATAAGGTTATTTTGTATAGGTATAACTTGATTATTGCAGAGTTGAGCATTGGGGGCTATTGATTAATTCAATAGCCCTTTATGCTAATTAATATAAGTAATGTGTAGACATAGCACCTTTTAGTTCGATTTTTAACAGCAAAGACTTATTCATAAGTAATGACTTTGTATAATTAAAAGGAAAACTATAAGCTACTAATGGACCTAATAATGAAAAATATACAAAAAAATGTTTAAAAATTTATTATACAAAGTTTTACTCATTTAATTGGAATAAAGTGTCGGTTGTATTCAAATAATAGCACCATAAATCTTTCATTAATTTCCCCTACAGCCAAAGTGGCTGAATTATAAACTTAACGTCATCATATACCATTATAAAAAACGAATGGACAAAGTTTTGGGCAACGAGCGACCTCAAATCCCGCTTGAGTTATGCTATTGGAATCCTCTGCAGATTTTGGCTCAGTCGATATTAAACCGTTCGATCCTGATGAAAATATACGATCACGCCAGAATTAGTGGCTTGTTGTACTCGAATTTAACAGTACAGAAACCTATTATACTCGAAGTGAATTTTGAAATATTTACTATTCAACATTTTTTTATTAATAATCATATGTGATTTTTTATTTATTTTTTACCTAAATGTAACAATATAATGTTCTTTAAATCTCGTCTTTTTTATTTACCTTACTGTAGCAAATAAGAAAATGTCCATTTATTCTGCCGTTGAATTTGATTATAAATAACAGTCACCAAGTTGAAGAAATTAAAACCTTAACCCAATTCTGTGAGCAAATTTATTTGGTGCGTTATTGTCGTCCCAAGTAATATTTCGACTAGATTGGCCCTAATTTTGTTACATTATGAGCTTTCAGGTTTTTTAAGGATTAACTTTGCTTGTATCCAAGGTTAATAAAATGGATATTTGACCTTTTAGTACGTAGTTTACGTTGAGCATTCGCTGGTAATAAAAGTGTTTTTCTTAGATTGCCCCTGTTGAATTTATATAGTTACATTAATATTTGATTTTAGATGCGCAAATCTACGAGTTGGTACTAGCCCCTATAACATAGTAATCAAGCTAGATTAGACGAATTTTATCATGTCCAACTGTTAAGTAATAACATTCTAATTAATTTGTTTTATCGATATTGGTAATTCAATACAAATAATTAATGCGTAATTTGGCAAAAATACATTTTTTTATAATTGAAGCTTTAAACGTTTTAATATAATTGAAGCTTTTAGATAATTTAAATATAATACCATCAAATTGATAAATTCGACATCGTTATCAACGCATAGAAAAATTTCATAATGTTGACCTGATTATTATAGTGTTGAACGCAACACCGCCATTTTGTATTTGGTCACGCAAAATTTGACGTCACGTGATACGGTGATTATGTCGTCTTTGGCATTAGTTTTGGGGGTTCCTTCAATATGTATTTATTTATATACTTATATGTTTATAGTATTTAATATAAGTGAAACGTTCATTATCCTTTTAGTAATCAATAAACTCTAAGTGAATTATTTTAGATCTCCATAATTATATTATAAAACATCCTTTAACAAAAATAATTATAAAAATCTAATATAAGTATTATTAAAATTGAAAAAACAACGATCGAAACCTTCTTAGTAAATAAAAACTGTCGGAAAATAAGTAGAAAACTCATAGGCATTGAATCTCTAATGAGTTATCGAGACGCAGAGGCAAAATTGAAACCGGTTGGTGAATAAACCATTTGTATTCAAACGCTCCCCCGACCGGCCACATTTTAATTTACTTACTAGAATTAAAACTGCGCGTGATTCGAATCCGATCCGAATTTTATTCTGATACTTTATTTTTATCGTTGATTGAAGACACCGGGCTAGACTGTTATTATTGGAGGTTTTCTTAGGATCCTACTTGATATTCAATTGTATATTCAACTCGGTCCGTTCCGGTACAGTCGCCAAATCTCTCTCAAGCATATTTCGCAAATTGACTGTAAGTCTTCAGTGATAAAGTCGACTGTCTTCACTCGTTTATTCTTTCAATTTATATATTGAATAGTCTTTACTCTTTACTCTGTAGAGTTGAACGGCTTCTGTGCATTATTTTTACGAGTCCCGTAAAAATGTAAAATATCAATTTACGATACATTTCACGTTAAACAACTAAAATTGTATGACAGAAATGCTTTGTGTGAAATAATCATACTATAAGCAACAACCCACTACCTCCCGATAATATTTAAAGCAAACACCTTTGTAATATCTCTTCAGTTCCATTTTTTTTGGTTTTCTTGCGCCTTTTATCGGAAATTCGATGTTTATATTTGCACAACAATCTCGTGCAGCGCTGCCGGCGCTTTGTTGTGGTAATTTCATTAGACGGTCGCTGGCCGCTGAATATTAATTGATGCCGACGCGGCCGTGCTTCCTGCATTTTTGCCTTTGGCGTGTCTTTCACGTTTTTGCGTGAGTAATTTTGATACTCTCGGCTTCGTGAATTTTAAATATCAAATATGTAATCAATAAGAATTCTGTTTCTGTTGAGTTTTTCGAGAATTTTAACTTGCTTGATGCAAATATCCTTCTTTTATAGTAGCCGTCGTGACGCAGAGAACGTGGGTTCGATCCCCGCTCTAGGGAATGATTATTTATAATGTTCCCTTTGTCTACCCTGCTGTGAGTGGATTATAGCATGAAGCTGATTTGATTTATTACTATAGTATGTAAGTAAGACTGTAGGTAAGTATGTCTCTATATTAAATTAAGAGCTCCGAAAGTCGTAACGGCAGTGCATGATAGAGTTATGTACTTAGCTAATGAGGTACGTTACGGGCATCTGCTGCCGGAGTGTTTACCCACTCTCGGATATAATTACACCTTGTGGGGTCGTATATCATGTTTCATCATTCTTCCCTGCACTTGCCGTGAGCCCCGTAATAGCTTATATTATATTCATGACGTTATTGTGTAGCGTTGAGATGTATTTATTGGATACCAGAGTAATGATATGCCTTTATATATTTTTGAAGGTTTCTGGAACTTATTTACTATTTACAGGGAAAAAAATATTGTGTATAAGAAATTTATAACAATTCTATATATTTATAGATGGTATTTTAAAATATTTCACATTGAATGAATTTATATTAATAATAAGACTATTTGAACTAAGACTTATTGAAACTAATTTGATTTTTAAAGGTCTAAAGGTCTCTAAAAGTAAATATTTTTATTTACCTATTTTGTTGGGTAGTATATTCAATATTATATCCATTTTTTATAAAGTTTTCTAAACCTGTGAATGTCACTAATGGGGCGAGGCGCAATGTTTTCGGGTTGGAGTATTACCATGCATATTACATGAGTTTCAATAAGGTGTCAAAGTGACGTCGCTGAAAAAATATACAAAATATCAACGTCGGTTCGAATAGAACAGAATAAATATGTTTTCTATGAAATTTTATTCGAGAGAATTTGATAGTTCTTTTTGTTTCTCTTTTGAATGCATTTTTTCCTTTATTCTCTATTTTGCTCTTAAATAGGATATTGTATTTTTTATTTACCGAATTAAATGTTGTAACTACTTAAAATAACTTTTGCTAATGGTAGAGACTAAGAAAGAGCTGCCCTAGTGAAATAACTTTTATCGAAAGAAAATATTCCAATTTACATTTTTATTTTTAAGCACGTTTAATGGTGGAAATTCTTTTTATTTGCTAGAATTATGGAATAACACTTTAAAAATGACAAAAACTCATTTTCTTACCTTTACCTACGCTCAATTGAAATTCAGGAAACTGAAACTGTCTTGTGCTCTCCAAAAGCCAAATATATGAAAAAAAATATATGAAAAACTTATAGTCACATAGCTTTTTGTATTTCAATGCATTGAATTTAAAAAACATGCAAAAACGCCGATACGCTCTGCATATTGAATGAGAGACCATAACTAGTTAAATTTAATACAGAGCCATACACTGGCAAAATACAGAGTCAAAATATCACAGACTGTCCAAAAATGGTGAGTAAATATTATGTTACCGGGATATCGGATAGGATTAGATACATTTATATTTATTATATGAGTGCCGCACTAAAATGGTTAAATTAAAAATAACTTAATGATTTTTTAACTTGGATATTTCACTATTTACGGTATTTCTAAATTTCATACTTTACTTTTTACGATATTTTTTATAAACTAGAAGTACCCAATAATTCATTAAAAAAATAGAAGCACATGTCTTATGTATCTCAAATACCATTTAAAACTACAATATTATATGATTAAGCACTGGTCTTTCAGTAGGTTGTACTCGATTTACTAATATTATTAATATTGATATATGTACGGAACTAAATGAACAAATAATGTTGTAACTAGAGCATATTTAACGTAAGTGAACAGATATTTAATCCATTTATTTAATAATTTATATAACGACGATTAATGAATGCTATTTGTATTTGTAGCAATAAATTAAAATCATTCGAAACCACGATCTGCTGCGGTTCATTATCCCCGAGCGTAAATTCTAACTGTCCGAACTAAGCTATAATCGATGAAATAAACTAAGTTTACATTTAATAACTTGCAAACATCGAGATATCTAAATTCTGTAGATGTTATCGAATCGAATATTCGCTGATTATAATCGTATCGGCTCTAGGCTCTTCATTAGATTATTGGATAAATAAATATAACTTGACCTTTGTATACGAGTTGAATAGAGTTAAAATGTAAAAGTTTTAAGCGTTAGAAGTGAATTTAGCTCCTTCAAACTCAGTAATAGATTCCTACCCAGCTCTTCATTGGTATTTACTGGATTTTATGTATTCAAAATTAAATTAAATCAGCTTTACGCTGTATCCCACACACAGCAGCAGGGTAGGCAGCAGCTAGCAGGGAACCTAGTGTTAAGACACTCCCCACTTTCTGCCGAATTCTGGAGGCATTGCGTGTTGAGTGGGAGAACTCAACGCCGCGTTTTGCCTCGACGCAAGAACGAAGAAATGAAAATATAAATGTATTCAATCAATTTAAAAATATTTAGTTTTAAAAATAATATTACTTCTATTTAATTATTGTCAATGCCATGGAGATAGAAAAACTTGATATTGGGTTCGACTCCACTAGGGGGAATGGTTATATTTAGATTATTTAAATTTCGTCCACGTCTGAATTAATTACCAACCTACCCTTAGTTTTAAATTGAAATATATAACATAGTTAATTAAAAAAATAGGAAAAAATATAACAAATTAAAGGCACGATCTACCAACCTACTTCACATTAACATTTTATTAACATGAAATAATAATATATATCTTAATTTGCAATTCTGTAATTTGGACACTGCATCAAAATGCATCCTCCGTGTTTGTCGCCTGTGACTGCATATAAAAGTGACGTAAAATTAATGCACGAAAGTAATTTTGGCAACGAGTGAAGCTCGTAAGGGTAATATTGTTTATGGTAAGCAGAAAATTTTGTCTCGGCTTTAGTATCACATATGTTCTTTACATTTTATGTTTAAATCCCTTGATATTAAGTAAAATTCAGATATTTTAATTGTGGGTATCATTTTCTTTGTATCTATGTATGAATATTTTAGTATTCAAATAGTATAGTTTGAATCAAAGCAAGAATATTATAATTTTTTTAGTTGTCAGTCCAATGATCTTCCAACATTAAAGCATGAAACGACAATTTGAGATAAATACAAAAAGCTTAGAATCTAGAATAACATGAAATGCATTAGGTAGCATTGAATAATTAAGGTATAGGTTTAAAAGAAAAAACTGGTTCCACAACAGTGTACATGAATGACGGTTATTGTATATGGAACAAATTCACAAAAATCTCGTAGAACTTTTTTGACATGTTTCACTTATAAAGGCAAACAGTGTAGAAGCCTCGTATACAAATATATACTTTTTCATATTCAACACCAGAGCGCCCTTTTATTATCGCTGTAAACTGTCTTTCGTGACTGTATAAATATATTTGTTTTGTTTTTGTTTATCACTTGCTGTTTTTTTTTATTTTTTCCTTAGAACGATCTCTCATAGTCCCTTTATTATAGGTATTGTTTAATTCCATTGTGTTAATTTTATTATTTTCAGTAATATATATGTAAAGTTTTATTATTTTTATTATGTTCTTACATAAGCCCTTTAAGGTGGAAGTTTTAGTTTCGTTGTAATTATTATTACATTATAATTGTAATACTACTTAGATATAAATACCATTGTAATAATAATAATGTGTAGTAGTTAATATAAATTTATGATGAAATCGAAGAAATATACACATTTACTATATGAAATATTTCAAAGCCAGGCCACGTCGTCAGTTGTTCTAAACGGTTTTTTACTGTATTATGTTTAAGTATAATAAGTTAGATACAGTATCTAATTAGATAAGTATTTAAGTCTTTATTATATTATATTATAATAAAATCCATTCAACTTGTATTATTTTATATTAGAAAGAAAGACACTTATTCCATGGAATTAGCGTTACAGAGCAGAGAGTTATAACTAACGAAATTCGAGATGATTCTATCAGTGCTGCCTTCGAAGTGTATTCTAGAAATGTATTGGTATTCTTAAATTAAAATATTAAACTGAAAAGAATATTAAGAAATTTCACTGTTTTACCTTCTGCTCCTTCTACGCACTAATGAACTCTAACCGTTTTCTTGTTCAATTCTTTCGTGAATCAAAACAACTTGTTGATTGTAATTTCAACTGTCGAATAAAAATATCCTAGCATTTTGACTGGATTTCTATGTTATAAAACATGTAGTTTTAGGTTAAGTAATGTTAAGTATAATTTTAACTATCAACGTAAGTATGCCAGTTTATTTAGTAAGTTGTTATAATTAAAGAAATTGTGTTATATACTAAGTAAGGTTTATATTGCAATCGTTTTCTACAGATTCATTTGATATCCGAATACTAAAACTTTTCCGACTTAAATATAAAAAGTTGTTTAAAATATATGATTTTGTTCGATATTTTTAACCTAATATCTCTCTTTGACTATTTGATGTTACTGCCAAGCTAGTGTAGCTTGTGTGAAATTTTATAAAGTATTTGAATACTGGCATCAAAGTGCACTCCACTAAAAGCATCGCTTACATCGTGTTTTTATCGATACCACTCTCGTAATAAAACCTCTAGAACGCTCAAAACAGCTTTACTAGTCTTGATATTATATCGTATTTCGCTTCTATATTCAAATTTTATTATTTTAGTCTAAATTATTGTGTTTTGAGAATTTAGGAAAAGCTACACTAAATCATAATTTACCTGTATTTCATATGCAATCGGTTGATACTTATATTATTGTTAATAAACAAGCTACTAAATATTAGGTATACATATAATTTTATTTTTACAAATATTCTAAACTAGTGGACCCGAACGCGGTTAGGCCCGCTTGAACTAAACGAATATTTATTAAATATATTTATGAAATTATTTTCAGTTTTAATAGAGAGATGCGGAAGCTCATTTTGGGTGACGTTTTCTAACAACAAACTTTGCAAGTCGTTGCTTAGCAACGGTCGCATAGCGACGGTTGCTATTAACATGGCGGAATAAATGGCATTTCAAATTAATAAGTATTTTAATATATTGGTATATATCGAAAATATTACAAATATGAGAAAAAAAAGTGTTCATCCCGAGACCCTCAAGTATCTCTATATGATTTTATTACAATTGATTTAGCGGCTCGACCCTGGCTGCGTAAAAGATAGACAGACAGACAGACAGAGTTACTTTCGAATTTATAATATAGGTATTGATGAAAGCTATGTTTTATAACGAACAATCGATTTCCACTTATATCGATTCCATTTATATCGGAATTGCCATAAAAAAAGTCGCACAATATCGAAGATCCCGGAAATTGACTCAATGAAGGCCTGGCTCGTGTTTAATGGTCCCCGAGGAGGTTCTATTAGTTTCATACGATGTTTCTGATTTATGCGGCGTTTTCTTGTATGTATGGAAATTCTTACGTTCGGCTGGATGGTGTTTACTAAGGTTTTGTTTTATATTTTTTCCCTCTTATTTATAGAATAGAGGCCACCTTTGAATATTATGTAGTAGCTTGCCGTGTTGATATATAGATACGAGGGGCATTCAAAAAGTAAGTTTCGCTGGTCTGGCATTTTTAATGAGCACCATGTAACGGGCTCACACTGAACATAGTTTCAGTTTTGGGTCTGCTGGTAAGATCGGCACCGATATTGATGACCGAAAATAGTTTTTTTAGCAATCTATCCTTGACAACAATGGAGGTATCATTGGAAAACGTGTCCAATATTGAATTGCGTGTAGTTATTCGATTTTTTACTGCTAAAGGACTAAATGGAAACGATAATCACAGTAAATTAGTGCAAGTTTGCGGTGAGAACTGTATGAGTGTGCAAATGTTGCGACGATGGCGTACTGATGAGCAGATGTGAACGATGAACAGCGTGCAGGACGGCCAAAAACAGCCACTACGGACGAAGCTATCGATGCTGTTGAAAAAATCATTCAAGATGACAGACGACTGACTATTGATGATATTCTTGAATTGATTCCTTCTGATATTGAGATTTGCCGAACTTCAATCTTTACAATCTTGAAAGATAAACTTGGTTACCGCAAAGTGTGTGCAAAACAGGACACGTCTTTTTTGAGGAAGGTTTGCTTAAATTTCAACACAGATATAAAAAAATGTATTCAAGTCGAAGGCGACTATGTAGAAAAATAGTTTATGTTTCAAATAATAAATAAATGTGCGTTTTTAACCTAAAAATTGTTTTTAACATCATTTTAAAAATAGGGAAACTTACTTTTTGAATGCCCCTCGTAGATAAAGGAAGTACAGATTTGTAGTTGAGTATATCGTTGTTTATTGTGATTCATACATATGCTTAGTTAAAATAATAATAGGACTACACGGGATAGGATAGGATACAACGTGAAACTGAAATAATAATATATTTTAAAGGTGCCTTATGTATAATTGAAAAAGCTACCGCCTGTCACTTTGAAAAGTGGTAAAAAAATAAACTGTTTAAACCACCGTAACTATTGTTACACTTCATTTTCAATGTGGTAACATTTTTTGTTCTTCTCGACGTTTTTCACTGGCACCCAGATGTTCTTTGAGGCGTCCGCTTTTGTTTGCCTCCTATTGTTCGTCCTTTTTTTCTTTATGCTCGCCCGTACTACATACACTCGCGAAATACCAACACTTCGCGTGAATAAATGAATATTAAATATATCAAGCGATATGAAAATAAAAATATTTTCTTACTTACTACTTTTACGTATATACATTTTTAGGGTTCCGTAAATGAAAAGATAAAAACTGAACTGTAATAGGATCGCCTCATTGTCAGTGTGTCCGTTTAACAAGACCATCGTGTGGATCATCGCAAGTGATCTATATGGTCAGGTCAGATCAGATCGAGCTGAAATTAAGGTCAAATATTCACTTAGGTCCCTCGAAGCACAGAACATATCAAGCTTCTAAGTCAACGCGATCCAAAATACGACGATTTTGATTGAAATTCGTCGCATAATCAAAACCTATAGAGTACTTTTCGTAGATATACAGTTATAAAATTTGGCACGGATCATTCCAAATGAGTGCATACACCCGAAACTAAAATTGGTAAACTTTTATAAGTTGTACTTCCCGTTGACCTACCGTCCTGAAATTAATACGGAGGCCTCGGTGAGCGAGTCCGACTCGCACTTAACTGTTTTTTATTTAACATTCAAGATTCAATGTTACGGAAAGGCAATCCTAAAGTCTGAGAGTATGTACTACACTTTTTCTTCGCTATTCATTAGTTACTTTCGTGGAAGTGTTTAGACGGTAAAATGTAACCTTTGCTGAGTTATGATTACGACCTCCAACTTATCGTGGCTTTTTATTTTCTAAGAAATTTTCCTTATAAATGACTTACCGTATTGAAGCTTAATGTTTAATTATTTCGGCTGTCGTCCTGTATATAAAGTATACTAATATCTGCCTTTACAAATAACAAAAGTATTTATTTGAAATGAGTAAACGTTTAAGTTTTTTAGTTAAATAAATTTCCAGTATCATAATTAATAATTTCCAGTAAGTTCACAGACTTTTTGTATAATTTACACGCAATTACATACGCAACATTATAAAATTTATAACATATGTTGTCAACTAAATCTTAAAAGAGCATCATTCATTTTATCATTACACAAGACGTTTCGCTAATACCAATAGAAACTCTTACGAGAAACAAAAGTAGTTTTATTAGTCAACAGAACGAAGTCAGTACTTTGTTCATTCGACTCTACAATATTATTACATTGTGAGAATCGAGTTAAATTAACTGAATAGAATACTTAAAAAAGACATAAAATCTTCTTAAACTCTCTTGAAGTTTATTGATTTTTTATATTTATTTTTTAAACGGATAATAAATGAGGACAGTTCCAGGTCCAGGGGCAGCAGGGGTTCGATTCCCACGTGAGGAAATGATACATTTAATATATCCATATTCTTAGCTCTGGTGATGAGACAAAGCGCGACGTTGAGTTCCGCCACTCAATACGCAATGTCTCCAGAATTAGGCGGAAAATCTGGAACGTAGTGACTTAGCACTACTTAGTGTGTTAAAATTACTTTAAAAATTAGATATTTTTCTGTTGAAAAGTTCCCATTATAATATTTTCTCCGAGTTCAAATAGTCGGCACATAATAAAAGTGAATAGCCTAAGATTAACACCACTTGTGCGATACGAACATTTTTCTACGCTGTCGATAACCTCAGGGAAGCATTCTTATGTACAATGGAAGTATGAATAATGATCAAGCACTTCACACCGAGATATAAATCTCTCAATAATCGATGTTCCGATGTTTATTTATTGTATCGATACGGTATTGAGAACTCGGTTTTTCTCGACCTCAACAATAGGCTGATTTATGATTTCTTATTTATATGTGTTTTGTATGCGGAGAAATGAATATAAAGATGGGAATGTTAGGCGTTACATTATTTTTTTCTGCTTTGATATAGAAAGAACCAAGTCTATATGGTAGCATACCCTTGTCTTTTATCTTCATCAAACTTTTTATACAACCTTTTCCTTCAGTATCATTGATTAATATTGGTAAATTTTGATATTAATTTAATAATATTTATATTTAAATGTTTTGTATAAAGATACATAATTATTTTAATAATTTAGGAACAGATAAAATATATAATAATATTGTGTATTTGTAATATGTAAATAAAATAATATAAATATCTAATATGTTAGTTAGTAAGCAGCTTCTACGTTTGTATAATATTTATGATAATATTAAAATACTACATTAAATATTATACACAACGTATACTTTAAATTAATATAAGCTCCAATATACCTATTATAATATATTGTAACTAGAATAAGTGAAAAAAAAACAAAAAATACGACAACCAATCGATCTTTATATAAAAAAACCATAAAATTTACAAACAGACGAAGGAACTGAAGAAACACTGCCGCCTCTGGATACACCCACTGTGACAGAACCACCACTGTTAGGAATACCTCCCGTCAACGATACATCCAATATATTTATACGATACCTCACACGTAAGTTCTATAACAAGTGTTTTGTTTCAGTGTTCCTGATTTGTTCTGACGGCCCTACGCGATGTGTATTTTAGATTTAGAAACCAACGAGGGAAGCTGAGACAATAATAAATGTTTTTAACTAACCTATAAGAAGTTGATAGATAAATCACTTTACTCATAAACTTAAATATTTCGATATGTACATTGTTTTTTTATCATACGACTTTTCGAAAACGTTACTTGTTGTTGAAACATCACTTGCTGATATGAGTTTTCTGTTACCTCTGTAGTGGAATCGAACTAACAACCACGTTGTAGTCATTATTTAGTAATACATTATTAACTATACTTAGCAATTAAATTATATGCCGATAGATCACAATTAATATTAAATAATTCAAATCCCTCATATAAATCTTGTTAGTCTAAATTTGACAAATGCTAATATTCAGTGAAAATTACGATTCATTCATTAATGTCAAACACTTATTATTAATAAAGCGGTAATAATACATCCTAATATCGCGATGTAAAATTGATTAACGACGACGCACTGTCATCTTTGGCGAGGTTGTAATCAGAAGTTACGAGGGACTGAATTAATGTGCCCTTTATACAGTGTACCCCTTACCTTAGACTTTGATTGTAATCATTTAATGAAGTTGTAATTATTTGATTTTTGTATGAAAATTATATTTTATTTTATTATTTATACCTGTTTTGTATATTTTTAATAGATTGGTGAATTGATTTAAAAAAATGTCTTATTTTTTTTGTAATAAAACTGAAATTGCAATACAGGTATAGATATCATAAATAAGAAAAAAAGTTATGAAAAAATATAATATATAACGTTAGCTTTATAATTTCATTACTATGATGGAAACATTAAAGTTGCGACCAGGTGGCGCTTTGAAATATGCAAATGCAACGTCAATTTAATACCTGGAATATAATAAATTGTAGCCAGTTTCTATTTGACCCCAACCTAACCGAGCCCGAGATTATTGTCATAAATTCTGTCGACCCACAAATGTGTGCGTGTCGCGATGCTGCGATAGCCGCTGTGTAACGTCGATAATGTCGCATTGACAGACCTAACTAGCCTCTAATAATTATTATTACCGCACTAAACAACTGAAATTAATACGATTTATATAATAATATTATGTGGACGTATGTACGTTTAATTACCATACTGTACGTAATTATTGAATTCAATAGCTATTGATGTTGACGTTTTATGAGGGTAGATTGGAAAGTATTAATATAGTGGGTATTTTGATTTTTTATCTTATACTTAGGTATAAATAAAAGTGAATAGCAATTAAATATAGATACAGTAGTCACTACATTTTTATGGTAACTAACTTAACTAACTGTGTTCCTTTTAATCCACAAAAAATGGAGGGATCGTTCCCATAAGTCGCTTACGAACACACAGTAGGAAAAGTATATGTGCAATAAATTGAACCAGTCTATACGCTGGCGTGTCAATCTGGCTAACATCTGTATAAATAAAAACGTAAAAATAGTTTTCAGCGTACGCGTAAATCTCCGACAGCTCTTCACTAATTGCTTTGAAATTTTGATAAATAACTGTTTTATATGAATGTTAGTTTTTATGCTTTCATTTTTGTCCCTAGTTACTAAATGGTTTTGGCGCAATATATAAATGTAATTAAGTATAAAACAAGCTCATGCAACGTTACTAATATTTAAATATACCTGTTGTAATATTTTATACTTACATCTGACTTATCCGCTATATTATTAATTAGCTTTTGAAAATGGTTGTTAATATTTGATTGACATGTAATAGTACTCAAAATTTTAATTTTCTAATTAAGAGTCTTAAGTACCTTTTTATAAAGTTTTAATGTTTCAAGTATAGTAAAAGAAGAATGAAGGACTGCAACTGAAATATAAATTATGTAGATTTGGACGTTTTACTACAAAAAGCCATGGCTGCAAAAGTTTAAACCGAATTCAACGTCCAACATACCATTTCTTAACGTTGTTTTCTCGTTTTAAGGCAACACGCAGATAAGAAGTTAGGAGTCGCTGCGGAAAGGCTATAATCGTTAAGGCAGCTACCGACCTATTTGGGTTTAAGAAAAAAGTGGCAAGATAATAGCCACAAACTGACCCACTGACCCCTTACTGCTCTGTTATTGGGGCCTTAGCATAGTTCAATATTTCTACCGTTTCGTTGATTAAATAATGCTCGCTTTCTAATATTCATATAAAGTAAAAAATATATTATTCGTGAAACGAGCCAGGTATGTATTTTATGTTATCAATACATACATTCTTACGCTAAAACTTACGTATGCTAAATTCAATTTTGAATTTTTCGGTGAGTCAATAAGAAGTGAACAGGGGGAAAGTGCCGACTCATGCTTCAGGAGCGTCGAGCGATGTGCGGAATCCATGGACCAATTTAATTTCGAAAACAGCGACGTCTAGCCTCCGCGTAATTTAATCTAGCTTGGTTGGCGCGAATGACGTAAAAAATAACAAACTTTTTTGTATTCGTGTGTCGGCACGTCCTGACGCCAGTTTCAATCCAGCGTACATATAATACGTGACCATTCACCTCGTCCTCATCCTCGTCCGTTGAGGAATCAACATAATCTGTCAGACGTGTATGTTGCCGGCGCCCTCGCTCCTCGTATAAAAGCACATGTTTGAGCTCTGACAATCCGAATAGTTAACGAGATCGCTATCAACGACTTGTAATTGGCCCTCGAGTGGCAGTCGTTAAGTCCGCGCCGTGACGTCGTCACCAATATAAATGGCGTTTCATTCGAGCCGGGGGACCGTTATGTAGCTATATGACTGTTTTGTATGCGAGCTCAAAGTTGATCCAATTTTTTTTAATATTTCTAATCCCGCAACAGTCTCTGCGGTGGCCAGACATGAATATTTTATCCGTGTGTGGCGTATCCTCCGAAAATAGCGATCGGGCGTTCGTTTATTAATGTCACTTTGATTGGCGATCGCCGCCCCGGGGAGTTTCGGATGCGTATAGAGAACTAAATGGGATTTCATTTTCTAGTTCAGGAGTCAAACGCCCCTCGCGACTCGCGTCCAATGTTCTATCTGGAGTCCCAATAGACAATTTTGTTCTGGTTCGCTTGGCGCCGGGATTCGCTCCGGGAGTCGAAAATTCACGTGTCTTCGCGACTATAATTGTTTCGTGCCTCTGTGAATTTTTTTTGTGAGATAATACAATTAATTTCACTATAAGTAATGACTTAGCGCAGAGTGCCGCTCTTTCAGTCGTAATACGTGAAAACAATTCTGTCGTTAAATTTCTACCGTTCCTCATTTGAAGTTCCGTTCGAGTTTACTGCACCTCACAAGATGAGTTCTCGAGTAAGAATTTTCAAGATTTTGCAAACTGTGAGGAAAGTATAGTATGTGTAGGTACTGAAGTAGGTACCTACTCGAAATCCGTTTACGGCTCAAATTATTTTGTTAGGGAGGGTCTTGAGAAAATCTTAATTTATTCATAGTAGAAAATTGAGTGTAAATGGACTTTGTGGTAACAAGTACCCGTGGTTAAGAGATTAATCCTAACAAGGTATCAAAAAAGTACCTATTTAAACATGAAGCGTTTATGAGTAAAGTGATAATAAAGATAATTTATAGTTTATTCTACAATTATGAAAGATTTTTAAAGAGTGAACTTTAATGATTCCTTACGAGTGACTAATTATTATTTTTTTCTCTACACAGATCCGCCCGAGATCACGATCCGGCCACGCAACCTGCAAGTACGTGCAAACGGAATCGCCGCCTTCTACTGTGCAGCGAGGGGCGACCCCATACCTAACATTCAGTGGCGGAAGAACGGAAAACGTGTTTCTAGTAAGTAAAGTTTTAAAATAAGGACATTATAGACCAATCTACACTAAGGAGAATGATTGATTATATTTATTATTTATCTTCATTCAACACTATGGAAAAAAACGAAGTTTTGAGTTCCGCTTGTACACAATGTCTCAAATTCGGATGGTATTCCAAATATAAGAAAAAAAAGGCAATTTTGTACACGAACGACACTGAATTACAAGCTACCCTAAATGATAAAATATGCAATAGCTACGTGGCTAAAGCACATATGTCAAATGGCCAACAAAAAACACAGCCCATTGATCCCGACCATTTTGTTCGTGATTGAAATGTAAAAATGGATTTTTAGACCATAAATATGTGAACCGGTAATGACTTCTATAAGCCCGGAGCAATGAGCTGGAAAAACGTATAGCCGCGGCCACGCACGCGAGGAACCCTACCCATAAAGCCATTTATGCCCCCTCTAAATAGTTTCAACGCCCGCCGTGAAATATGTTACGTTATCAATCATATCCAGAGGACGGCGGCGGAAAGAATGAGGATCACGATCACACCTCGCATTCCAAGTTTTATCAGCTTTATCATATATATTTTTTGGTTTAGTATCCTAATCTGGATTTGTGCCTCTATATACGTTTTTTTAATAAGAATGGCGTAAACCATGGCTATTGAAATAATTATAATTAAAATTTATTTGTAGGGCAAATATAAATACCTATATCGTAGGTACTACTTCTACGAAATTACATTTTTTAATTGTTTTTGAATATATTTTTTTAAAGTAGATTTCCAAGTCCAATTTTCCAGTTTTTATTTATATTCGTCCACATATGTAGATACATTTGTTATCTGTCGTCGCCATCATCTATCAAATCGTGACTCTGACTCAGATAAGTGTGACAGGAAAACATTCGGATAGTGATACGAATGGGAGGGAAGATTTATATGAGAGCCGCGGAGTGGAAATTCTATGAATTAATTATTAGGCCTGAGCAGACCCACTTCCGCACTAGCGTTGCGAGTTGCGTTAAGGCTGCCACGTGAAATAAGCAATATAATCAAATTAAGGTTGAATTTAAGGATATTGTTCCTGTATGTTGTTTTCTACATAACTTGTGATTTATTTTTAAAAATGAAATAAACAGGTTACTTAGACATTTTTTTTTAATTCTTTTCCTAGACCTTAGACCATCGGTGGCTTCTATTTATGAATAAATATAGATTTTGTATATTTTATCATGCTTTACTAACATGTAATTCTAAATATAGAAACACACGTCTACATATACGTCTGATTAGAATTCCTCAATCATAATACCAATTTTTCCCAGATTCCACTTAAGAGGGATATAAGTTGACACAAAACTAAATTGCCATTTATAAAATCATTTGATATGCGATTTACTTTAGATTTATAACATATTTTCATTCTTATATCAAAAAATATTCTTTTTATTTTTCATAAATCAATATAATAATTATTAGAATAGCACACGGGTGTCGTTGGTGAACGATTGTAATTATTTTCGCATTTGAAATTTTTGGTCTGTCTCATAAATTTTAACGATTAGCCTCGAGTATGTTAGTGTATTTTTTACATATATTATCTACTATTTCGGAATACTACTTGTAAATTATTTATGTTTCCTAATCTTATTTATATTTAATTTTTTTTCAACATGTGTTTTTGGGGCTAGATGTTCCCTTTTTTTGGGGCATGTTGTGACCTCGGAAAAACTTTCGCCAATTCATTTGTACCAATGGATGTAAATATTGTAATTTTTCATACTAAAAAATATTGTAATTTAGTAACATGCGGACTTATGCTCGAAAATCAACTCGAATGTGTCATATGAGTTGATGTAAAAAGCAGCGGATATAGTTTTCAAAGATTGCAAGAATAAGATAAAACTGTTACCAAAGAATTACATATACATATTGAGCGCGAAAAGCTAAAGCTATAAAGTCTTTGTTTATTATTTTGGATCACCAAAATCAATATAAGTTTTATTTTATGTAAAATTTTCTTCTAATTTTTAGTTCGTTGTTTTTCGGTTCGTTTTTTTTTGTTCACAATTAATTCTTTTTACGATTTTAAGTGATAAGTAACCTTAAAAGGATACTTCTTAAACGAGTGTTGGTTGTGGTGGTAGTGGTTGTTAACGAGTGGCATCTGTTGTGATTTGTAAAACTTGACTCAATTAGGTATTATTTTTGTGGAAACTTACATTTTGGTATATTGACAAGACAATACATAAAAAATATTCGGGCGAATTAGGAACCTCTCCCTTTTTTGAAGTCGGTTGAAAATGAAAACCGCTTTTTTGTGGTTGGTTGAAAAGAAATGCAACGATGGGGAATCTTACTTCTGACAATAATTTTAACATAATTTTCCCTTGTAACTATTCCAGTATAATTAAAATTTACCAAAACAAAAACAAATTTTCTCAATTTTGACCGGATTTTATAATCGGATCCTAACCAAACTTTCATCAAACTATCCTTGAAGTGTCATTGGCATTGGTTGGCGTGTTATTGAGTTATTCGTCCATTTTCCGAACACTTACCAATACAAATTTAAGACTTCTGTGATTTTCTCATAGATACCATTGTCAAAAATAGAGCAAAAAAAATCGGTTCCCACATGGGAAGCACTACCTTTCAAATAAAAAAAATAATAAAAATCGGTTCACCTAATCAAAAGTTATGGAGTAACATACTTTAAAAAAAACAGTCGAATTGATAATCTCCTTTTCTTACAGAAGTCGGTTAAAAAAGATTTGCTTTTGCGCCTGGTGATTATTATGATACTGTTGATTATTCCTTAAATAAACAGGTTCTGTTCGATTATTTATTGTTTTTTAATTTGCAAATAATACCTTTAAAAATATGGTAACAATTTACCCCGATCTGTTAACAACTTGCCCCAAGTCGTGGTAAGTTGTTACTTTCCGACTTCAGTCATAAAAAACTTATAATAAAAAAGTCTTACAAAGAATACCCCAAAGTACTGTTTTGATTGCAAGTCTAGATATGTAAGTTGAATTTGATTATATTGTATAAATACTGAAATCATGTATTTGTAGCAATATTTGAGGTTAAAAAAAATGGGAACTTTTGGCCCCGCTCTCCCCTACGCATGATTCTTTCGAATATAATAAAAGTTGTCTCATACGAATTGACGTAAACTTTATGAAGATTTCTTAGATCTCTCCTTATCATAACTTTGTCCATACGTATTATTGACTATGCCGAAGTATGTCTTAGATTGGGCACATATTTTAAATTATTTATAGAAATATTACTGATACTAATATATTTCAATGGATTTATATCTTTCTGTTAATAAAAGTGAACAAAATGCTTAAAATTATGCAAATCAAAAAACCTGCTGTTATGTTTTTATTGTTTCTTATCTGATATGATAGCTCAAGATTTATTATTTTATTTCATTATCATATTCGCTGCTTATTTAAAGAGAACCACGAAGTTCAAGTTCAATTTTCTTAATTAAGAAATAAACAGCTTATTACATCTATACGGTAAAAAAATATATATGTATAAAATAAACATATACCTACTCGTACGTTGCTCTATCCCATACACACCAGATGGCTCCGAACTTCCTCCAATTCTTACAAACATAATTATTATGTTTAATATTGTTTTCCAATAATTCTGTTTGTTCCATATACTCCATATTATTTCTTCGCCTTTATTAATACCTTCTTCTTGTTACGTTATATTCGTTAGTTTATGTTTTTCATGGTTCTATGGGGATATGAATGGAATGTGCATATTAGACATATGTATATGTTAAACTATTAAACTACTGATAAACGTCCATCCCTACTTCATATTATTACTGCTACTGTCACTACATAGGCTTTCAGTTAATCTAATTCGTAAGATTATAATTATATAGTTAAAACTTGAATCGAGTATCGTAAAACTAAATTATTCTTAATTTCTTACACTCAACGAACGATAAATTTTCTAGAAATAGCTGTTTTTCTTAATTTTTTTTACGAAGAAAATTTTGTTTTATAAAAAAAAACTAGACTAAAAATACCTCTATTTTATTTGAAAAAGAAAGAAGCTCTAACATTTAGGTAAGTCCTTCTATTGTTTAAATAATATTAAACGATTTCTCAAAGCGGAATGAAAAGTTTTATTAAGTACACAGAACGGAACCTTTGTTTTTATTCCCGAAGCAAGATAATAACCGTTGAAATAAAATGGAACTCCAGAATATGCATTACGCCTGGAAATTAACATATTTTTATCGTCGGAATGAATAAATCCTGGTTATGTTGGTTAAATAAATTGTTGCCTCGACTCTGGGGTGAAGTAAAAAGCGGTTCGTATAAAACTAGTAGGTACGTCGTGCGAGGATGTGGCGGATGCTCTAATGAGATTGTATATTGGGCAAGCACGTATATGCATTATGCATGTTAATAGGTTATTGTATAATGACTAGTCGATACGATGTATCGGTGTTTTTATATGAGAACGGCGTTGAGTTCTGCCACTCAATACGCCTCAAAAATTCTGCGGAAACTGGGAGACGTACATAGCTGGGTGGCAGAGGGAACCTGGGAACCAAGTGTCTTAAGATTCCGTTCTCATTGTAACACTTCCATTCCGCACTTTCCGTCGAATTCTGGAGGCTTTGCGTGTTTAGTGTCAAAACTCAACGCCGCCTCGAAGCCAGATTGAAGAAATGACAATATTAAATATTATAAACGTTTATCTTTGTAATTTCATGAATGTTCAAATAATTTATATATAACAAACCTAAGATATTTGAGATAAGAAACAACAATAAGATCTCGAGCAATATATATTAGGACTGTGATAATTAATCTAAGGAATACCACGTATGACTTAAATGGAGCAATAAATAAAACTACTCGCCTTAATAGCTTTTATAATTATTACTACCATGACTTATGTATGTATGTGTGACGTACGCTACTGCCTAAATTTTCTTGACACATTATGTATTATTTGTAAACATTTATCATTTTGACACTTTTTGTAACAGAAACTTTGAACGTCTTTTTGACATACTTTGAAACAATAATTGTGACAATGCAATATGATAATAATAATATGTTTTTATAATTATGTGCTTATACTTATCCTTTAAAAGACATAAGAAAAGAGACGAAAAAACTGCGTATGTAGAGAAACTTTCATTTATATTCTAAGTTTCTTTCTTTCCTCGTATAACGGGTACACAGAGGGAACCTAGAGAGAGCTGGCTGGAGCTGAGTGGCGGAACTCTAAAATAAGCGAGAGAAACGTACAATAAGCGAAAGAGGCTTTCACAAGGCGCCTTATATTGAATTTCATGAAAACATTATTTTGTTACTATTGAACTGTAGTTACAAATAAGAACACTATAAATGTTAAAACCTTTTATCTCACGCCATATGAATAAAAACAAAAGTAAATATTGGAGTTACAGAACACAACGCGACGTATGAACGAACGCCATTATTTGATTCCATTTATTAGATTTTAAACATACGTACGTATATTATCTAAATATAGTTTTTTGACATATTTCCATATTTATTGTAATAACATGAAAAAGAACCGGTCAAGTGCGAATCGTTCCCGCTCACCACGGAACACGCTAAGTCTCGAAAATTGAGCAAAAAGTAGCGAGCGGAGTGTCTTGACACAGTTCCTTCTGTGTACTTTCTAAAAACGTGAGATACAGCGTGAATCTATAAGAAACATAAAATATGACATATGTACCTATAGCAATCTTTGAACTCGAGCTCCTTGTATAAAAAGGCCACACTACATTAAATTATACGTCCACATTTCGCTACATTTTAGTTTGTACGGTTATTACGGTTTACGAAGGAGTTACATGTAAATTATATGAAATATCAAAATTTTATATAAAATTGCACATCTGTTTCGTACAAATGCGTCCGCCGTCCCCGAACAAAGAACAATACGGCAAGCCAAGTGTAAAGCATTATCTTCTAAAGGAGAGATTGTAGAAAGACAACGATTATTCTCACTTGTTGTTGAAATACATTTCTGTGGCACTTACTACGAGTGGCGATTTAGCTCTGTCCTACACCAGTTTGTATCGCGCCAACAAACTTTTACCATTTGTACGGTGGAACTTCAACTTTATTCATCCTATTTATAAGGGGACAAGGAGCTGTACGATTCCTGGTCTTTTTTACCATTTCTTGTTGGAAAATGCAAACTACGCTCTGCAATGAATCGCGGACATTATATCTGGTGTTATAAGATTTAATAAATGTCGAATAGAAATTATTATTCATGGGAAATAGTGCTTCAATTTAATTTTTGATGTTAGAAAAATGCATTGTGTTTATTACTGTTGAAATAATGTAATGTAATAGAAAAACCTTTTTTTTTTTTAGTTAAGTTTGTCTTTTCTCTGTTTAGTGTTTATTCTATATTCTTATAATTTGTCTTTACGCTTCTCCTAATCCGTGCCACAAAGTAGGTAAGACGGAAGTGTACCCGTATGCACATAGTTCATAATTGTACCTAGAAAGCATCTGTGATGATTCTTATTCTATTTTGCAGCTTTTTCCGCTATAGTAGGGTAGGTAGATAAGTTACCGTTATAACACTATGTTCCCCTAGTTAACCCTGTTAAAATCGATATATGTAACAATAACAATGATTTTATAGTTAGTATACAAATGAAATTATTTATTTTTAAATACACATGTTGAATGTTTGATGTTAGCGTGAACTTAATACAACCAACATGTAGTAAAACTAAATTGAAATGTAAAATGTTCACGGGTCAATTAGTTTTATTTATTAGCTTTTAGAGCTAAAACTAAAATAAAATGGAAACTCTATTTCTGATATCGGTTCGAAACTTGTATAAAATTAGAACAACGTTAGTGTTTTATCGTTTTACAATTGTTAAATGAAATACTGAACTAAATGAAAATAAAAAAGCATATACAGCTTGAAATGAAACCTTTTTGGCAGCTCAGTTATTGTCATTATTTTTGGGTAGCTTAAAATGGCCGCGGTTGATATTGATTTCGTTCTAGTGTGGGTTAGTTTGCTATAAATACTATACAAAATATGTATACATGTAAAATTATTAATACCCAATAAAAAGCATTCTCGTCAGGAAATACTTATATAAACTTAAACTTTAGATTTAGAATAGATTTAAAAACTCATCGCATTCCAATATTTTTTAGCGTCACGCTGTCCCGCTACCTGTATACACTCGGTTCCCCATTTTCTGGAGGCATTGCTTCATATTCCTGATATATTAACGACAAATATTTTTACATATTACTAAATACTATTAAATATATATATATATATATATAATTTTTTTTAATTAAATGCCCTAGCAGCTATAATATTTTCCAATTACATTAATTAGTTTGTTGTAAATGAAGTTCTCTATCGACTCTCAACGACCATCATTTCACTCGCGATAGTAACCATTAGTATTAATCAATTAGGCAATAATCAAAGGGGAGCTAATCAATTAGATAGTTAATTAATCTGAATACATGTTATTATACTGCGCATATGATATTATATTCGTTTCAATACACCAAATGATTTTACACCGTATAATTTTACTTACTAATAAAATACTTACCGAGAACGGAGTGTCCTTAACACTATGCCTACTTTGCTGTGTGCGGGATACAGCGTGAAGCTTATTTGATTTTGATTTGATTTATATGAATGTTAATATTTATTATGTAAATAAAATATTTTACTTCTCTCCATGGTGGAGTCTGATTGCAAACACGATTTTGTAGATTCTGTCCGGGGAAATGAATTGTTTTAATTTCTTCGCTCTGGTAGCGCATTGAGTTCCATCACCACGCAAGGTGTAACTAAAATTAGGGCGGAGAGTGAAGAACGGAGTGTCTTATGGCTATTGAGCAAAATACCTATAAACAGTTATTTAGGTATGTGAGTTATTTTTCAAAATATGATGATCAATACCATTTTACTGAATATTTTTGAAGTAAAGAAAGAGTTCGAAGTCTTTATATCCACGCTGTCTTCGTTTAAAGGCAGTGCGTAAGGCAATAAATTTGCCGTACAAAATACATGGCTATCCAGTGAACGTGGATAATGTTAAATTCATATTTATGATATTATAAAATTATAATAATACCAGCGACCCGCTCTCGATTCACTTTGACCCCAAAAACATATTGAGCATTTTTACTATACTTTTGCCTTAGTTTTTTTTGTTTCTTTTTTTTTACTTTTATTTTTATAAATGTGTTTCGGTATAGACAAAGAAATAATAGTATTTTTTTAATATTTCCTGTTCACATTTTATTTTGTTTAAGCTTTTTTATTCGTCGTTTTTTTTTCACCACGGACATATAGGCCGTTATTTTTAAAATTATTGTATTTTCTTTTATTTTAATCTCATTTTACGTGCTTAAAGTTATTTTAATTTATACTACATGCCCTTGCCAACATATTTCATCAACCTTTTCTAAGTTTGTTTATAAATGTATATTAAGGAGTGTCTTGGAGAGTATTGTCACTAACTACTACGTGCGAAATAAAGCGAGGAGATGAAAAAAAATAAATACGTGTTTTATTATTTTAAAAGTTCAAGAAGACTTAAATGATTACATTTTAATGGGGCTTACTCTTCCAATCTGTACAATTTGGCAGTGCGCCACCTGTATAGTTTCTGTCTACGTAAAGGATAGATGCTTTCATAAAAATTTCGCAAAATCGCGCTTTTACTATTTTAGCGCTTATTTATTTATTAAGTTACCACTTCATTTCTCAAAAGCCAGTGGCTTTCAATATCTTTTTATGTGATAACATCGTTCGCACGAAAAAGCACAATTCATTGTCACGTTCCGCCCGAGCCGAGCGTGCAAATGAGAGCGCGATTCAAACGATAGAGTGGCCCGATCGGCCTAAGCCTTCACATTGTTACTTGTAATTAATCTGCATAATTTAAAATTACCGTCCGTAAACCGACTTTGCAGACAACCAGTTTATTAAGTGCGATTATTATTATTAATATAGAAGAGTAACTGAAAGAGTCAATATTAAAAATCTTCGTTTATTTTTCATAGGCATGCAGTCAAGGTATCAAGTGTCAGGCATGGACTCGGCGGCCGGGCCCAACGCGAACGGAGCGGTCCTGCGTATCGAACCGGTGCGGGCGCAACGCGACGACGCGACCTACGAATGCGTCGCCGAGAACGGAGTGGGTGACGCGGTGACCGCTGTGGCCACGCTGACCGTGTTTGAAGGTAGGTTTTGTATGGATTTTTTTTAAAGTGAATATTGTATCTATTAATATTATATGAATAATTTTTAATTATTTATAAACAATAATATGAGGCCAGTGGAGGCGCAAGGGTGCGGCTGTAAATGTATGCAATACCTCTAGAAGTCAGCGGAAAATGGAAAACGGAAGTGTATTAAAGGGAACGGACAGTTTTCCTCGTCTTAACACTAGGTTTCCTTGCTTGCTAGGTTGCTATTTACGGGATATAGCGTGAACCTAATAAAATGTAAAAATAATAGTCATGTCCGAGTTATATGTGATTATGCGGATAAAATTATTTAAGTTTTAACTAATAATAACACTATCCAGGCTCTCAATTTAAATAAGTAGAAAATAAACATCTCTTTTAATAAATACACATACATATTTCTATAATACAAGTATAATTTGTAAAATACACAGTATTCGCAATGCGTGTTTCATAAAGTGAACACAAAGCGCCAAATTAGTATCACAAATCACATATTTCTCTCGTATTACAAGTAACTTAGTTATCAACTCTTATCTGACGAAGCCTCGTCAGCGTCGATTCATCGCGTAGAAACTGTAATCGTATCGGCAATGCTAACTAGAACTGCTTTTTGAGGGTTCCGTTCCTCAAAAAGAAACAGGACTCTCTTTTATCACTTTGTTTTCGGTTTGTCCGGCTATTGAATTTATCTGCAAGTTGCGTGGAGCTATCTAACTGAAATTAATATCAAATATTCAATGAATGCGAGCATTTATGCACATCGATTTTGCTGCATTTTGTTTGAAATTCGCCGCGTAATCAAAATCTATAATGTACTTTCCGTGGACCGTCGGGAGTCATGAAATTTGGCACGAAATGAGAACTTACAATACAAATAAAAGAAAATGTCCGAAAAGTAAAAATATATAGATATAGAAAAAACTACAAACTTTTATTTGCATTTGCAATTGTACTTCACATGCTGTCGGAACAAAAAATATTAATGAATAAAAAATTTCGGAGAAATTGATTTGAATATAAACACCACACTAAATGGGATAGAACTTGCAACCATAGCACTTCACTAAATCCGCGCTATAATAGCTTCATCGTGAGAGCTACTTCCACAAAATCAATATGTCAAGAAACAAGACCCTCGCAAGGGAAGTACACTTAAGTGCACTGAATAAAAGTAACGACCATTGACCGCATAAAACAAGCCGTGGTGACACCGTGATCCCTACAGTAATTTGAAAGGAGACAGCCTTTCAATAAATAAGCGTTAAAACCAATCTCGGACGACGTGTAACCGATAACGACACTCCTAAATTGCAAGGAATGATATGAAGAAAATGCTACGACAATTTTCTAAGTGACCATCGCATATTGTTTTATAGGAGTTTATTTAGAGGTGTATTTGTAATGTTCATTCTTTCTTTTTCTTTATGAATGATGTACTCGTATGTATATAAATACAGTTAAATAAATTAAAGTTAACGATAAAAATGGGCATATGGTAGTATTCTATATTTATGGTAGGTTTGGCCCGCTGGATTTCTTGCGCCAATTTTTTCGCCAAGACACTTTCGTTCCCCACTTCCCGAAGACATTCTGGAGGCATTACCTATTTAATAGCGAAACTCAATGCCGCTTATAATTTAAATATAAAACATTATAAATATTTAAATAACACAACATCCGGTTAGATCTCAAAGACAGAGAAATTAAAATATCAAAACCAGTATAGATCGGCAAGCAGTACAAAGTAAATAATTACATTAAAGTACGAAGACGGAACCTTCGTGACTGTAGAACGATTAAATCGCTATAATTATGTCATAATTCAGCTGCTGGCGACACGCTGCTTGCATACATTGTAGTGAAATTACGATTGTTGCTGCCACTGCGGTGTATCTCGAGAACGCAAGAAATTTAAGAGGTTAATTGCGAAGCTACCCGGTTATACCGTTTGTTTGTTCGTTTTTGGAGCTTCTGGTGTTTCATGAGTTTATTGTTTCGTGGAGTTTATTAGTGATTATATGTGTCTGTTTTGGGTTTACAAGTTGGGCTTTACTTGAATTGGTCGTGAGACCAAGTTTTTGTTTTTTTATTGAAATTGAATTAGTGATATGAATATCTCAATATTTTCTAATTTTAGGTGCAAGGGTGTGACTGTGAACGCGACGGTTGTAGGTTCGATTCTCACCCGGTAGAATGAAATGTTTATTAATTTCATTTCTTCGCTCTGCTAACGTGGGTTGAGTTCCGCAAAAATGCAATGCCCCGAAAATTTGGTAGAAAATAGACGTAAATGTCTTTATGGAAAGGAGTGACTTAATACTAGTTTCTCAGATTTTCTTTGCCTATCCTGCTACGTGTGAGAAAGAGCGTGAAACTACATACATGAATACTAATTTTATAATGGTACCCAATGCCAAATATCATTTCTCAATTATATTTTCTACATAACCATTTAATGGAAATTATGAATGAATGTTTTAATGAAATTCTGTATAAAATCTAGGAATAACTTGTCTAATACAACAGAACAGTGCTCTCAATTCCATTCTATCATTTTATTATAACTTGAAAGGTATATTTCACATACCTTTGAAGTTACATTAGATTCAGTATGTTTTTCTTGGAAACTTAGAAAATAATAAAGTTACTACCTCCGAGCTATTGAATTCTATTGTTTTATACATGTATTTACTTTATACGTTTTGTTTGACCTTTATATACTTGTAGGGATAATTTTACAGTTATTTTTGTTGAGGCATTACTTAATTCGAATTTGCTTTTTATTTTTACTAAATATATTTTAAATGTCTTATTGAGCTTAAAAATAAATAGAACTGTTTAAAAATGCACGTTACATTTTACACACCAATAAAATATGGCCAAAATCAAAGGATAAATTTCGGCAATAAATAAATATGCCAACCGAAATAAACTCTGGACTATTTCTATCTTTATTTAAATTTAAATTTACTTTTTTCCACGCTTTATCCCTAGCAGAATCGCCAGGGAGTACGGAGCACCAAAAGCTACGGACTCTGAATATCTCTTTCGCGATGTGTCATCCCCTGTCATCGATCTCTTTATTCATGTTCTCCTTCTCCTATAATAAATTTAGCTGTAAATGGAGAACGGAGTGTCTTAACACTTGGTTCCCTCTCCATGCTATCGCTATTTGCTGAATACTTAAAATTAGTATTGGGACTATTTTTTAATTATCAAATATTATTAGCAACATTTGAATCCGTAATGCACGAAATATTTAATTCGTACACCTAATCAGCGTTACACAAGTTTAACACAGAAATGTTATTACATACAAATACCGTTGTATTAAACACTACTCGCTCGGCAACGGCGACAATTGTAATTGAAAGTTAGAGCCTGTTGAACCAGATGTATAAACAGCAATCAAGATGTGTAACTTGTGTTATAAGGCAGGCATAACCGATATATTAATCAAATATGTAGTTATGTCTGACATTGGATATTTGGGTGATGAGCATTCAATGTACATTTTCAAAGATTATTGCGTAATAGAGAATACAAAATAGAGATAATTTTATATATGTGATTTTAAGGATGTAAGTTTGTTTATTGTTTGCCTCAAAATATATGTTCTGTTCTGATAGAATAAGAAAAAACAATAAAACTTCATAATTTTATCACAGTATTGTTTTTTAACTTATAAACATGAACTGATAAAATGAAAATTGGCTTGGGAAACGGATTGTCTTAACAGTTCCCTGTTACACTGCTATATTATGCATTATATATGGATACAGGATAAAGCTAAAAAACAACACAATTACTTTCACTCACTTAAAGAAACACACATGTATGTACCTACTAAGATTTCCAATCATTTTCTTATAAACAAGGAATACTGCGAGTAGTTTATTTCTTCAAAATTACATTACAGCGTGTTACGGTTAAAGGGAGCAAATTGAGTTTAAACCTTTGTAGAGCTTGAGACTCACTCACAGCATTGATTGTGAGTAACCTACTTGTGTTATATTGTAGTGTTTCTATTAAATTCTTCGGTTAAGTAACACGGGTTTAACTTAATTTATCGATTTTGTACGACACACGCATATGCTGTTGCTGAAGTTGTGTGTGCTCGCCTAATTTTAGTTTATTAATAATTAATTACAGTTATGTTCTCACGAATATAATTTGCTGTTTATTTCTCATATAGGGCAGTATTATTTTATGTAAGAATTCTTATTCAAATATTGAATATTGTATAATTCAATTACTTATTATAAAAACAATGGCACAAGCGTGTCTCTGTAAACGAACAGACGGTCGTGTGTTTGATTCTCACTCGGGTGAAATGAATTATTATTCGTCAACATTTTAGAAATGATAATTTTAAATCTTGCAAAATTCTTTATCCAATATTACCATACAATATTATTTCGTGGTAAATATAAATGTCATAGTAATGTAATATATAAATTTTATTTACTCCAATACATAGTAGTATACGCAATACTGTGCATATTGTTAAAATTAAATTTTCTCTTTGCCTTTGAGTTGGAAACTAAGTTTCGATCTCATAAGTTTTACACTACAACTTCGATTGGTTAGATCAAGAGGCGTTAAACAGAATATAGGTTAAGTGGAGTGTCAGTTGACTTGATTGGCTTAATTATATGACATTATACAATAGGAAATTTACTTTGTAATTTACAGTTTCATTGGTAAGTATATAAAAAAATATATTATAGTTCTTTTTTCGCGTTTTTCGGTACAGATTCTTTACTTTTTTATGGGCACTTCTTTTTAACAATAATATAATAAAGACCCAAACGTTAGTGCTTTGAACTTTGATAGAAAAAAATCTTTGATCTTAATGTGGTTTTAACGTCCACCCGCTACGGCCACCGAAATGGCCACCGAATGATACATCTTGAGGTTTCTCTGGTGTCAAATCTTTATATTTATTATGTTAAGTAATGCATGCAATACATTTTTAAATGATTGCTAAAGTACTTCTTACAACAACCTATAATCTGCTCTGTAACAGCAAATAGGAAATTCATATTATTATACGTGATTAATATCGATTTTGGAATTCCAAGCATGATATTTACCGCCCCTAATTATATCGAAGGCGACCGAACTGGAGCAGGTAATCTACGTGACCTAATAACTAGGCTGTTAGATGCTCAGTACACACTATGCAGTGGTATACTATAGTGGTAAATAAGATTTTTTTAAGTAGGGTAAATTCGTGCTAGTACTACTATTAAGTAGAATTTTGTAGTAGTTTTGTAGTAGCTTAGTATTTTTGCTTAAACTGGGATTAAGCAAACTGAATTTAACTTCTCTTTTTTTTATTCCATTGCAAATAGGTGTATGTGAAAGTTAATTCCTATTTGGGAGGTATTGCGTGTGAAGGAACATACCTCCGTATTTAGTTTTTTTTTTAATTTAAGAAGACATTATTAAGTGTGTTATAATTTTGAATAGATACTTCAAGTGCAGCACTATAAGAAATCTTTTAAATGCAGTGTCACATTACCTAATATTTATAGAAATGCACAGTAATAGGAACGACTTGGTCAGTCAGGTAGAAATAATTTGACCATTACAACTTCACGTCGCATCCCGCATATAGCAAGTAGGGAACCTAATGTTAACACAATCCGTTCCCCACTTTCCGAAGAACTGTCAAGACATTGCGAGTTGAATGGCGGAATTCATTGCCGCACGTTTGCCTTTTTAGAAGAAATGGAAATATTAATAATAAATAAATAACAAATAATTCCCTCGAGTAAGAATCAAAACCCAAAACATCTAATTTTGCCTTTAATTTGACCATTTAAAGCTTAAAATATTAAAGTTTAAAAGATTGTGTAGCATTCTTCACAGAGTAGCAAGCCCGCTTGCAACTTCACTTACCTCAGAATACTTAATAAATTGAAAACTATAGGTTTACTAGAAAACTTTTAATGCGCACCCGATTTTAGCTCAGCCATTTTCACCCGAAGACCACCCGCTACATTATCATGCGAGCTTTTAAATCCAGAAATACGATCTCAGAATACATTTTTCTTATCGGATCTCCAGAAATCTAAAAGAGTTTAAATACAAGGAGGGCCTTTTTAAATTGATTGCTATTTCTTATTTAATAAAATTACTGCAATGTTTTTTAAACACTTCATATCTGATAAAAGCGTATTACATAATATTCGCGTTGTTACTGTAAAAAAAAACGAATATATGATGCAAAGATTGTCAATTGACGTCTTTAAAAAAAGCGAAATAATGTATATCTACTTATTATACTAGAAAAAAATTGAAATCAATGCTGATCAAAATGCAAATTGACCAATGGCCAATGATCTAGTGTTTCCATACCCAGATTGTTCCCTACTTACTGATGAATTTTCAAGGCATTGCATGTTGAGTGACAGAACTCAACGCCGCACTTAACAAAAACATATTATCCAAATATCATTAATTAATCTCATTATAAGTGTGGAACGGAATACAAATAAACACTTCTGCCGAACTATTCCAGCCGGAGCCCGCATAAATCCCAATAACTGCATATTGGAGTCACGTACGGTATAATAGAGAGCCGTAGACGCCACGCCCCGCCCACCTGGCTTTAATCTGAATATAAATTATCCATAATTAAAGAGGACTCGGACACCGGGAGAATAAATGCGGCGACTTGAAACAAAACCTACCCTACCTACCCCTCCCTCCCTTTCGGTGTGAGCCAAATTGGACCAAAAGTAAATTCAATTTTACAACGTTTCATATCTACCGACATTATTCTGCAGTCCACGCTAAAATAGTGGCTGTGGTGTGGTAGTGCTAAAGTTGACTGGATTTTGCTATTTCTATTTGCTAGATAGTGTTCTTTATGTGCTCTTTCGTAGATATAAAAGTATTGATAGGTTTTCTTCGGGTTTTTAAAAGTTTTTTTGCTGATATTGTTTTTTCGTTTAGATATTTATCTATTAATAATCAGCCTCACGCTGTAGCTGTGTAAGCTGAGGGAGCTTTGTATTTAGAAACTCCTCTCCTCACTTTCTTCCCATTAAAAATATTATATATTTCACTTCCTCGAGTGGCAATTGAACTCACAGCCTATCGCGTTTACAATCACACGCTTGTGCCTTGTGCCACGACTGGCTTCAATGTCTATATAATTTGATTCTATGCTTTATAATCTAAGCATCGTATTATTTTCAATACAACTCCGCCCCAGCCTCAACATTGTGCCATTCATATCTCACTAAGCCCTTACGTTAGCTCAAACGGCACCATATTTTTTCGAGAAGCTTTTGCGGGTAATGGCAGTAAATTTGGTCTTATGAGTCTCTGGGAGACTATGAGATAGTGTAAGTCCAGCTGCTGGCTGGCTCCGAGTCTAATTTGATCGCTTTATAGACGGCTTAAAAGCTTGCGATTAAAATTTTTCTACTTAAGCTCCTCTCTTACTCTACTACTTGGAGATTTACCTGCATTTATTAAGTCCGAGTAGGTATTATATGATAAAAAATATTATTTTAATATTTTATTGTTTGTTTGTTTTTATGTGGATTTATATGAGTAAGTAACTGTAAGTATTAGATAGTAGAAATTCCTTTCTTTGTTTTCTAATTTTCAGCCTAATAATAGACATCCCTTATTGTATCGATACTTAACGCCGCGTTATGCTTGCCTGAGTTGGAAAAAGATAATAATTCACGCTACTCACTGAATAGTCTTCAAGCACTATAGTGATATATCATTCATTCTCTTTTACTATAGGAATGAATACCTGCTCAATATTGATTGGCTAGGTATACTTATTTACACTTTGTATTTATTCTATAACGCTCTATCTAATCAAAGTCGTTAATATTAGAAATTTTATACGCCCTGGGTTTTTTATATAACTGCCTAGAGCATCTTTTATTTAAAATCTTTCTTACAACACCTCTAAACAACGGAAGTACAATAAAGTTATTTGGCCGAACGCAAACAAAAGACACTTAAGTTAAAAATGGGAAAAATATTGTTATGGAAAAAGAGTGTAAGCAAATATTTAGACACTTCACTCCCTAGCGTTGCAAGCGATTTCCATATAAAAGATCAAGTCAACAGTACTGTAGTAACACACTCGCTCGCAGCCTTTGTAGCGAGCAAACTGTACGAACAAGAAAGTTATCGATCCCGTTCGGAGCAAACTTTTAAAGTTGCATCTCTTAACATACTTCAAGAACTCTCCCATATGCAAAATATAGAGAGCCCAGTTCTGAAACCGTCGGATTTTTATACGAAACTTTCTTTGATGTCGGATATTTTTGACTGATTATATATTTCATTTCTTATTCAAGTTTTAAAATGTATGGTTTGATATATTTACCTAGATTAATTCTCTATCTATTCTCTCCTCTATAATCCCCTACGAGTATCAACTAAAACCTAGAAAGCCTTAACTATTGACATAGGAATGTTAATGGACGCAAGAGTAGCTTACTCTACACTAAGCTTCTTAGAGATCTTCAGAAAATCTACATATATACTGAATACACTGCTCATAATAGGAACAATTATTTGTATGTTATGGCTACACATGCATTTACGGGATGCATCTATGGATTCTAATGCTTCTCAGGTTAGTCCGTATTTCGACGGGATTCCCCGTATCTGGTTCCCTAAATAGCAGAATTAAGATGTTCTGAACACAATGTCTTTAGAATAAGCGGAATTTCAAGAACAGTGTAATAATTAAGTTCTGTTTGAAAAATAACGAAAATTGTGATTGTGTTAAATTATTATCGTCGCAGCCTCTCACTGTAAACGCGGCGATTGTTGGCTCGATTTCCACTACAGAGAATAAATAGAAATTTCCTCTCTCTGGTAACAACACGAACGCGCGGTGTTAAATTCCTCCACACTACACGGAATATTTCGAAAATTAAATCTCAAACTCAGTTGAATTCATTCATCATAATTATTCTTTGTATATTCCATATACATACATATAATTATCTTATTTCACATTTGAATCGGCAATTTTACAATTTAAACATTTTTAAAATTTAAACAATGTGCTGCACGCCGAGATAAAGAATATTTGTACATTCGTCCTTTCGAAAGTACGTCACGTCCCACAATAAACCCAATTTACGTGTATATAAAATATGACCGCCACAAAATTGCTTTCCGATTGCATGCGCAACATCATCTCTTAAATTGAATACAAAATGTGAATTGAAAATAACTGAATAAATGTACCACTTGCATTTGAATTTAAAGTGACGATTTATTCAGTAAAAATAAATATTTTAACTTGCCACTTCTGTGGTTTTGTGTGAATGTGCTATTTTTAAAACAATAACGTGATTCTGGTGAAATATCTAATTTATTTTGCGAGGATATTTAGACGTGAAGGTTATATTATAATTTGTGATAAATGGTCGACAAATGCAATATTTTCATTTTCCTCGGCAAAGCGTGCCATTGAGTTCCGCCACTTAACAAGCAATGCCTCAAGAATTCGTTGGAAAGTGGAAAGCAAGAGTATTAATGGGACCGGAGAAATATACTTATATGTAAATTTGAATTACTTAAAAAAATATTTTCTCAACATTTTTAATTGTTATTTCATACTTATTACGCTACTTTCAATTTTTTATTCGTTTCCGAAAATAAATATTTTTCTCCAAAAACTACTTAGAAATAACTTAATAAAGAAAAAAATGAACACGCATCTGCACTTTCAACCAGGAGCGTTCCAACAGTCGACGTTATAAAGTCATAATAACTCGCATATCTACTTATAAGTCTCTCATAAAGTCATCTGCTTTTTTCTCTCGTATTAATTAACGTTTCGCACAACTAACAGCATATATAATTAACCGGCTAATTAATGGGTAATATTTTTTATATCAAATAGTTTTATGTTTTGATGAAACTGAACATAGTTTTTTTTATTATGATAGTGTAAGTGCCTCAGTTTTTTCGCTTTCGGCTCTTATTAAGGTCCAATTTTTTTAACCTTGTATATTAATTTAAATTGACATTACATATTCTTCATATAGCATGTCAGGTAAAGCGAGCTGGAAACCTAGTGTAAGGACACTCTGTGGCCATTAAGACATTTTCGTTTACCAACTTTCCGTTACCACAGCGAAAAAAATAAAAATATTAAATAATTCATTCCCGCAAGTGGGGACCGAACTCACAACCGTCACGTTTACAATCGCAGGCTTGAGCACCTGCACTACGATGGCATCACGCCTACAGTCATGTTATTACATGGTTAACAGTAAACAGAATCTAGTGATACATCACCTCCTTCTCCTTTCTACATAACCATACTCAATTACATCACACAATAGTAAATAGCTATAATAATTTCAATTACAAATAAATTGTGACGCATGGTCGACCATATTAATTTATGATTAAATCTGTATTATCCATTGTACGTTAAGTATTATTATCAAACAGTTAATAAGAAATATAAAACGAAATGAATTACGCTCCGTACTCAACATTATGTATGAACGTTAATTAATCTCTTAAAATTGTAACGACGGGAATGATAGATTTGAACAGTGTGTTTTCTATGGTTTTGGTTAATTTAATGGTGTATTATTATTATTGTTTTTATATATTTTATGTTATTATATTTAGTAGGAGGAAAATGGCCGTCGTAATAGGGGAATGATATTTTAAATATTTTCATTTCCTCGCTCTGGTATAGAGACAGCGACAGAGACAGTACAGCGTTGGCGATACTCAACGCTGTACTATGTCTCATCAAAATGGGGAACAGCATGTCTTATAACTAGGTTCCCAGGCTCTCTCTGTTAACTCTTAGAAACCTATAAGAAATAATTGTGATTTCGATGCCCAGAGTAATACCACATAACACGCAAGGTCTTAGTAGGCCTTCCGCCTGTCCTGCTGTGTGAGGGAAAAGGCTTAAAAGTCTATAAAAAAATATTAAAAATATTTCTAATTGAGCTTTCTTCGTAAACGTATTAAAATTGTGCTCCTCGTCTTCACAATTCACCTTCTTTAGAATTCGCGAAAATCCTTACAACGCAACGGTAAGGTCGCGTCACTTACACTTACTTGAAAATTACTAAAAAGAAAATTGTGAGTCTTATCGCATTTTTCGTGAAAGCGAAACGTGAGATTGAAGTCAACCAATCCAATCCAATTTACGTTAATGGGTTAAAAAAACAAGGCGCGAACGGCGTTCGACATTCACCCTTTAACAAGGACACAGCTGCCGACGCGTCGCGAGCGTCTTACAATTTAAAACGATTTTCTTATGTAATAAAATATTTGTGACATATTTCAAAAAGTGTTCCTATAAAGGTTCCGTTTTTATCTTTTTAGGTACGGCACCTTTAAACTGGGAGGACGTGATGATATGCTCTTGCCACAAAACTTATATTATAGAAAGAAAAACTTATATTATACTTATATTATAGAAAAAAAGAAATATTTTTTTAAAACTAAATTTCTTCTAGTAAACTAAGAATAAATTATCAATTTTATGGTTAATTTGTAGTATTGCAAAAACCATATTTGTTTTATTTTAGATAATAGTTGAAGCCTAAATTTCGATGCAATTCTTGGATATAAGAAATTCAGAACCTTAAAAGTGGGACTTTAAAACCTTTTTATTATATTCTAACAAACAAACCATATATATTACAATAGTGTAATTTTAAAGTAGATAAGTAGTATATAAAGCCATTTTAGATACCATTATATGCTAGGACATAGCTCTTATCGTGTTTATTTATTCATAAATCTACTTAGGTGGACCTAACGTCCCTAGTGCTCTTATACATGCATTTAATATGATATTGTTTTGTAATTGCATCGGAATATAGTATAGCCCAAGTGAAGTGGGTGACCTCTATTTGTTTTTTTATTTTTAATTCAAATAAATAAAACTTATATAACAACTAGTAGAAAAAAAACATACTGGCGATTAAGCTATCAGGCTTGACTTTTGAAACAAATAAAAAATCTATGTCAAACAAAAGTAATAAGAAAAGAAGATGCAGAAGCTTTTTATTTATAGAAAAAATTATATATTTTGACTCAGTATACATTTACGCCGTAATATGAACGAAAATAAATAAAGAAAATCATATATTTCTGCGTGAACACTATTTTGTAAAGATATTGAATTCTTAATAACGTCAGTGTGAATAATTTATTACATTGTCTCTGAAACTATTGTCTAACATTTCCAAGGAAGTCGAATCTCTCGGGTGAACTAAGTTTATTGTATTGGTAGAGTATACACAGCTATGTACTTACTTCGATTTCCCGAAATAACTCTACTCGTATACTTCAACTGAGAGTGTCTCAGTGTGTGTGGAGGTTGTCGGTTGCAATTATCAAATTGAAAGTAAATCTATATATATACGCAATTTCCCGCACTTAGCATGGTTAGCAGACAGAACCTAGTGTTCTTCGTGGACACTTCGTTTCCCATTAAGATAATTCGGTTCCTCACTTTCCACTGAATTTTTGGGGTGAATTTTTGCGTATTGAGTACTGGAACATCCCCGCATTGCCTCATTATAAGAGCGAGGTAATGGAAATATGTATTTTTCTCATTTCCCTATGCGGATATCGAACCCAAAAACTTTGCGTTTACAGACTCATGGTTGTGTCGCTGAGCCACGACGGTATAACTATGCCTAATTTTTTTTCTACATCTATATGTATTTATATCGATATAAAACCTTTTCAAACTATTATGAAATTTACAACACTTCTCAGAACAAACAAACAAAAATATAAATGATTGAATATAAAATGCATTTTGCAAATCTGCTGCGCGTCGAGAGCTCACTGTCATCCGATTGAGGCTTTAGAAAGCAAACACAGCGTACGTTTGTACTGGAATTATTGTCATAGAATTGTTATAGCCCGATTTTATACACATATATTGGAAAACATTTTTTTTTTTGAAAAAACTACTTCAGTAAACCATATAATACTTTCAGTGAAAATATTTCTCTAGCTTAAAAGTTGGGTAAAAATCCCTATTCCTAAAGTAAAACAGAAACAACTAATTTATGTTCAAATACTGTAATTTAGCGTTTAGGTTTCTTAGGGAGATTAGAAGAGTACTAAGAAATCATTCCCCCAAATATCTACAGAAAGGTGGTGAAATACGGATTTTACATTTTTTATAGTACACAAACTAAATTATGGAACTAAATCTTTATACATTGATTGTTCAACATATATGAGTAGATATTGCAAATACCCTATAATAAAATATTACATTTGTCGGAACAATCGCTAAAGTTTTCATAGAAAAAATAGAATTAAGAAATTTTAGATTGGTTCTTTTGTTCAAAACGTAGAGAGTAGTACAATTGCTTTGAAACAAAATGTCTTCCGGCGCTAGTTAGCACTATCTCAAGGGAAACAGACATTTACTGAACAGTGAAACATTTTAAAAATGGTTTTAATTTTCAACAAAATTGTTTGCAATTATGCCCTCATAGCGCCATACGTTTTACTATTTTTTTAACAAAGTTATAAAGCGACTGAGGTTTATGTGTTTAAAATTAGCTATGAATATAAAGTTTTGCGTTTTATAAGTTTTGGAATATTTTTTTTTGTAATATAGTAGGTATATTTCTTAACGATATTATGATACGAACGATAACTTGATAACAACAGATACTTAACGATATTACATTTATATAAGTTTATGCTTAACTTATATTGAGATAGTTTTATTTAAAATATTAATATTCTGTGTTGTTTTTATAATAAAAAAATATCAGCTGTTAATATTTGTTAAAAGTCATACAGAACCGCTACATAATTTTTTAATCTATATTGATATTTTATATGAATCGTGCTGAAATTCAACATGCATTAGATAAAAGTAAATATGTACCGGGTATACACAGTACATTAAAACAAGGTATAGACGCCTGCTGCTCCTAATCCACCGCCGCACGTAGCTCAAATATTTTGTATCATTGAAATGAAAAGACAACAAACACTGATATAACAAAATCTATTTTCCCCCAGAAATATGGTAACGGTATGCGCTTGTGTTATTTCTATGTTGGATAACCGATTTTTTGCGTATTAATGTTTTTCTATATTCCGTTGGCAAATGGAAGGGAGTGGTAAGCCTGTTTGCTGACACACCAACGCTCTCAGAGGTCTTCCGAGCTCAATATCTGAGCCGCCGTAACCGCTCTTATCTCTAAATCAAATAAAAACAAGCACATTTTCCTGCTTCTACTCGTATTACGTGTGTTTTAACTTATTTTTGTATTTGTTGTGACAATATAGGATTCAAAGACAGATTTATATATCAAAGAGATTTTTGGTGATATTTGAATAGTATGTTATTATGTTGAGGCCAATCGCGGTGCAGAGGATCAAGCGTATAAATAAAATCGCGGTAAGATGTGGGTTCGATTCCCACTCGATGAAATGAAATATTTAATATTTATATTTCTTTACTCTAGTGTCGAGACATAACTTGGCCTTTGCCTACCCTGCTATACGCAGAATACAGTATGAAGCTGAAAAAATATTATGTATTAATTTATAATAACTAGAAGTGATAAATAACGTGGCTTGGCTAATAAAAATATTTTTTGCTCAATTTTTTTAGGGTTAAAGTAGAATCACTGATAAAGTGCAGTTTCAAAGTATTATGTTTCTTATCAAACCTATACCTCGGGCGGGTGTAAGCACATATTCATTTCCATAGGAGATAATACAAAGCCCCTGGGGCTAACAGTTCGCTACATGGTTGTGTTATATGAAATAATGCAAACATTATAAGTAAATGCCTCGATGCCGTAGTGATAATACAGTTTATATTTATAACATAAGTTATTGCTAGGCGAAAAATAATATTGCTTGTATAAAATAAACAATTAGCGTTTTACAAAAGATTTTTTAGTAACAATATGTGGAAATTTTTATTATATTTATTATTATATTTTAATAGATAAAAAGTAAAATAAAAAAAATCGAAATATCCAAACGTCAGGATTGCAAAAAATAAACAAAATCTACAATGTATCATTGCGTTTGTCAATGTTATTAGGGCAAATTCGATAAAAAAAAAACGAATATGTTCTATACTCACGCCTCCCCGTACACACAAATATCTTACCCTCTAAAGCATAAAGTATGTAATACAATAAACAAATATAAAATATTTCATTCCTGGGTGGGTATAAGAAGTATAAGAAAAGTCTCTACATTATCCAATTTCTGTCGTACAAAGACAATGAAGAGATATTGATGTCGTTCCACTGAATTGAGTTATGCCTTTTATGCTTCTCGACAAAATGGCGGTATGACGACGCCAATGTTATTTCCGCACAAATCAGGAACAAAAATAAAGTTATCCATTCATTACATCACACAACAAACTTGGCACATACTGATTGGTTTTTTAATTGGACGCTGTTTTAATCTTAATAACTTAACGTGGCTTAAAAAGTATGTATAATATAGTAAAGTGTTCGTTGATTTATATTAGTTTTGTGGTTTCGACGTGAGTGTGGTTATTAAAGTCTAAAACTTTGCTAATAACTTCTTTGATCAGACCTCTTTTTTTTCGTTCACTTGTATATTAAACAATAGTTGGCATTGGATACTACTTCTTATTATATTTTTTTCAGTGAAAATAAATTAATGCATAGTAAGATATCTTATAACAAGAGACCAATTGTGTAGGGGAACAAGCGTGCGACCGTAAATGTGACAGGCTGTTAGTTCGATTCAAAATAAATATTTCATATTTCATTGGTAATGAGGCGAAACGCAAAATCATGAAATGCTGGAATCAACATGATAATACCTCCAAAATACGGCGGAAAGTGGGAAACTAAGTCTAAATGAGAACGGAGTGTGTTAATACTAGTAAGGTTCACAGATTCCCTCCGACTACCCTGCTATGTGCGAAATAACTTATGAAGCAAAAAAAACTATATAAAATAAATGAACACACCCAAACGAATTCTAAGGTAGCCCGACACATTCGCTTTTGTGTAATTAACTACCGTAAAGAAACCACAAAGCCTACTTAATTAATATTAAGATAATAAATAAGGAAAATACAAAAGGATTTCAACATTACTGTGACTATTGTGAGCTACACAAGGTAATCTTCAGGAAACCGCGGAAAATTCATTAGTTACTCCAACATAGGTCTCGTACGCCTGGTCTTTTTCTACTATACGAGTACGTCCCATATAAATATGTTATAATTAAAGGCTTTAAGTGAATTTTTCGATTTAATTTTATTCTAGTTATTGTATTTCTTATTGGGTCTATTGTTATTTTCATAATGAAAGGTTTCCGTGGCGTAGTTAGTTGGTAGCTTACAGCAATGAATTAGTAGCTTCAAATATCTATTCTAAATATATATCCACAACGCTTGTGCCTTTGCACCATAACTGGTCTCACTTTACTTAAAAATATATTAAAAGTAATAATAACAAGCTTTGCCATCTTTCACATTACTCTTGATGTCCAAATCTCTCTAGCCGCATCCAGAGTGACAAGCGTCATACACATGTCGCCGAGGAAACACGTAATATATTTACTTGACACTGTCACTGTAGTGTCACTTGACTCACTAAGCACGTGTGTTCATCATAATATAATCCCGAGACGAGAGCCCTCGGATACCTCTTCACGGGTTTGACGGTTATTGTTGGTATTTCTTCTGGTTACCTCAGAGGTGACCTCTAAGTATAATGTACGAAAATAATTTTGGGAGCTCATATTTTTTAGGTTTTATTTGTGAAGGCTGTCTTTTACTTGCACCTTTCGCCTCCACACTGTATACTGCACACAGCAGGGTAGACCGAGCGTACCTAGTGTTAAGACACTCCGTTCGCCACTTTCTGTCGAATTCTGAAGGCATTGCGCGTTGAGTGGTGGAATTCAACTTCCTTGACTTTGCCTCTACACCAGAGCGAGTAATTGAAAATATAAATTTTAATAAATATTTCGTATCTTAGAGTAGAGATCGAACGTTTACAGTCGCATTTTATGCCACTGCGCCAAATTTGGCCTGACGTTATTTTTTTTTACATTTTACATGGAAATTGCTAATTTTACTTAATGATCGCTATAGTATCACATGAACGCCAGAGTAAGCCAGGTTATATTGTATCTCGGAAAATTATATAGTTTCCGCGGAAAACAGAATTTATGTTGCCACAATTATCTCCCAATTTACTCCGAACCAAAATGTTTATGAATAATTACTTTCCAACATGTTATGGATCTCCGCGTAGTCAGAGCGAGTCTACATGATTATAGACAATTAAACATTCTGTT
This sequence comes from Heliconius nattereri, assembly GCA_013403645.1. NCBI lineage: Eukaryota > Metazoa > Arthropoda > Insecta > Lepidoptera > Nymphalidae > Heliconius > Heliconius nattereri. The sequence goes on from JAAIXI010000232.1 coordinate 2,489,629, forward strand.
TGAATTTTGATTATTAACACAATCAAGCTTTTGCCTAGCAAAATAAATTAAATTATTTATTATATTAACAAAAGCAAGTCATTTTAGTGTTTTATACCTTTATAAACAGAACCTAATGTTAAGGTACTCCGTTCCCTTTTTTCCGAAGAATTCTGGAGGCATTGTGTGTTAAGTGACGTTACGCTATTTTTAGTTCTCTATCATTTTTGCATCCAATTTTGACATTAAATCTGCTGAAATCGCGAACTAAGTCAATATTAATAAAAAAAACTTCAATCAGTCTGTTTATATAAATCACATAGTGTAACTACTATGGCAGGTTCTCAAGCTAACACTGTAGAAGCCAGGCACTCCCCACCTTAGTGACTGTAATGGACGTATCGTTCTTTATATTAGCCCCTTTAGCCCGTTGATGTTTACAACTCAGAGCAACATGTTAGCGCTTTGTTTAATTCATAAGGCTAAGGGAGCGAAACGAGAAGGTCATTTATTGTTACTTAATGCAAAATACTCCTACTCGTATATTAATGACGTTTTCTTACTTGTATGCAATTTTGTGAGGGCAGCATTGTTTTTGTGATGAAGAAAGAAAGATCCCAAAGTGTGAGTGGGAGGTATGGTGATATTTATTTTAACAAAGTGAATACAAAGTAGAATTAAAAAAACAGATTAAGTGCGCGTCAGACTCATCCGCCAAGATTTCGGTACCATTTTTAGGATTGTATTATATTGTTTAAAGACTGGAAAGCAAAAATATTAAGAAGTGTGTTATAATAACTTAGCGCTTACTTAATTATTCTGGTGTCCTGCACGAAACACTGCAGGCAGAAGGAATTTGGTAATCTAGTTTCTAGACACTCTGTTCTTATACCCATACGTTATTACGTGCTAAATAGCGAAACTCAACGCCGCGCTTTGCTTCGTTACCAGAGTGAAGAAATCGTACAATCTGTCGCGTTTATATTCACTTGAATGTGCGCCACATCTTACCTCACAACTTACCCATGTAAAAATAATTTGAAAACATTCACAAATAACACTGTCGAATTTATTATTATCGAGGTTAATTAAACCGGAAGGAACCGTAAATAATTCCGGTTAATAAGTAATGTGCCGCTAACAATGGAAGTCGAAAAGTGAGATAATTACCATAAAATTACTTTAAAATTCTAATTAAAGAGGAACGCACTTGATACGTTCGAGAAATTAAATTGTGTGTTGTCGTACGTCGCGTCGATTCATTTCTGTTGTAACTTCACGGTACGCTTTTGCTATTTGAATAATGTATGAATCTTTTACTACTAATATTGTAAATGTGAAAGTTTGTACGAATATGGATGTTTGTTTCACTTTCATGCAAAAACTACTCAACATATTTAGATGTAACTTTACAATAATCTAGTTTATATATCAGAATAACACTCGTACATGTGAAGATTTTGTATAATTTGGCTACAATATAAAAATGTAGTGGGATACCAGCGTGAAGCTAAAAAGTGTAATTAGTAACTCTTTCTGGCTAGTTTCAAAACGAAGAATGTATATTACATTACGATATTATTTCAAACAACTTCCAACAAACATTTTAGTAAGTACAATAATTATTTGAATTAATTAAACAGTTTCTTCCTGTAGTAAACTGTTTAATTTAAATTTCATACCGAACTTTGTTCAATCGTAATCGATACCCTCCAAGGGGAGTAACGTTGAATTGCCTTGAATATTTATAACCAACTTAGGGGATATATGAGTGTATTTAACTATTAAGTTAGTTAATTTTTTTACATTTTTTTAAGGTTTTATGCTATTCCACACTTTGAATTTTAGAACCATATAACCAAATTGTACTATATTATCTTATTATATATACTAAATATAGTATATCTTAATGGTCAATTTATAGTTCTAATTACTCTCCAAATGAAACTACATACTGCGGTCCACCACAAAGACGTTGCCGTTTTCTTTTCTTTACTATCTTCAGCCTGCAGTCCTTAGTTCTTCGTCTTGTTCTGTTCCGCTATTATCCATTTAATTACTTAACTATTGTGCCAGCTGGGATTATTTATTATATTTCTAAACGGCAAACGTTTTATATTTAATTCTTTAGTAATAGAATGATTGATTGAGCTGAAAATGTTAAAGGATTTTGATATAACTTAATTTTTGATATGCTCTTAAGTTTATTTTAACAGCGGAATAATTAAACTCTGTTGTTAACGTGTTGTTAATTGTGTTGGAACCTAAGGCTGTAAATCGTCTAACCAAACCAAGGATATTAAAATAGTTTTAAGTAACATTTATTTGCGTTTGAACCTACAACTACTGTGTAAAATACAACCTAACTTTATTACGATAGCGAGTTATCTTCAAGCATATAGAATAGGGCAGAAGACACCTACCTAGTCTTAAGACACTCCGTTCCCCGCTATTCGCCCAATTTTTCAGACATTGCGTGGTGATTGCGTAAAACTCAACACTGCGCTTCATCTTGCCGAGCGTGAATTGAAACCACAATGGCCGCGCTTACAGACAATTGTTTAAATCAAAGCCTTAGTTATTTAAATCGAAATATAATTGATATTCATAAATACGAATGAACCTTAGCTTGTTTAAGACCTGTTATTTTTAAGTTACAGTATTTTTCTTTAGTCAATAACTTACTAGATATTATCTTGATACATTTATTCGACTTGAAACTATAAAATGTAACAATTATATTACAAGTATAAAATAATTTTACGTATTACGATTAATTAATCTAATTAAGAACGAAAACATAGTGTTATAATTAATACTCTGTTATTAATTTACATATGCTTAATTACTCCCCAAATGAAACTACGTCGTGACTGTTGTAGGTTCAGTTCCCACCCACCCAACATTTTTCCTGCTCATATTGGGCAAAATCGTTAGGCTGCAAAAAATATTTTTAAAATTTAAGGTTGCTAAAAATGCTGTTCCACCATACATTCTACATTGAAATTCTTATACTCTTGATGCAAAAGGCGCGGATTCAAACAAGTTAAAAAATCTATTTAATTTCCACTACTATTAATTTAAATTTATTACTTTTCCTTGTCCCATTGCTGGTATAGCAAAATAATTTCTACGTATTCCTTAAAGTAAATCTAAACATAACATATGCGTTAACTCTGTAAAACGTCAATAATAAACTATCAGGCATTTTTCCGCCTGTAAATATCATAATTACATAGTGTGATTTAATTACTGAAATATTTCAGTCGCGGTACTATATAACAAGTCATTTAGAGAATATTTTATATTGTAAATACTGTAGATAGCTCATTACTGCACCCTGTCACGAATATCTATTAACTCGTTTGATTGATTTTTTTATGAATTATTACTACGTTGTCGTAGTAGTCTACCCTTAGAGTTGTTTTTCTCTTTTTAACTTCACGCTGTATCCCGCACGCAGCAGGATTTTTTTATAAGGTTTAAAGGCTTGAGGCCTGTAGTGACGTAGGTGGGTGGTGACTTCGACTCCCACTCGACGAAATTTGAAGTTGAAATATAGAATGTTTTCATTTTTTTTAACTCTGGTAACGAGGCAGTACGCAGTATTGAGTTCCGTCTTTGAACATATTTCTTACTGAGAACAGAGTTCTACACACTAGGTTCCAAATTTCCCTCTGCCTACCCTGATCAGATGTTCCTACTATTATGAAGAAAAGTAGTAAATGCGCTATTCTTATGTAACTTTTAGAAGTCTTAAAACAATTACGTAAAAACCGGAACTTGCATATTATAAAGCTCAAAGCTTAGGGTAAGTGTTAGAGGCTTAAAAGTTTAACTGATAGGCACTCAATATTTGACACAGTATTCTCGAATCGAATGGAAATTATTTGATGTCAAATGCAGTGTCTCGCTTCGTATTCCAATTCACCGTCGCCGAGCTCCATCTACATACGAGTATATAGACCAATCGAAATGCAGATTTGATGAAAATTAAATAAGCCAAACTTTGCTTAACTTACGATTTGCTTTTATTTTGCCGATGTTAGGACTCTATTTACATTATTTTATAAGCAAAATAAAAATGTGTCACATTTCTCCTTTCGTCAATTAATTAGTTAATATTTTTGTTGTACTTTAAAAATGTGACATTTTTTCTATTTTCAGAAACAGTCTCCTTCTAGAAACAGTTTTCTTCTCCAAAGAAGATAATTTTTAATTTCTTAACGGTCTACGCGACTCCACCGACGTTATAATTGTTCACATTACGTTAATGTCAAACTTTATTTAGTTTATAGATGTTAGGAGTGTATTAATTTCTTCGAATAGCTTGATGATTGAGAAGGAGAATTGAGGCCAGTCGTGGTGCACGGGCACCACAGTATCCAAAAGAACGTAAAAGTTCATAAATATAATTGCAATCAAAAACTTCTCCAAAACTATCATTATAAAAAAAGCATTCACAACAATGCTTCAATGTTTTAAAAGTATAAAATGCAAATAAGAATTATATGAAAGTTCATACTTACTCGATAAAATTCTATTCCGCGTGCATTTTCAGCTTTTCAGCGATCTCATAATAACGTTCATTGAAAATTAATCTCTCTCCATATGGCAATAAGGGTGGAAAATAGATTTTTGACAGTAGATTTAGACTTTAAAATACTATACTAATATAAGCTTTATTACAGAAAGATAAGGTGCATAATCGTACAATTTCATAAAAGTTATAAATTTCGCCGCTAACTTGATATTAATTACGCAGTCTGCGCCCAGACTGGCCGCAAATTGTAATATATTGTACCGCTCGTTATATTAACTGCCCATATAAATTTATCTATGACTGTAACGTTAGGATGGACCGCTTAAGATTCTTGTAGAGTACCATCAAAATGTGTCCAGCTTTTTGTTCCGGCAACCTTTAGTGACGGAATAACGTTTATTCAGTTTTTTACCTTAGGCCTTATTTTAAATACGATAAGTTAAATACCGTCACTAGACATCTCACTTTATCTAAACAACACAAAAAGACATTATTTCTATTATTGTTCTTTAGTTTCACTGTCTCGTTTGGTAAAAGGCATTATAGTAAGGTTTGTAGAGAATACATAGGGTGATAAAAATTAAATAATGAAATTTAAAAAAAATAAAAATATATATTGCGGATATAACATGTCTTTTTATTTCTAATTATGATTCGAACAAATACATATCAACCATGCTTAATTCACTATATACGACTTGAAACTTGAAATGTTATATTGGTTTTACTCTAATATATAGTGTTAAATTGACCCCAGCTCCATAATAAAAGATTCAGTAGCAATCGTCGAAAACATATTAAACTATAAAAAGCTCTCTCAAACCAAGTAAAAGGCAGTCCGACATCAAGAGGAATGAATTCAATAATCCTCCGCGGTGACCGTCATTTTGTCGGATATACTGATAGAGCGATATACTGGAGTGGTAATGTTTAGAAATGACATAATAGTAGAGTAAGTGTTGAAGTAAAAATTGATTTTTTTAACCCTTTCGAAGAGAAATGCGGAAATATAGAATTTTCACTATATTATTATATTATATATTTTCACTACTTATATTGCTACTTACATCTGCCTGTAAACATAATGATTAGGTGCTCGTTCCCCACTCGGGAAAACTTAACACACAATATCTCGAAATAAAGAAACATAAATTCATAACAATTCGTTCACTTTGTCCACCTTTCTATGCGTGATAATATAATAACAATAGTTAGACTAGTGACCTCTACTCTAACCTTAGAGCATTCGCAATATAGCTTTTAATAATATTTTTTTCTAAATGTAAGCACATTTAAAATTGTGGGTTGTGAATATTTAAGTACTGCTCTGCAGAAGTACTTTTCTTCACTCTATAAGGCATAGTATACGATGCTCATACATTATATATCAGGCCGCACTATCTATTGCGATTGAAAAGCTGCTTGAAAACGTACTATATATTTTTAGCACTACTTATATTGTGTTTTGCGACAGATGCTTCAAGTTGTTTAAAAAACAAGTTTTTAGAAATATACTCTTGTAAGCTATAAAATCAAATAAAACAATGCAAAAAATCTAAGCTATTTGAAATATTATGTATATTTACATATACATATTTTGCTCAACAAACATAAAAATACAGTTTCCATAATACTTTTGTTGTAAATTTTATTGAAAATGCGTAAGATATTGAAAGTTGATGACGAATATACCTTTGCACCACAGATAATATATGAAATCTTCATAACAAAGTCACGTTTCGTACTTTACAGCAGCATCGCGTAATACATCGGTTTAACCTGGTTATCGTACTGGTTGCCATGACAACGACGTGTGCACCAGCTTGAATATCATTTTCGTGCATTATTTTTATTAAGGACCAAGAAGAGGATGGATGATAATCTTTTATTTGATGGTATGTGTTGTTTGTGTGGAAGTGGAGTGTTTTGACACTAGGTGCTTTATGCCTGGACGCAGGTATGCAGGTATGCTTACCTGCTATGCGGGCTAAAGTGCGTGAGTAAGCGTGAGTAAGAATTAAAGTAATTTTAAAGTATTTTGAATAGTACATAAACATATTATGTGCTTTTTAATATTTTGATATATATAATTTATTTTTAGCTTCATGCTGTATCCCGCACATAGTATGGCAGGCAAAGGGAACCTTTAACACACTCTATTGCTCACTACCTGTCAGATTTTTGAGTTGTCTGTTTGTTGTGCCTTGAGTGGTGGAACTCAACGGCGCGCTTTTGCGCTTTTTTCGCTGCCGGGCCGAGAAAATGAAAATATGAAATATTTAATTACCACGAAACTTGAACCTACAACTACCTACTACGCAATCGCATATGTGTGTTATTTACACACATTAAAATTCATTTATTGTTTTGAACATTATTTTTAAAATACGATAAACGTATAAAATAAACACCCTCTTCCTACATTTACGGGTTGGCGTGAAAGGTATCTTAGAATTTTCTCTCAAACGTTCTGGATTTCTTACCATATTTTCTTTTACCGTCATGCACGTGATGAATTTTAAATATAAATTTTTCACGTGATATTTTGTTACATTTCACGGCTACTACATACCATCTTAACACTATAGCGCTATGTTTGTAACGAAAAAATCAGCTTCATACTTTGTCAGAATGAAATTTTTTTAATGTTAAGTGACGGAACGCAAAGTCGTCGTTTTGTCTACAATAAACTTTAACATACGAAAATAATATAATTATAATCATTAACCTGTAGACTGTCCAACTGAGCAATTAAAGCCTAAATATATAATATTTCACTTCCTCGAGTGGGAACCAGGCGCGTTTAGAGTCATACGCTTGTGCCGCTGCGCCTCAATGGGTCTCTTAATAGAAGAGTATGTACTATGTACTTATCTATTTAATATACACATATACGTTACACTTTACATATATAAATATACGTATTTGTATATATGTAAGTGTATTCTGCGTCCTGATGTTAACGACTACCAATGAAACCCGACAATAGCTAGGATCAGACCGACCTACACGTTATTACCCCATTAAACATTTCTTTCTTACAAAAGTGGACGTTATTTCGTTATGCGTAGAGTGCATTATCACGGTCACCCATTTCTCCTGAAACAGCTAATTCTGTAATGTTAATTCGGAGTATTAGGTTCTTCGGACGGTTAACGAAAAAATTACCCCAAATGAGATTTTATTTATGTTGTAATTACTAAGGAGCAGTCAAATGTAGATACTTAAATGTACATGTATGTACAAATGTACATGTATAATATATATGTATATGCTATTCTACCTGAATTATTTTATATTCATATATATGTTTTCTTTTTCCATACTGTTCTTTGTTTAAAACCTTGCTAAGATTATCGATACTTATAGGTCTTTGATTTTATCCTGGAATATATTTTCAATTATTATTATGTTAAATATTATGTATTAATTTTAAAGGATGTCATTGAGTTTCGAAAATAAACAATATCGTAACATTATTAGGATGTATTATTCCCCCAAGATCCATAAATATAAAGTAGTATATTAAGAATAGATAGAGCCCAACAAATTTTGTTCCGGCCCAAACTTAGTTCTGATCCGCCCAAATCTTACGCGTAATATATAACTTGGCTGGTTGAAACTCTGGAAATAACGTCAGTTTTGTTGCTTAATCAAATTTCGTTCAGTTCGGCCAAGGGGGAATTTCATTTGGGGAATTAACGTTTCACTATCTTCATTTTACCCGCGTTTTAAGATTTGGGGAGATATTTCCGCAATTCTCAAGTCGAAGGATTGTCTTGCAAATCCCTCTCCGAGTTCTATTGTTTCGGTGTCGATTTTGCGTATATTAAAATATGCATTTTAATATTTATTACTTATTAAAAACTTGCGAAATATGTGTTTTGCTTTCAATTATTATTTTTTTCAATTCGTGCTGTATTGCATATACTCGTATAGCAGGGCTGGCAGAGATAGCCCCACTTTCCGCATGTAGGCGTTGCATGTTGAGTCGCGGTATTCGCCAACACCTCGGCTCGTTGCCAGAGCGAGGAAATAAAAATATTAAATATTAAATTTCCTCGAGTGGGAATCGAACTCGAACATCAGCGTTTACACTCGCACAATTGTGGCTCTGCGCCACGCCTGACCTTAAATATTAAATTATTTGGATAAAGCTAAGTTCTAATTTTTAATTTTGTAATATTTGTGTTTATTGCAGCTGACAAAGTGCCACCCGGGTTCCCGACCATTTCGCCGCCTTCTTCAACGATGGTAGTGGAAGTCGGTCACACAGCGACGTTGCCGTGTCAAGCCAGCGGGAGCCCGACGCCTAAAGTCCGCTGGCTTTGGAACTCTCTACCTCTCGATGTGGCTTCAAATCCGAGATATGCATTGCTCAATGATAAAATGCATGGTAAGTGTTTTTACATAATGTATAATTTTATCACCAAATATTGCATTTTTCTAAAAAATATATAATTACAAATATCTGTCTTTTGGTAAGGTTTCAAATCTCTTTAATATTCTTTCATTATATACGAGTATATTCCAAAGGAAATAAACATGGTTAATATTACGTTAAAAAGCAATTTAACATGACTAATATATTTTTAAAGAAAATCCGCAAATAAATATTATAGTATATTTATTATATTATCTTCTCAAAACTGTATTACAAAATTTTCACCAAGAAAAATCTATTTTCTTTGTAATAAGAATTTTGCTCATCCCAGTAAAACCTACGTACCTCAACGAGTACCATCTAATCTTACAAATTTAGAAATACAAAGAGCTAATATATATTTTATAATGTGGTAAAAATATAGTATGATATTATTACTATGTACGGTTGTCATTTTAATTTTATGTAAATAACAAAAATCTTAATACATTTGAGATACGAAACTATAGCCATACATACATATAGCCTCGGTCAATACTCATAGGCGCCATTGTGTTTCATTATGCCACCTATTGAACTAGCACTAAAATAACATTTGATCTAACACTGCATCGCGGCACACCGCGCTATAGATAATGAGCTTTTTCCACTCAATCAAGTGGAACTCATTTCTAGCCTAACGTTAAGTGACAGCTTGCATTCTCGTTGACCGAAATACTGGAGAGTTCTCGGAGAAAATTTTCTTTATTAAATTTCAACTTGTTTGATCAACGCTATCAATTAATTACGTTTAATTAGTGTGATGAGGTATAAAAAATGCCGTCGGCACGAATTTAATTTTGCGACTCTTAATGAAAGTTCGTCTGCTTTTCCTACTCGCGATTTGATAAGACGGAGACTACGAAATATTAATTATATCAATTTTGCGGGAAATGAGCACGAAATGCGATCTTGCTGTTCTACTTGTGTTGGGCGAATCATGTTATAGGTGTTAAAGATGGCATATACGTTTTATATTTTTAGTACTAATATTTATTAGTATTTCTGTATATGTCAAACTAATATATTTTTGTAGTTAGTTACTTTTAAAACAAAATAAACTACATTGTCAAATGATAAAAGCGTTAATTATTTCCTGCAAATTATTGTGACATATAAACATTTTATGTAAATTTGTAAACCTTTACTCATATTGAGGAATATTTACTCGAGTCACACACTTTTCTAGTAATTTCCGCCACACCTAGCTGAAGGCTTCGAAAATCCCCATATTCGTGGGAACAGTAATAAATTCAATTTTAATACTATTATGCACTTCGCAAGAGGTAAAAGTAATTTAAATTCAGTTAGAGCAGGCCCACAGAGTTGCCTTGGGCTCTTTTAATCTCATTAATTTTAATTTATTCGAGTGGATTATTTCTTCGGTCTCCAATATTTCATAGCACTTTATTAATGTATTGTATTAGATTGAAGAATTCACATTACGACCTATTAGTCCGTAAACTCTGAGACGATCAAAGATAGATTTGGATTTAATGTTGCTTGAGATTGGAGGAATTACGAGTCTTATCAATAAATTAGAAAGATTGACAAATCGTTCGTGTCTTTCCCGAGGCCGTCGTGATCAGGTGTTCTCTTTGATTTCATTAGAATTACTTTGGCATTATACAAGTAAACCATGACAAAATACGTAATATTTTGGTATGCTCAGCTGTTTGGTAAAGCCTTTGAGAATATAGAGACGTTTGGTTAATAATAAATGTGGCTCTCTAAATCGTCGGCTTTTGACAAACACGAAGTAATGTCTTTTTGCAAAGATAAATTGTTTAAATTTACAAATATTTTAAACTATTTTATTCCATAAATAAAAGGAGAATTTAAAAATAAGCTAACGAAACGTTCAACATAGCAGAGATTCCTTTTTTATCAAGTCAAGAACACTCATTGGACGTAGCTTTATAAGAAGGTATGACTTAGTGGTCCGAAAGCTTGGTCAAAGAGCCATATAAAAAATTCAATTATACTATATTTTATCATATATAAATTGAATAGATTTTTTTTTTATTTTTTTATACGTACGTTTTATAAAATAGTATTATTTTTTCCCAAGACTGGTATAATACTTTAAAAAAACCGGTTAAGTGAGAGTCGGATTCGCCGACCGTGGCTTCGGTACCAATTTCAAGATTGTCGGTCAACGAGTTGCACAACTTATAAAAGTTGACAAACTGAAGTTTGTGGACAGTTATTATTATATATGCACTCATTTTCTTTGAAATAAACTAGAAATATAACTTTGTAATGATTTTTTCTACGAAATACATATATTTTTATACTTTTCGGATTTTTTCCTTTATTTGATTATTTTTACTTCATGCCAAGTTCTGTCCTTCACCATAGACCTCAATATTTGATATTAAATTCATCTGCATACCTCCGATCTCGAAAAATAAAATCAGAGGTCTTGACAGGTGGACAACAATGTGATCCTATAAGAGTTCCGTTTATACCTTTTGAGGTACAAAATCCTAGAAATCTTAAAAATAGCTATGTACCTTTTAATGGCAATACTTTAATAAATCATAACAATACTTCATCCGTATTATTAAATTAAACTCATAACGACCTAGAATTAAGCGCTCAACCAGGGTGGGACCCTCGCCCGCAATAACTGCTATAACACTTTTATAGGGAATTGTTGTTTTACAGTCAGTTATAGCGCGACGCGTGTAAATTATATGCGGAACAAAGACAGAGGTTTTATGATCTTTCGCGTGGCTGAATTAACAAGTGAACTTTGACAACCGTAATACGGTGGTGGTGATGTATGGTAAATGGAAGAGTCAGTTGTTTAACATGTGTATCTAATGGTAAATGTTGTGCTACTATAATATAGTATATATAAAAATTTAACACTCATATTTTTTTTATGTATGTATGTATTTTTTTATGTGTGTATGTATTTTTACGTATGTAGCAGGGTAAATCGAAATTAAAATGAATGCAAAGACACTCCGTTCCTAACCTTGCGCCGAATTCTCAGGAACTCAACGGCTCCAAGGTAAACTCAAACTTGTCCAACTTATCTAAATTATACAGTATACTATACTCGTATAAATCATAAAGCCCTTTTGGTTACTTTCCAATGTCTGTCCAAAAAAATATACGCAATTTGAATTTTCTTATATAAAATTGTTAGCTAAAAATAAAGGCATAAAGTATGTATATTGATCATATCCAGCCACGCTAACATGTTTTATTCGTCCTGAATGTAGGTAGATGTGGAGTCGTGATTGCGGCCTACGGAGGGAGATTACAATTCATTTGCATACAAATGCCGGGTCCCTCCAAGTTTGAATGAGACGGTGTGGTCGTCTGTTGTTCTAGCAAAAAGCGGGTCTTAACTCGTACAACAATAACTGTGGGGGGGGCGTGGACGGTTCTGATTGAGATCGTACGTCCTCGGATACGCCCCTGTCACTTCCAGCGAGAAGGTTTTTCTAAGTCTTTGTAAAGTTTACTAGTTATAAGTACTATGCGCACTAAATCTGAGGGTTTCTTGTGGTTTTGAGTTGTGATTGTGCTGTTTCATTTGATTATTGTGTGAAACACTTAATAACTATAATTGTATACTGATTTTGTAAGATTTGTAATCTGGGGACTGAAAGCTAGTCTTACACAATACAAGTATTATCGAATTAAATATATTTTATTTACTGTCGTGTAAAGAATATATTTTTTACTACTTAAGGCTACTACTAAGCTAGATATTATCTATCTAATGGTTAGGCTAAATTCTTTTCTGCTATGAAATGTATCTTCAACTTATATAAACCTTAAATTAGAAAAGAAATAATTTTATCCATGTTTTTGCTTCACTCACATGTCTACAACGAATACTAACAAAGAAAGATGACAGTTTCACGCGAAAAAATGAGAGCCATAATCACAAACATGTCAGGGCCGGTCCAAATCTCAAGCGCTACCCCAGAGGGTAGAGGGTTCGCCAGTAATCAAATAAAACAAGGACGTTACGTGGAGGGACGCAGGGATTACAGTAAGCCACAGGATGTGGGAAACTAAAATAAAAGCACGACGCATTCGCCTGTATTTTATTTATCATAAATGCCTTTCACGATTTGATCATTTGTCACTTTTGCCGTGCCAAGGTGATTTCGTTTTACCTTTGCATTATGTTATAATTTTAGCGATCAGTGATTTTTCAGTTTTTTTTTGTAATTGTTGTTTATGTTTTCTATTTTTATTTGATATTGAAATGAAGTCCATAGGAGCTATTTAGAAATGAATGATAAGATGATAGGTCAAATTTAATTTACGTGCTAATTGCTGTAGAGGCCATCATGGTGCAGGGACGAAAACGTGACCGTTATTAGATTTCCGTTTTGAATGCAATATTTAATGTTTTCATTTCTTCGCTCTAGTAAACAGGCAAAGCGTGGCGTTGAGCTCCGCCACTCAACACGCAATATCTCCCGAATCCGGCGGATGGATAGTGGGGAAAGGAAGTGTCTGAATAGGGAACGGAGTGGTTTAACACTAGGTTTCCAAGTTGCCTACCCTATTATGTGCAAGATGCAGCGTAAAACTAAAAATATATATATACATAGAAAACCTAAACATATACGTTACATAATATTCCCATATGAAACAATTATTTTTCTATAGGTATATGAAACACCTATAAAAGCGAAAAAACTGTCTGGTTCTTTACATTGAATTGAGGGCAGTGTTGAAAGTCAGGAAAATAGAGAATATTTTTGTGCGTCCACTAAAGGCAGGCAATCGAAGTTTTTATTTTTGACATGGCAGCTCGCAAGCAGAGCACTCTTGACCCACAAACAAACCGAGCCAATTGTATCCATTGGCCTTCCTTCTTTTTACTTTCATATTTTTGTCTGCTTTAAATTCAAAATTTCAGAAACAGGCTTGTTGTTTCTCTGGAACACCTTTATAAATTTGACAATGAAATTATTATTTAACCGTTCCTTTTTATAAGACTTGTGATATTTCTCAATAGTACAATCTATTCCAAGCTATAGTAATTTCATACAAATTTTAACAAAAATTCCCAAGCAATATTTCCGTACCCCGATTGTCGTTTCTCGGATAATCGTTTCTCCAAATATGTACGTAATAATATATTGTACTCGAACAAAGTAAAAGCCTTCATTCCTAAACAAAAATCTTTTTCCCCTCCACTTCGCGTCTGATAGAACATATAATATTCAAGGGTAGTCATATTATTCGCGCATTACTTTTCAATTCATCATCCCTCGCTGAGAATTGATACCCATAAATTTTTCCGTTTGCGCCTCGAGACGTCTTCGGGATGAACTTCCACTTCCACATAGCTGGCGTTAGCGTTGTTTCGCTTGAAATTATTTTCGCTTATTCTTCTCTTGTAACTGTTCTTTTGCAAGATATTAAGCCTTTTTTTTATTTTGTTTCTGTTCTTCGCCTGAAAATATCTATTAATGTTCCATATTTATTTAAATCTAAAAAGAAAACTCTTCAAGAAACATGAGAGTTTCACGCAAAAAAATAGCCAAATTGATTCGAAAAATAAAAATATATTTTTTATAATATGTTCTTTACAGTACAATTAAAGCTTTAGTAGGAGTACTATAAGCTTAATAAATATAATATAAAATAAAATATACATACAGTACTCAAAACCTATAAAAATAAATCCAATTTCTCCCTCTCGTATAGTTCGAGCGCGGTGGACAAATGCCTAAATTTATTCGGTCCCGCCTAGAGACTACCATATTTTTACAACACCTTTGCGATATTAACTTAAGATGAAATAGTGTACAAAACTACATTTGAGAAAATGCGAGCTTTATACGAGGAGAGACACAATTCGTAACAAGATGTTTCAATGCTATGTATAGTTTCAAGGCAGAATATATGAGGTATGCTTTTGAAGAGGTTATGTTGGACTGTATTATAAACTAGCTTTGGCTAACAGCTTTGCTCACATGGTCAAATAAAAGTAACTGGGAATTGAGGTCTTAGAATTTATTACGTTTTAATTAATATAGTAAAGTTTATTAGTAGAGGCCGTCTTGGCATAGGGCACAAGTGTGCGGCTATAAGTACAATAGTTGTGGGTGGGATTACCACTCGAGGAATTAAAATATTTTAATTTATTCGCTCTGGTAACGAGGCAAAACAGGGCGTTGAGTTCCGCCTCTCAAAACGTAATGCCTCGAGAATTCTGTGACAAATGTGGAAGGGAAGTGTCTCTAAATGGGGATGAAGTCTCTTAACATTAGGTTCCCAGGTTCCGTTTGCTTACCCTGCTGTGTGGGGGATACAACATGAAGCTAAAAAAAATAATAATATAATAGTAATATCAGTATTTAATAGACTTAATTAATAAATAACTTAATTAATAAATAATTAATAAAAGTACATATTAAGACTTAATTAATATGTACTATGTAATATTAAAATGGTCAACAAGTATATAAAAATATCTCTGTAATTGGTAGAGCATTAATACCTCACCAGATTCATAAAAATATAACAAGTGAAAATAAACACAGCTCCATTGTATTAATTAATTCATTTCATAAAAGGAAATCTTTTTATTTATATAGTAACTTTGCAAATCTGAATAATGTTTATACATCATTTTGTCGTTTTATAAAATAAATAAAACTATATTTTATGTTATTTTTAATATTCTCATCACTGCATGAATATTATTATAACGGATTTTATCGTAAAAGCTTAAACTTTAGAACCATTTCATTGTAAGTTTTAGTTTAAAACTGCAATATATTTAGTAACTTTTATGCATATTAGGTTCATGTGTCGATTTACAAAGTCTTCTTCTATATTAATAATGACTATTTGAACACGATGAGACTATGGTGCCGCATGGGAACAGCATCGGTCGACGCCATGGTTGTTAGTTTATTTCCCAATCGTGGTACAAAAATATTTTCATTTCCCCGCTCTGGTTGACAAAGTACAGTGTTCATCCACCAATATAATCTACGTAGCCCTTCAATTTAAAGGTATATTGTAAGTAAGGTAATTGTCTCTAAGTCTACTTTCCAACCATTTTTTTTTAATTATTATCTTTTTGTTCTATAATCATGGAGATAAATTTGTGAATACTTTATACGCTTTGATGATTAAACGCCATAATAATTTCGCTATCGACCACCTAAGATAAACATTGAATTTGAACGAAATAACTAAACGTGTACTTAATTAAATTGTCGGCGTTACACAATAACGTAGCAACCTAATATTCTAAATCTACTGCTAACCGCTTCCCGAGCAGTTTCATTTTATCGTACTTTATACCTACTATATAAATAATAAAATCTATTAGTTTCAGCATAGTGTTCTATAGAACCTTTAAAAATTCTAGTTGTTTAGGAATAAATCAACATAAATAGATATTTAACTAGGTATTTAGGTACTAGGAACCCCTAAAGGTTTCGCCCGCTTATACCTGTTGTTATATTATAGCCTAATTATACAAAAAATTTACATGAAGTGTAGCCTACGGTGTTATTCTGGTGTAAAGATTATATTACTGTAAAGTTTAATCAAAATCTGTTTTATAGTTTTTGCGTGAAAGAGGAACCAAAGTATCTTTATAAACTTTCACATTTATGATATTAATAATAGGATTCGTCCATTATTTTTATTTAATTTTTAGCGTGGTTATAACTAGTTTTGTTTTTCAGCATGGATCGGGATAAGAGATATCCTAAAAATGCAAGTTTATGCATCGTCAATATCATTATTACACTTCTTTTAGTATGTAAATGTAAAGTTTATTATATAGGCCGTCCCGCCCCTAAATACTTCTGTCACATTTTTGTACGTGAATTAATATACTGTAATTATCACAAACTTACCTAATTACTATTTAACACATGAAAGATATTATTTTGTGTTGACAGTTCATAACAATGTTAGTTATTTTACAAACTACATTCACAGTGAATAATGACCAAAAGCGGCCTAATCCCCTAAATATACATCCCCTACATTGACAAAATGCGTCAACAGACAGCGGGGTGTATAATTAAAAGAAAAATAAGAGCTATTCATAAACGTCCAACGGAATAGCCGGGTTTATATACGACCAATCGAGTCTGGCCTCTCCCAGTCCTCGACGTGCATACGGATACAAAGTAAGATCGGACAGCACAGTAGATATCCAGAGGTCAAGATTGTATTGTTGGAGATGCTTTACCGCGGAGGTCCGTTTAATCTAGCTCTTAGGTCGGCACAGCAGGCGAGAGCTGGAGGTGCAGGAGGCGGAGGTTTACTTTACGCCAACGCGGTTGATTAAGTGGTCGAGCTGATGTCACGGGGACACTCGTGGGGCTGGTGACTCCTAATTAATGACGTAAATGATAATAGCGTGGACTGATTTATGTTGCTTGATCTGCGTCTTAAGAATGTTGTCTTTGATAGGGCTGACGTGAGGGAACGTGGTAAATGTTTGTTTTTATTATGTTTTAATTGTGCGTGTGCCTTTAAATACGATAGATTGTGAGTTCAGTTCTTGCGCTTTCATTCTTTCACGCACTATCTCTAGAATTCGAAGGAACAGAGGTATCATAACACTAGGCTCCCAGGTTCCCTCTGCTTATCTTGCTATGTGCAGAATACAGTGTTAAGGAAACAAACGAAACAGTGAGTTTTCATAAGTGGTAACTCAATATAAGTAATAAAGAAAGATATACGACGGCTGAAGCTGCAATTAAAAATTAGACGGAAGTTCTTGAGAACAATCCAAGAAATAACTGGCATTTGCTGTGACATTTTCGCTTTGTAATCATACATTTAATTTTATTAACAATTAAGAAACAAATCACTTTATTTATAAATATTTATTTAATTAATAGATATTATAATAAAAAGATAGATTAATAATAAACAAATTCTTAACCACAGTTTATAAAACATAGGTAAATTCTTAATCAGTTTCGCCTTCTGAAGACATATTTTTATTTAGTAAAAGTAATTTTCGTGTAATTTGCCAGCTTACGCAATGTTTGGAAGGCAATCAGTGAAGAACCGACATCTAATATTCTCTATACCTTTTTCTAAGAATTCTGGAAGAATATAAATACATAATAGTAAATCAAATTTAGTAACTTCTATATAAATATTAATCTTAGATTGTTTTGTCATAGTTGACCTAAAATTGTATATTACTATAGCAAAGAATATTTCCACGATACCATTACACGTATCACGATACAAACGTTTCAAAAACTGTCAAAATTGTTAAAAAAGTGAGAATTCCGAATTCCAAAACTCTTAACGTCCGATCACCGTAATTACATTCCCTTTGTACGTACCGAGAGCACGTTGTTTACTGCTCACTACTTTTTCCTCTTTGACAGTTTGCAATTTGGGTAAGTTTTGCGCATGTCCGGCCCATCGATAAGCGTATACTAAATCGAATGGGTGAAAACTATACGTGCTTCACTGTTATTCAATTGGGAACTGACTCAAATGTTATTTAACTTAGACTGTATGTACATATATATAATATGTTATTTATTATTTATTAAGTAAGCTATGTAAAAGATGTACCAAGACCGAACAGGAATAATGTTCTTGACTTTACACGCCATCTAATAACCGCATGACAGTATTGACAGCATTTTACATGGAAATATTTTTGCTGGGATTTAATATCCTAGTTAGTTCTTAAAGTAATGCTTTCTTTTGTTATGAATTCTTAAATGTTGACCAATAGAATTAAGCCATACTTTTGTTGTTTTATTACTTTTTTTAACTTATTTATTACTTCGTGGACCCGAACGCGGCTACGACCGCTTGAACTATACGAATATTTATTAAATATAATTATGAAATTATTTTCAGTTTTCAATAGAGAGATGCGTTAAGCAAGGTCGTTTTGGGTGACGTTTTCTAACAACAAAATTCTTTGCAAATCGTTGCTTAGCAACATATAACATAACAATCATAGAGGCGGAATAAATTGCATGTCAAATGAATAAGTATTTTATAATTTGGTATATATCGATAATATTACAAATCAGAGAAAAAAAGTATCCTATTTTCATCCCGAGACCCTCAAGTGTCTCTATATGAGTATTCTAACACAATTAAATTAGCGGTTTGGCCCTGATTGCGTAAAAGACAGACAGACAGAGTTACTTTCGAAATTATAATATAGGTATGGATATACATAATTTACCTTCTTTTGAAGAAAACAGAATTGAAACGTTGTACTAAAAATAATTATGAATACTGATTTTACTGCTTTGGTAATTTAAGACAATACAATTATTCTATCTAAAGAAGGTAATACTCAAACAAAGAAAGCTCCGGTACAAAATTCTATTTACTTTTATTCCACTGGAAATGTCTAACGACTGCTAATGTTGATTAATACTGAGAAATGCATTTTATTTAACGCCTTCAATATTTGAACAAAAACATAAAATGATTCTAAACCGACTTCCGTCCTGAAATCATAAAATCTTTAAATAATTGCTAGTTTTATATAGTTAAGTCGCTTTAAACGGTCACGCGATCTTCATTGAATTCGCAGTAATGTATAATGTACATAAGAATTTTGAGTTGAATAATATCGAGGCCAGTCGTGGTGCATTGGCCACAAACTTTGAATTTTGACGCGACAGGTTATGAGTTCAATTCCCGCTCGAGGAGGTGAGATATTTAATATTTCTTTGTTCTGGTGTCGAAGCAAAGCACGGCATTGTCTTCCACCACTCATCACGCAATGCCTCTAGAATGAGGAACGGCTTTGCCTC
This sequence comes from Heliconius nattereri, assembly GCA_013403645.1. Taxonomy (NCBI): domain Eukaryota; kingdom Metazoa; phylum Arthropoda; class Insecta; order Lepidoptera; family Nymphalidae; genus Heliconius; species Heliconius nattereri. Next base: position 2,509,349 of record JAAIXI010000232.1, read on the forward strand.
GACATCAGAGCGAAAACGTTAAAATTTAAAATTCATTCCCTCGAGTGGGAATCGAACCTTCAACCGTCGCGTTGCAGTCACACTCTTGTGCCTCTACGCCACGACGGTCTTTAAAACAAATAAAAGAATATTATACTATTTATATGGCATAGTTGCGACGTTATTCAAATATCGTTTCCTTACGGTGGTCGTTTACAAGCACATAAGTTTCAAACTTTAATGCTGTATGGAAAACTTAACTCGAATTTAAGTGCAATTGTTTTTAGTTTGTGGTAATTTTTGGTTGTACGATATTTTGGAAACCTTGATACTTGTTTTGCTTAAGGGAGTCTGTTAAATATTGTATTAAAAGATGTTTCATAAAAACATATTAATTAATTTGAAATCGAATGGTATTCGTATAACGTTCCATGTACTTACTGGTTTTGTATGATTGATGAAAACCAAATAATTTATCACTGGATAGTTAAATATCCGTAGCGCGACCTATAAATTTAACAGAAACAACAATTTGCTTTTTGTTTTTATGCCTTATATTTAAACGAATATGCAAATTTATAGAAAATATATTGGGAAATTTAACCTAAAAACGCATGACATTGTTTTAAATTTTTATTAAACGCAGGTAGGACATAATATACTTTTCAAATTATATTTTTGCACATAACAGGATAGACATAGGGAACCTAGTAACCTAGTGACAAGACAATCCGTTCCTCTTTAAGACATTTTCGTTTCCCAGTTTCTCCCGAATTATTGAGTCTGCTCGAGTCAGAATCGAACTCACAACAATCAATTTGAAAAGTGCATTAATTAAGTGTTGTTACTAAACTAACTCAACAGCACGTATTGATGTATTGATTGGGTCGGATACCCTTAATAGATTAGTAGTGCCCTCAGCTTGTTAGTTCGTCATCGTGACCTGAATACTCAACGAGCGTACCTACTCAGAACGAAAGTTTCTCCTTAGCCGTGAAACAAAAATGTTCAGTTATCTCTAGTGGTGCTACAATAATGTCTTTATTTGCAGGCACGCTGCAGATTGTGAAAAGCGAGGAGGAAGATCAAGGGAAGTTTGAGTGTGTCGCCGAGAACGCCATCGGCACTGAGTTCTCTAAGCCCACTTCCCTCTACGTTAAAGGTAAAATATATTCATTTGAGTACAGCGTGTGTTCGTAGTTTTAAGTTTTATTTTGTGTTTTTTTTTGGTATTAGAGTGCGAGTTTTTTGGGTTATTGTGCAGCAAGTATATGAGAGTTGCTATATTAGATACATGTTGATAATTGAAGTTTGAAATCGTAGAATCGATAGATGCGAAATAATATATCAAAATGGAAGTTCTCTTTAATTTTACTGTAACATATGAAGTATAGTACTTTTTATTTAGAACCGTATTAAAATTTTGAAGAGAAGCGGGTGTCTTGGACGGTTACCAATAGGTAAGTAAAGTATTTTTCTGTCCTTAGTATGGTATAGCATTTTAAAAATGTAATAAATATGTAACGTTGATTTTTAATATCAGAATATGAGCAAAATGTATCCTGAATCATAAGATAAACATAATATGTATAAGAAAATTATATTAACAAAAAAAATAAGAGCACTTAATTTCGAGACTCTCAGATATTTAATGAGCCTGTTTTGGAATGGCTGAAAGACGAGTATTTCATGTAATAAGAAAGAGAACGATTTTTCCGTTACGTAAACACTGTAACGATTTTTTAATATTTGTTCTTCTATTTTTATTTTTTGTAAGCTGTAGATGGCTGCGTAGATTTTATTGTAGGATTTTCTTTTCAGCTTCACTCCNGTTAAAAATGGAAGTTGAAGTTCTCTTTAATTTTACTGTAACATATGAAATATAGTACTTTTTATTTAGAAACGTATTAAAATTTTGAACGAAGCGGGTCTGTCGAACGGTTACCAATAGGTAAGTAAAGTATTTTTTCTGTCCTTAGTATGGTATAGCATTTTAAAAATATAATAAATATGTAACGTTGATTTTTAATATCAGAATATGAGCAAAATGTATCCTGAATCATAAGATAAACATAATATGTATATGAAAATTATATTAACAAAAAAAATAAGAGCACTTAATTTCGAGACTCTCAGATATTTAATGAGCCTGTTTTGGAATGGCTGAAAGACGAGTATTTCATGTAATAAGAAAGAGAACGATTTTTCTGTTACGTAAACACTGTAACGATTTTTTAATATTTGTTCTTCTATTTTTATTTTTTGTAAGCTGTAGATGGCCGCGTAGATTTTATTGTAGGATTTTCTTTTCAGCTTCACTCCTACCTTATTATTGCGGGATGTAAATCTCTTTCTCTCTCAAAAATAGTAAAATCAATCAAAAATAGTTTCCCCATTTCCCACCGATTTTTGGAGGCATGACGTGCGCCACAACAGACCTCAATTGCCCAAGATTTTTCTTACTTTTAATTTTTCTTCTCTAATGTGCAATATACAAAAGGTTAGAAAATCTAAATTCCATATTTCTATTGTCTATATAGCTACAGTCGTCATATTTACACATACGATGTACGTACGTTTATATTTTATATGAGTATGCATATTACGAAATTGTGCAGAGGTATTTTTTAAACATATGGCCATACGATGTATCACGTAATTTGTTGCAATTTTGAGTTTGATATTTTATTTAGTCTTCTTTTTATGAATAACTCGATTCACTATATTATTGAATTATATTTTGCTGGAAACTATAGTACACACTTTTAAACACAGCAATACTTTATTAAAACACAAATGTTGATATTAATTTCGTTAACGACTCGCTCGCAACTTCGTACGTTTGTACAACACAATTATTTATTTTCTCATCTCAATTACTTTTGTGATCTAATAACATTATGATTTTAAAGACAATATTCATATATTAGCTATCTCATACTTTAAATACATATATTATTAATTTTTCCAATTTTTAAATTGACTTCATTTCTTATTTATAAACCGTTTGAGATAAAACAAATACTATACATGTGTTAAGGGAAGTTTACTATCATACAACTGTGAAAACTGCATTTAAATATGCTTAACCATTTCTGTTTTGAGTTCCATTACATTAATAAGTTCCCCTAATATTAGATTTTCTCACATATTTCCATGTATAGACAACGATAAATTACAGTTTTATTATATCTATAGAAGCTTATCACCAATAAACAATCCCATAGATTAGCACCAAAGCTCACACTAGTCCACTCGACTCCCGCCACACGCGACCCGGAACGGGGGCACCCAGTTGGCCGCAAACACTCACATGTTTACTACTACAGCCGTTGTTACGGCGGCGTTCAAAATTACATATGGAGGTCGTTATTTTGCACTGCAACGCTTTATTAACGGGGGGAAAGTAGGCTGCGGTGAGAATAATATTCGTAGTATATTCGCATGAGATAGCGTCGGCCCGCTAACTGTCTCGCTTCAGATTGTTGAGACTGATTGTGCCTAAGTGCTGGTGATTTGTTGGTGTGCTGAGCTGTGGGTGTGTGTGTGTGTGTGTGTTGATGCAGAAAAACTCAACACTTCACTCACTATTGAAATAATTATTTTTTGGTTGACGCCGTGTTTACAAAGGTAAATAGAGGCAACCGAGTACTTGGCCGCGCTACGCTTAGTCTTATCGTAACCAGAGGGAGGAGATGAAAATATTAAATTCATTTACCTGATCGGGAATTGAACCCACATCTCAGTTTTGTGTTTTGTTGTTGTAAACGTCAATTTTATAATGTTTTTTATACTTTTGAATGAGGTAAAAATTTAAACAGTAAATGGACTTAGCATGTTTACAGTCTAAGCCGACGATATGTTACTTGCTTATCATTATTATTACTATAATAGCTTTTATCCGCAGCGCTAATACACTACATTAATGTAGCGTAGGCGTGTAATACGTACAACGCATAAACGACGTTGATATATTATAACATTCACTGCTCACATTTATAATTATTTTCAATTATGTTAAAACATAAAGAAACTAATAATATTTATTAAATAATTTAAAATTAGACGATCTCTATGTCTCTATATACATATTTTTTTTAGCTTAACGCTTTATCTCGCTCACAGAACTTAGTGTTAGAAGTGTCCGTCCCCCATTCCGTCCGTTTTCCGTTTTTCGTCGAATTCTAAAGGCATTGCGTGTTGAGCGGCAAAACTCAACGTTGCGCAACGCGCTTCAAAAGAAATTAATTATTTTATTTCCTGTAGTGAGAATCGAACCCACAACTTGTCGCGTTCACAGTCACGCTTGTGCCCCTGCGCCACTATTAACATATTATTTTAATATGCTAAAACTATTAACTACAAATAAATAAGGCTCACACATTTATACAGAAACAGGTATTTTTATACAGTTTCGAACTTTAATTAAAAAGATAAAAAAAGTTAATAGTATAGTATATCGCAAATACTATGAATACGTTCTACAGAGTGCACTTGTCGAGTCCGCTTCGTGTAATTGTTTGGGACGTTCGAATTAAAAGCGTCCGCCGAGAACAATAAGTATCCAAAGTTATATGTTTCCGTTATAAACTCTTTTTTTCCCAGATTATTTTTATCGGCAATATATAAAATGGCGGTTTTTGAACTGATATTTTCAGTTTGATCTATTTACATGTAGAAAATACGTTGTAAAATTTTTACCCAGTGTGCACAATAAAATGAAAATGTATATTATTTTCTTTTATTGTAGTATTTCGCTATGTAAAGTTGTGTATATGTATAGTTTATTTGAAATCTCTAAATTTTACCGAAAGCTTTTTGCGGAATTATCAAAAAGTTTGTTTGAAACTACCGTCATTTTATTTTTAAAGTAATGTTTGCTTGAAACTTCTACAGACACAAATTATTATACTCTACCAACGGTGAAATGACACAAGCAAAAATATTTTCAGAATATTTCTAACTATCTTTTTTGAACAATTTTTGACTAGTGGGGGAAATAAAATGAACGTTCAAAATTTTTATGACATACAAGTCCAATTTATCCCCCATATAGCAGGGTAGGCAGACGTACTGTTAAGACACTCCGTTCCCTACTTTCTGCTGAAATTTTTCGAGGCATTGCGTGTTGAATGGCGGAACTCAACGCCGAGCTTTTGGCAAGTCCAATTTTATTATATAAAAGCTATTGGCGCTGACAAAGTAGACATGTTCACTCATTCACTTTAGTAATCATCGAACCTACGACCTACTATCTATAAGCAACGAACGAGAATGTCACGTCACAATTGCTGTAACAGTTCCGGTCGATGGTAAATTGAAATATATTGTAGGATTTTAACGTGAAACCAAATTGAGGTAAAGTTTATTTAGGTTTTATACTTGTGAAGCTTGAAATAATAATGTTTGTTGTTCTTGCCAATTCGCCAAATGAATATTTTTAGATAATTGTCAAAGCTGTATTTTCGTCTATTAACTGTTTTGCCAAGCTATGGCGAAGAAAAATCTAAAAGTATTTCTTAGAATTAAATTTAAAAACGCCAATTTTATAATTAAAATGATGTATTACAAGATTATTTTTAACGACTTTGCTATATAAGACAAATGCGTTATTTTGAAAAGATAAAGATAAAGAAAGGAACTGTTCAAAAGTACATATAAATAAATTAAAAATATAACTTTAAATAAAATCAAATAATATATTGTTACTTCATCTCCTACAATATATTTAGAACTATCTAGATAGAAAAGATCCGCGAGAGAGAGATTCGCTTTACGATCTATATAAAGTCGCGGCTGGCACTTGCGAGCGAATAACGAAATAGCGAAACTTAAAACGGCGGAGTCTTATTGAATTAGTCCGTAACTTGACAGAAGGGATTCGGATTATATAAGTTCAAAACGGTATGCCTCCAAGCCTTCACTGTGAGTCTCCTAAGTTTGCTTATCACCTAGTTTTCAACCCGGCCAACATTAAAACAACAGAACAATCTTAACACAACTTAACTACACAATAATATTACTATACAACTCAAAGATATCACAAATCTAATATATTTATTAAAAATAAACAACTTTGATAGAAGTTATAGAAAATAGTGATTGAAAACATTATAAACTCTTTCTTGTTTAGGAGTCAAAACAATTTTTTCTTACTATATTTACCTTAAAAAATGTATATTTACTAAATACTCGTATATAAACTAAAACATACTCATTTTACATTTAAAAACATCTTTTACACATTTTCTTCTACATAAGTCTTATAAATATATAAATATTATATATTTAAATAAAAATCTATTTTTTTATTAAGTTTGCCATTTTCTTTTTATATAAGTTGGTCAGATGACCTATCGTTATTTATTTCAGTGTTAATCAACAATAATTATATCAAATAGACGGAATAGCTTTAACTTATGGAATATTTTCTATTAAATGATAGAAAATATCAATCATCATTCGATCATCTAAGTTTGAAATAATTTTAATTTACAAGTGCAATAAATAACTTTTAAGTTACACACGTACGTAGGTTTTAAGACGTTAATTCTGGTAATTTACCGTAGTTAGTATAGTTATACAATAATGATGTACTCGATACTATAACTTCAGTGACATACGATCCTCTAATTGAAATTCCATTAGCAGTGTATTATTGGTTGTGACTGTAATAATTAAATCACTAATCGATCATGACCATTGAATATCGCTTCAATTGACTATCAGTTTAGTCTAAATGTATGTCTAAATACTGTAACGGTTCTGAATTCGTTTTCCACTCTACTAAGATCACTGATCACTTCTCATATACCAAACGAATCACAAATCATTTACCAAAATTAGTCAGTAAAAAATTACATTAATAAAAAAAAAGTTAAGTACAGACAAGCTATCTTACTATGAAGATACTTTTGCACGAGTATATAAATAATAAAATTCTAAATACACCAAATCTAATTTGATAATTTTATAAAATGATTCTCGATTTCTAAGTACAGTGTAGCACTTGCTACGACTGTCTACGACGTCAGACGTAGCTGAATATCTAGTAGGTCAGTAAACAAAGTAAAGAATGCCAGATAATCTTTTCCCTCTATTTCCTACTACCGCAATGCGCAAATCGGATACGATTGTCTAAGTCTAGTCGTACTCCCTTGTCTCAGTACATTTCAATATTGAACATTTAAATTTAATCACTTCTATGTATGGAGATAAAGCAAATAACATATTGTATTTGCGAAAAATATAATTTAAACTAAATATTAGTGTACATACGAGGTTTTACTTTGTTCATAAATGAATTGTTTTCGTAAACGTTTATTTTTTTACATAAACCTATCCTGCTGTGTGCAGGATACAGCGTGAAGCTAACTTATCTTACTTTTATAGCTTGCTATTTGTCTAAATAATATAATATACGTCCAAAAATGACACTATTAGCAAAATCCATTGAATAAAGTTAAGGTTAAATCTTTTTTTTTTTTGTTAAATGATAGTTAAAGAACAAAATAGATACGTCAAGAGTTAAGAGGAGTGGACACATTGAAATTAAATTTAGCATGAGGATAGCTATTGACAGCTCGATATTCATATCAATAAAAGGAATATATTTTTGGAAGCTCAGATAGGTTACGATGATATGTATTTATTTTAGAATATTGATATTTCAGTCTGTCTGAACTAAAAGATCGAAATTAAAATATGTGTTATTTTTTTTCACATTTATGCTATTGTAATGAAATATCCTAATATAATTTATACAAGTGGAATCGTTATATTTTTACAGTAATATTATTGAAAATAAAATCAAATGAGTGTCGCGTTTTATCTCGCGTACACTAGGGTAGAGTAGGCAGAGGGAACTTAGTGTTAAGACTCTCCGTTCTTCATTTACCGCTTAATTCTGGAGGAGCTCAACACCGCACTTTGCCTATATATTTCATTTACAGGCACACTTTGTGCCCCAGCACCAGGAGTGGCCTCTAATACTATCATTGCAAAAGTATTTTCCCCATTAATAGAACCTACGTTATTTTATAATAAACCCATTGTTCCTCTGAAAGCTCAAAATACTTAAATATGTCTAAGCTTATATTTGCTAAAGTATGTACGTCCAATGACTTCTTACATTTCCACGTTTTATTACACCGGCTCCACTTCATGGTATTCTCAAGAATAATAGTTGGTAGTATTTATAAAATGTGATATTGGACTCTGAACTCGCGCAAGACAAACGGCATTCTTTATAATATTAAAAATTTTCCTATTATTCTGTCGGTTTGTTTATTTCACACTATTAGAGGTCCAGAAGCGTTATTGTTTAAATAACAAAAATGACTGATGTGATCGAATAAAAGTCTCTTCCTCTACATATATAAGTTCGCTCCTGTTTTGAAGATAATAAATAATTGTTAATCTATAAATTATTAACTTGGGAAAAAAAGTTTAAAACACTGACTTTGACTTTAACATATGGTAATTTTAAAAAGTAACTTAAATCACTTTAAACGAATTATGTATTCAATGTTATTGATAAATTATTTATAACAATTTGACACTTTCTGATAATTTGTGAACTTTTAATAGCTAAATTTAATTACATTATAATTACAGGTACATATATGATTTAAATAAATAATAAATTGAATATGTTCATATTTGTATAAGGTTGGCTTATATTAATTGTTGTATAGACAAATGTTAACAGATTTTGATTTGAAATCATACTTTAGTGTAATGTGCAAATATAAATCATAATTGTAGAATTTAAACGGGTCTATTATTTTATCTTGCTCTATATTCCGTACGCTTAGAGACTTAGGCAGTATTAGAAAGTAAAGAGACTGCTAGGTCTCTAGTGTTCCTATAATTGGGTACTTAGAACTGCTTAATTAGTACCTACTGAAATATGAAATGTATTATTCTGTTGTTTTAGTATAATTAGTACCTTATATTTACCCTTCATTTCGAGTTACCGTAATTAAAAGAATTGAGTATATTCAACATTGTCCTAATTTAATCGCTTAAAGTTCTACTTTCTGTCTAGGGTCCCAAGGCCCCCAGACCTACGTAATTTTGGCAAAGCTGAAACTTTGAGGATTATTAGTCTGATATGTAGTTAAGACGATATGCGTAGTGCTTACTAACTAATTTGAAAGTGGGCTCTTTCAAAGGTATATTGTATTTCTAAATATACAAACATATTAATTTACTTTCGAATATAAATTATAACACTATTTAACTATAAAACAATAGAAACAAATGAGTGGACACTCGCAAAGTCATAATTCACGTTTCGTTTGCCTTTCTGTAGTTTGGTCATCCGCCAGAATACCGCTCATAGTGTTGTTATTGATGGCTATTGACATTAGCGAGTTCGACAACTGGGCCTGAGTACACAAGGTAGGCCGGCTTCTGCGACCGACTTCGCAAATCGTCGCTATAACAAATAAGATAATCCGTCCGTCCGTCCTCGTCAATTTTGAAGACGTGAAGTTTGTACCAGTTTTTGTTCGTTGTGATAATTGATTGAATTTGCGGCTAGTTTGCGAAAAATTGTATACAACTTGTAAAGTTATGTAAATTATTTTGTTTTGAATTAGTTTTCTGTTAATAAATTGTACTCGATTATTTTATATATACCTACCTATCTATCAAATTGTTAATGGATAGGTACATATATTTAAGTGACATATGGAGATCTTTTATTATTTTTTGCTTTATTATGTGTTTTAAAAAGTTTCTACTTAAAAATCCTAAATATTTGTTTTAAAATAATTAGATATTTTTGAGTTATTTTTGAGTAAACGACATAATCGCTTATCAAATGATTCTTTTTAATTATCATTGCGTAAATTTCACTTGAACATTACTATTATCAAGACCGGTGATCAAAGATAAACTAGTACGTAATATAAAAATAATACCAAACAAATATTTAGGTACAAACGTATCCCAGCGCAATTCAAAATGCAGTGAGCAGGTATTATCTCTTGTGTTATCTTATTACCATTTCAGGCACGGCCTAAACACGAATTTCTCGCTACTAAATATGAATAAAATACGAAATGCGTACGAATATAAAAGGGTATACGGATTTATGAAACCAAGGAAGATCGGGTTAATAAAGTATGAAACAGTTTTTTTTTTTGTAGAAATATTTTGCTTATATTAACTCGTCGTCGTACGAACGAGCTCTTTTCTTATGGGATGTTTGTATATGTACCTATGTATATAAAATTTTGGAAAACCTTTGGAGGAAATAAAATATCGGTTTTGTACTCTTGTTTAGTTGCACGTGATATGTAAAACCGGTCGATATTAATTTAATATACCTAAAGGTAAATAATAAATAATAATACTCTGTAAAATGTTTTTGTAAAATGAAAAATCTGATAACACTATATCCATCGTTGCGCAGCGGTACAGCGTCGGACTCCAATCTCTACGGTTATAAGTTCGATTCCTCGCTCTGTTAACAATGTAAAGGCTGGTGTTCAATTCCGTCAAGCAATTTGAAAATTAGGTTGATAGTGGGAAATAGGGTGTCATACTACTTACTATTTACACTCTGCCTCCTCCGTATCCTCAATATGCGGGATATGCGTGAAACAAAAAAAAGTAACATCACGTCAAACGTTAGATAAGCTTCACGCTATATCCCGCACACGGCAGGGTAAACAGAAGGAACCTAGTGTTAAGACACTCCGTTCCCCACTTTACGTCACAAGGCAATAATATATAATTTACATGATTATTACCGCAATGTTTCTCAAACTTTAAACATTCGCGCCTGAAGCTATAACTAATTAACGGAATAACTAACTTCGGCCCAGAATTACCCAGATTTACTAATATTTGCCCTCTTCAGGAAAGTTTATTTAAGGTAAAACTGTTTGCGTTTCACTGGAACCCGGCCGAGTCAAACTCTGACTTCTGCTATTTGTTCATTTATATTACGATACAAAGAGATAGCAATACTACTTTTACTTTGATATTCTTCTTGAGATACTTTTGTGTAAGTTTTATGTCTTATAAACTTTCTAATATCAGATCATCTTGATTTCAAGTCCCATCATATTTGTTTATTACATATATTACGTAGAAGTTTTGGTAACCTTAATTTTCTCATTTTTATATATGAATTCCTGATTCCGCTTTAGGCTCTAATATTTTTGACTGATATTTGAAATATCATAGATTTCCCGGTCTACGTACATGATATCTCTAAATGAATAGGAAATCAAAGGTTTGAAAAACGCTGAAAGTATTCAAAGATTAAAAAAACTATTAGTCGAACCTATTCTGCCAATCAACACGCAATGCCTCCAGAATTCGACAGACAATGGGGAGCGGAGTGTCTTAACATTAGGCTCCCTTTGCCTACCGTGCTACATGCGGGATAAAGCGTGCAAGTGAAAAAAAAGCGAATAAACACTTTTTAAATACACCTGTATATTCTGTATAAAAAATAAATTACCACAAAGGTCATTTATTGTTTAAAACAGCATGTTTTTCACTGTCACGGCTCCCATAAAATAATCTACGAAAAAACAATTGCACCGGCCCTAATTATTCCGCTTTTAATACGGAAAATGGCATCTCCGGAACATTTCTCGTCTGGACTCGTTTTAATTAAAAGCGAAAACAAAGTAGCGGAACGCGCCGGAAACGTTTCTACAAAAGAATAATTTTCCTCAAAACGACGGTGTAAATATTGTATAACAGCGATTTGTTGTAAAATTAAAATAAACTAATTTTATCAAAAAACACTTTGCTTTTTGCTCTTGAGAATGTCCGCTAAGGTTGGGAAAGACTAATAAAAATTGAAAGTTATCGTTAATATTTATTGAATATAAAGTAGAAAAGTCTATTAAATCATTATATTCGCTAATAAAGTATTGTTTATTACTTAAACGTCTTTTTTTATATTATTAGGTACTAAGAGAAGCTTCTTGTATATCTAATGCAATTTAATTACAATCTTGTCATATATTCGATATATTTTGAAGTAGCTCAACTCTAACTTTAATTTAATTTCTTTTACAAGTTTAAAATATTAAGTAATTCACTATATGTGCAGTGACATCCCAAAATGTCTTCGCAACATGCGATTCTATTTCACACGGTCCGGTGAGGCTTTGAATTACCACCTACCTACATTTTTAACGTAACAGGAAACGAGTGTGTTCATTCGCAAACCAATTTCGGCCTAATTCCATTTTAATAGGGGTCTAAATTGTTTGCGCACAACAAGCACGACAATGAGGGCTCGTGACTGTAATTAACATAATGGGCGGCGAGTAAATGTTTTTCCACCTTTATCTTTTCTTATTTTGTGGCATTTACAAAGTAGGTACCGGAGTGCACCGGGTTACGTAATAATAAATGGTAATTACTTCCCTCACTTCCCCATTTCTACACCGGTTTCCTTGTCTTGGCTCCGATTGAAATAGTGCATGTCCCCCGCATTCTTATACGTTTATATGCTTTAGGTGAAAAGGGGGAAGGTAAATTAAGTAAGTTTTGAGTGACAGTGTAATCGTCTCATTTGAATACTAGCTTCAGCTGCTTTTGTATAGCGTTAATTTATTTTTACTTTAAGGAAGTCAGACAATCTAAGTTAAAAATCTAGTAGATTAGAGAGAAGTAATAATATTACTGACTAATGACCCGGACGTAGCTTGGTCCGCTTGAACTGTACAATTATTTATTTAATTATGTGAATAACTTTTGTGCTCTAATAGCATTATTAATTTAAGGATCCCATAGATTGAAAACTAAAGTTTCAGCTGATTCTATAAAACAATTATTTTGTATCAATTTTATCAAACAAAATTCTTTATTTTATTTAATTTAGAGGCCAATCATGGCACAGTAGCGTGCAACTGTAAAGGCAATTATATAGCAATAGACAATAACGTGAAGGTTGCGGGTTCGATTCGATCTATCGATCGACTGAGTGTCGGTAAAAAAAAATATGGAAAACAAAATTTCATACAGAAAATGAATTGTAGCAAATTTTTTAGAGGTCAATACTAAAATAATATGCGAAATTATAAAGTAAAGCTTCACCTACAAAGGCAAAGGCATATTCAGCGCACGTCTAAAGATAAAACTTACAAGCTGGAAGCTTAAGAGATTCAGGTGTTAAAAATAAGAGTCACGTGTTTGGACGGAGAATGCGAGTGTTATATTGCAAGGTGTGTCTGACAAATAGCGACAAACTTTAGTCCCTTTTTATTTAATGATAACATTGTAGTGAAAATTTAGTTTAATGTTATTTTAAATTCCCGGTGTTTAATTCTGTAATTCAACAAGCAATGTTTCGAAAAATTTGGCGGAAAGGGGAGGATGGAGTGTTTTGGCAATGGCTTCCTCGGTGTAACCCCTATGTATGAGATATTAAGAAAAAATAACAGGATCACATTGTATCTATAAAAAAATACAGTCGAATTGATAACCTCCTTTTCTTACAGAAGTCGGTTAAAAAATATTTACAAAATATGAGGCCTGTCGTGGCGCAGAAGAACCAGTATATAACTCTAAAATTGAAGTGTCTTTGGTTCGATTCCTACTCGAGCAAATGAAATACTTTATATTTTCATTTCTTCGCGCCGGTGACGAGGCAAAGCGCAGCATTGAGTTCCGCCACTCAACACGCAATACCTGCAACATTCGGCGGGTAGAAGGAAACGGGAGTGTCTTAATGGGAACGGAGTGTCTTTATATTAAGTTACTAAGTTCCCTCTACCTACCTTGCTATGTGTGGGATACAGCGTGAAAACAAAAACACTGTATAAATCAAATAATTTCAATTCTTTCAAGTATCAAAATATTTAATTCCTTGTAGCTTAAGGTTTGACATATGAATGCGTCGGAAGTGCGACATGTAGCTCGCTAAATTGGCCCCGAATATTTGCATGTTTAACGAGAACTTCTAAGTGTAAATCATGCTTTATTGTACGACATAATACATGTTGATTTTGGGTTTAATCTTTATGCCAAATTTTGTTAGAGATTCATTTAAAATAATTACTTTTATTTGTACCGACTGGTTATATAATACACGGGTTATTCCGTTCGTTGGACAGTTTAAAGGAATAACCCAAGTCGCATTCGGCCTTTTTTTTAGCTTCTTCCTGTATCCCGCGTATATAGCCAGAGGGAACACAGTATTTGAAGGGCGTGTTGAGTGGCAAAACCTAACGCCGCGCTTTGCGTCATTACCGGAGCGAGAAAATGATAATATTTCCTTTCCTCAATTCGCACGCTTGACATGCGCGATGACTATCTTCATTATTCTTGTTCTTAAATTGATGATATTAAAAAAAGATATTAAACAAGCTTGTCGAACGGTAGCACATTCGCTAAAATTAATAAAGTTCACCCAACGCATTTCAATTTACAGCAATTTTATTGTAATTACAGCGGTAACGTAGATAAAACCTCTTATAAGCCTCTTGATAAAATTCCTGAACCAACAGAAGCACTTGCTTATATAAGTATATGAACTTTGTCCGCAGTAAGGCGAGTGGCGCCCCAGTTCTCCATACCGCCGCCGCCGCGCACCGAGGTGATGCTCGGGGGCAATCTGACACTCAAGTGCGTTGCCTTCGGATCGCCCATGCCGACTGTTAAGTGGAGGAAAGGTGAGGAAGTTAAAAGTCGACGGACTTCATTTATCCTATTTAAGCACTTTTTCTTATTAAAAATGTCTCCAGGCTTAACGAAATGGCTCACACCAGAGGACAACACGCCACTGGGATTGAACGCACTAAAGTTAGAAGACATAAGGGAGTCAGCGAACTACACGTGCGAAGCGGCGAGCGTGCTCGGCGTTATCGAGACAACTGCCGAAGTTAAAGTACAATGTAAGTATTGTATTTCATCTTATTGAATATCCTACCAATACTTTACGAGGTTTATTTTTAAGGAGAGAACAGTGAATTTGGAGTGTTTGTTTTGTTTTCTTTTTTTTCTGTTTGTTTGATCTAACTAAGGAAATAATCGCTGCTACTATACAGGTTTTAATTAAATGTGGCCAATAAGATCAGAACAGTAAAATAAATAATGAACGATCCGTCTTCTAAACTTTAAGTTGAAATAATTCCTTTTATGTACTATTGTACATTTTAAGGACCAAGAAATTTTCGCATTATAATAGCGTCCGTTCCTTTATGTCTCATTAAAATGTGAAGCCCTAGCGCTAAATGTGAAGCGCTATTTATTGTTTATTAATATTTTATCGAATCCTGATAATTGCCAGCGTCATTGTTGACGTTTTCACTTTATTTTATTACAGACTTGTAACCCTCAATTTGTCTTAAGTAAAGAAAATTAAAATCAGTGTGTTTTAAGTTATTAAATTATATTTAAATTTATTGAAGTTGTGACCCTCACTAGGAGGAATGAATTATATTTATTTCCCCGTTCTGGTAAAGTAAAAGTGCGGCATTGAATTACGCCGGAACTAAATGGGGTAAAGTATCTTAACACTAGGTTCTTCCCCTACTCATAGTAAGCTGTATGTGCAGCTAAATAAACGTTACACAGTGTTAGACATAATGTCTCGAAATCAGATCGAAAGCGGAGAATCGAATGTCTTGACAGCTGTTCTCTCAGCTTACCATTCTTATATATGCGTGATACTGCGCGAAGGTAAGAAAATATTTTTCAAAAGTTACTTTTATTTTTTAAAAAATGTATAAACATTTGAATGTAGCAGAATTTTTATATGTTATCTAAAAAAGTTTCAATTGTTTTATATTTAATTTTTCTATACACACATATTTTAATTCAAGAGGTTTGGTTGTAAGGCTTCACATATGTAAGTCATTATACCTACATTACACCAAGCAACTGTTGCTCTATTCTAATTCGAAAGGCCTGGTAGGTATTATAGGGATTATATGACGAGGCAAATCCTATATGAGATATTACATAGATAATGTGATAAATCATTTTGCAAGTAACGCATGATTATTTGTTGTTGATTGTCTTTGACTTTATGCTTTTCTTTTTATATTTTTGGACTCGTATATTACATAAGCTGTATTCGTATTATCTTAAATTTTACTTAGTATTTAACGAAAGAAACTCTACTGTTTACTATAAATTCACTAAAAAATGAGTGACTGAATCATATTACTCATCATTTCTAAGAATAAATGATGCTAATTTATGATAATAAGCTTAGGGTAAGACCGGAGCCGACGCGAAGCTGGATGGATCGTTGATTTTATTATTTAAATCGCAGTAAATAAGACTGATAAGAAATTTAAAACAAAGGCTTAGTGACGCGTCAGAAGTGAAACTAACTGGCTTAGGCTCAGGCTAAGTTGAATTAAATCTTGTAGCACGATTAGAATGTATCTAATTCGATGTTACTTAGGAGAATATTTATTTTTATAATAATTTCGCTTTTTCAAAATTTGGACTTTTTATACAAAGCCGGGAAACTATGTCTTTCGGCATCATCAGATTGTAAACAGCTCTGTGGGTTCACTCCACTCCACGATTTCGATCGTTCGATCGTTTCGATCGTTGCTCTGGTAACGAGGGAAAGCTTGGCGTTGAGTTCCGCCAACTCAAGAATTCGGCGGAAGATGGGGAACGTAAGTGTCTTAACGGGGAATATAGTGTAGTCTTAACACTAGGTTCCCAGGTTCCCTTTGCATACCGTAGTATGTGCGGATTACAGCGTGAAGCTATAGAATAATGTCTATAAAATAAGTAAAGAGAAGAGAAGTGACGGTATTATAGTTAACACAAGGTTATATGATCTTTAATGAAATAAATTAACGCTCCTTCTAACAGTTGAGTGGCGGAGCTTAGTTAGAAGTGGTCTGCTAGCTTTACGTAGGAATTTACTAGTACGCTCTACCTTTTACTGACATAAAATATTTTTTTATTTTATTTTATTTATCATTTACATCTGCACAGTATAAATTAATATAATTTATACTGTGCAGATGTAAATTTATATTTTTTGTACATAAAAAATTAAGAAAACTTTGCACAATGTTGATTCCTCTTTCAAAAATATTTTTAAAAATACCATATATTTTTATATGGATATTTTCCAATAGTACGAGCACCAGTGGCTATGTCACAATCTAATCGCGCTCAGGATTTGTTCGAATCAATTTGATGAATTGGGCCAAGTTGGAGACATCCATTATGAGTTAGTGTTATAATTCATAATTGAAAGGGCCCCCGGAGTTGCGCGAAGCCCCGGAGACAAACGAACGTCAGTTTGATTAATGATTAATTATTATTGTTATTCTGCCATTTTGTCCATTTTCTCAAAATAATTCGGAAAGGATTAAACGCTTGGGCCTGGGCTGGGCTTCTAGTTTAAAGCTTTTTGAATATACTTTTGGTTGTGTTCATTATAAATTAACAAGTTGTTCGCGTTTAACTAAACGGAATATAAATAATTAATCAGTTTTAGGTTCGACAGCACATCATAATTAACGAAAGCTCAATTTTAATATACAAAACACGAGTACGGTCCATTAGGGCGAGACATTTGAATTTATAATCGTTATTATTTATGGGGGCCAGTCGTGGCGCAGGGGCACAAGGAGTGACTTTATAAGCGACTGGTTGTGAGTTTCATTCCTATACGGGGAAATGTTGTTTAATGAAAATTTAAATATTTAATTTGTATTTCCATTTCTTCGTTCTACTGCTGAGGCAAAGCGCGCCTTTGAGTTAACTTTGCCTCCAGAATTCGGCGGTAAGTGGGTACTTAATAGTAGGTTCCCTCTGCCTACCCTGATGTGTGCGGGATACAGCGTGAAGCTGTATAATTTTAATATTTATGGATGTGGTGTAACATTTTTGTACTAGCAACGTTTTTATTCAGCTCTGCCCGGACCGCCGAGCGAAGTGCGGGCGTCAGAGGTGACGGCGACCACAGTGAGATTAGCTTGGACGTACACCGGCCCAGAGGAGCCCCAGTATTATGTCATCCAGTACAAGCCTAAATACGCGAACCAGGTTAGTGGACGTTTGTGGGCAGTTCGTGTATTTAAATTTATACGTACGTTGATTGTATTACTTTCTGTTATATGAATAGGTATATTTAGCTTTTTGAGTCTAATAGGATTTGGAATTTTGTAACTTACACATAGTACAGCATAGTTTGTATAGAGATTTTCGATGTTACTTTTAGGCCGTCGTGGCGCAGGGGCGCAAGCGTGTGAATGTAACACGACGATTGTGGTTTCGATCCCCAGTTGAGGGAATAAATGATTATTCATGAATATTTTCAATTTTTTTTTTAATTTCAATTTCCGAAATTTCGTTGGAAAGTGGCGAAAGGAATATCTTAACACTAGGTTCCCTCTGTCTTCCCTACTATATGCAGCATACGGCGTGATAAAAAAAATTGGCATTTATGTACATAATACTGAAAAAATATTAGAATACATATTATTAGGCAAATGATATTTCTTTCCGAGAATTCCTTATTCTTTGTAATCTTTGGGTAGCGAAGCTTTGTAAAATTTTTCCTATAGAGGTTGCTAACAACAAAAGTTATAACAGCCGCATCAAAATTTTCCCGTGGCGGAATTTGAACTTGTATCTTTGTTATATCTATGTAGATATTCAAAAAAATGCCTGTTACAAATAGTATTCTTATAAATTTTACAATATATATTTTTTTATGTTTTAATTACTTGCAGTTGTTTGGGGCCTTAATGGTGAAGGAGCATAAACGTGTGCCTGTAACGCCACGGTCGTAGGTTCCAATTCCCACTTGGCGGAAATAATTCATTATTATTTTAATTTCTTCGCTCTGGTATCAAGGCAAAAGCGTAGCTTTGAGTTCCGCCGTTCCGGAAACTGGGGAATGGAGTGTCTAAACACTAGGTTCCCTCCGCCTACCCAGCTATATGCGAGATGCAGGGTGAAGCTGAAAAAGTCATAATAAATAATCAGTGTACCACTAAACGCTATATAATTAAGCCTACAATAAATGCAGAAAATACAGAGACATTTAAATTATAATCTATTTGCTAATTTATTTTCAAATTTAGGCGTTCAGCGAGATATCCGGCGTGATAACTCAGTACTACTCGGTGACAAACCTATCGCCGTACACCGAGTACGAGATGTACGTGATAGCTGTCAACAATATCGGCCGTGGACCGCCCTCTACACCCGCCGTGCTAACTACGGGCGAAACTGGTAAGATATGTGGTTTATTTTTTCTTATGTATTTTAATCTTTTTTTTCTGGAGCATGTTTCTATAATTCTAATTTTTTAATATGTTTTCTATAATTTTTCAGGATTACTAATTGTTGATGATATAATTGCTAGTATTAATAGTAATTGGTATTTATTTGGCTGATATTTAAAGTTTCAATTACGCAAATTCTAAATAAATTTATATAATTTTCAAAATAAAATGTTTTAAATATTTATTACTAAAATCTTATAAAATTAATTACATAAATTATACCTAAAAGTATTGTTCAATTTCAAAAAAATATGCTAAACAATTACCGAAGAAAGAAGAAAACAATTTTCAGCGTACTAAAAGAAAATAACTTCAGCTTCAATTTACTAGAATCATTTCACGACATCTATCATTTGCTTGGTTACATTTATTATTCGCTTGCGGTTTCGACATTTTTTTTTAATTTCAATTCAGTATGTAAGTTTTGTTTTACTCGTTCAGTTCTAAGGTTATTTTCATATTTCCATGCGAACGTATCACGCGTAACAACGAACGTCGCCGCTTTCTGTAAGTTCGCGTTTCTTATTTTATTGATGGGTTTCCTTTTGTTTTGCACTTTTCATTTGTTTTTCTATAGATTTTAGTGGTAGTGCGCCTTTTTTTTTTGTTTGATTTTTCTATTCATGCACCATTCCCTTCTATATCGAATACCTTACAGATACACGTCTCGTCAGTTTCCGCTAAAGCACCGTGTGATGAGTGTTATATGTATACGTTGTTTTGATTTCTTTGTACTAACATTTTGAATTTTTAACGCTTCCTTCCAGTGGATTCCCTTTATGGAGGTGCTAGTAAGTAATGACTTTTTATTACAAGTTTACATTTATTTTAAGATTTTCTTTCATTTTCGTGTATTGAATAGTTATCATATTATGAAATGTACTTTTATAAAAAAATATATTTTATAATAATATTTATCTACGCTAAAAATATAATCTACCTAAGTAGCTAAGCCATATGTGAAATATTAAAATGGTAGTACCTATTCAATCTCGTATATTGCGGTCGTCAAGCAAGCATAATACTCTCAAGTCAGAAACAACGGCTTACGTACGAAAACTAAGATTTACATAATTCCATATAACACGTCTATCGTCTTTATACCTGTATTTTAGTCTCTACACTGAAATCCATTACTAAATTGTTGTTTTCACCAGTTATACTAACTTAAATATTATAAACCTCTTTGTAATGTTATTTTATATTACTTTATTTGTACACCACAATATATACTTACACATATTTATATAAATAGCGCAAAAGACGGTCTTATGGCCAAGTAGCCATCTATTCCACACAACGTTTAAATCTAGAAGCTGTCATACTTATGTTATTATATCTGTATCTCAAACGTATGCCGCACATAGCAGGGTAGGCATAGGGAACCTTGTTAAGATACTCCGTTTTCCATTTTCCGCTGAGTGGGAGACACCAGAGGGAAGAAATGAAAATATGAACTAGATCTTTTTCTTGAGTCTAAATCGAAGACACAACCTGTCGCGTTTACAGGGCCCCTGTGTCTATTATCACTGACATCCTATTATTTGAAGTATTTGCTCATAAATAAATTACAATATTCATATTATGGACAGATATTCCATGGATTGTCCATGCAAGTATCCACCGCGTTGAACTTGCAATCTAAGTGTAGGTTGAAACGGCTCCTATAAATATACCTGTAATAATTATGCTTTGGAAGATTACTTTAGGAAACACTTATCTACCTATATTTTTGTCAAATTAAACATATTATTAATATGAAAGGTTACAATATCGTTTTTATATATATTTTATATATAATATACGACGAGCCGTTATAAGCGCTTACATAAAATCTTGATGCTATATTAATTTACGATGAAGGTCATATCCCACATTACTTATTAGGCACTTACTCTTTTCTACCAATATAATGTTTATTTTTTCGCTATTGCTAAATACAAGAAATACATATTTAATACATACATGTAGCCACCGACGCTCAGCGACATTGTAAACACGACAGTTATGGGTTCGATTGCCACTCGTGGAAATCAACATCTCAAAATTAAACGGAAAGTGGGGAACAAAGTATCTTGACACTAGATTTTCACTACATACCCCGCTATATAATATGGGATATGGTGTAAATGTACGTACAGATTTTTTCAGCTGGAAGTCCGAATTTGGTAACCGTGATATAAAAACAGACATTTCCTAACTATATTATAATTGCCTGGTAATTGAATCCAAAATAAAAGTCTGTTAAATTTAAATATAAAACTATTTAAACTGTGGTTCCACGAAGGTGTTTTAAGTGAAAATTTACTTATACCTTTTAGTTCGAACACTTAAGCTATCTATGGCTACGTGCTCAGGAAGTTAATGTTGTAAAAATACGCATCGTTGCTTCTCCACCTTATTAACTAGCTGATATATTTAACAGGATTCGAGTACGAACTTAGAAATAAAAGTAATGTTTTTAAATTAAAATATACGTAAACGACGAACTACGGAAACGACGAATTTCTAAAATGTTTATAATTTCATTAACTGTTTAATTATACATACAATACATCTCCTTATAAAGAAGCTATCGCGTCCAATTTAGCATCGTAAAATATTAAATTTGACTTAAATTACCTGCGGTGTGACAAGACAGACATAATAAAAACGGCGCCTGATGAGATGGTAATGGAAACGTCGCTAAAGGCAAATAAAATTGTTCCCACTGCTTTTTTCATCGTGAATTTACTTTACGTTTCTAATAAAAGAAAGTTCTGAGCCGAGCCGAGTCCTGGTCTCAACGAGATTATAGCGTTTTAATATTACACCGTTTCCCAACTTTTATTGTTTCGCTGCTAAGTATTATAAACATCGGAGATCTCCGAGTGACGTCTCGTCTCCCTTGTCAAGAAGACGCGATTACAAACACTTTTAAGACCTTGCTTCCTTTTATATTTCATTGTTATTGTGTTCTCGGGAACCTATTTAATTGAGACGAAACGGACCCGACTTAATTCGATATTGCCATGTTCGAGCATTATTATGATTATAATAACTGCCTTTTAAATTCCCAGCCCAATATTGAACAATGAGCGCTACGTAAACCGATGGTTATTTTATTTGTGCTCGCCCCATTTCAATTATGGGGATAGAATTTTTATTACGTGTTTGCTTTTTATGTTGGGCATAAATGACAAATGACGTCATAACTTTTTTAACTGACTGCGGGATAAAGGAGATATTGTAGAAGTTGTTATGTTTTGTTCTCGAGAATAATACATGGAATATTTAATCGACGGCCTTTGACGATCGAAACAATATGGTGTTTACATTGATTGCATATAGAGTAGCCCTTTATGCTACATTTAATCCCATGATTCTAACATTAGCATAATCGCTTATGAAATATTTTAACGCTAAATAAGTTACTTTCGTCAATTTTTTTTGTTGTATTAAAGAACTATTTAAATAAGCCTTTCTTTCTCCATTTAAATTCTCTTTGAGAACTAAAATGAACTTTAAAAGATGAGTTGTTTAAAAATGCATATTAATATATTCACTTTATAGTACTATGTTCAATTTGAAGAAATAACATTATTTTATCAAATTATGATACTTTATTTGTTATATATTACTATATAATAGTAATATTCTAATTCTACAGAGAACGTCACACACCTACACTCACTTATCCAATCATATTAACCGCCTCTGTAAGTGTCATATTTCTCAGTCTATTTCGATGTGATATTTACATGTTTGTGGCTTGAGTGTATCTCATTAAGTCGTGTGAGCTCAGGCAAGATGTTGGCGCAAATGCCTAGATAATCGTCACCATCTTACGTAGTTAGTACGTTAAGCTACGCCTTAATGTCACCGTATAATTATAATATTCGTTGCGTTTAGAATAACGTCGTGATAATTGTATCAGTTTGTTAACATATCGACTTTTAATATATTCTTTTATCTAAATGGTTTTAAACAATTAATTAAAAAAATGTTAATCCTAAAGGGGTGAAATAGGGGTTGAAAGTTTGTATGGAAAAAAAATTAAATCGGCACTGATTTTTATAAAATTTGAAATTCAGACTCTTAAAACTATTTAATTGAACACATGTTTCATAGTTTTCTAGAATTCTCCCCCTAAGGCTGCAAATAAGGGGTTGAAAGTTTGTAGGGAAAAATCTTTAAAACGCCACCGATTTTTATAAAATTTGAAATTAGGACTCTTAAAAATATATAATAAAATATGTGTTCTTGGTTTACTTTAATTTACCCCCCAGTGGTGCAAATAAGGGGTTGAAAGTTTGTATGGCAAAACTTTAAATTGTCACCAATTTCTATAAAATTAAAAAAATTAATTAAAATATTTCATTGAACACGTGTTTCTTGGTTTATTAGAGTTCACCCCTAAGGGTCCAATAAGCAAGCGAAGCTTCGCGCGCCCACTAGTATAATATATTTCAGCTTTCAAACAAGTCTAAAATATTCTAAATAAATCATCAAAACGAATGTTATTGTGTAGTAAATAGGACTTAATTTGACATATTTCACGAAATGTAGTTACATGTAGTTACTAGTATGAAATAAAGTCATGAAACTCTAGATATAACATATTGTTTTATTTAACACGCAGCGCCGCCATGTTATAAATTAACCTTCATTCGATTGTTATAATAAATAACAAGCCAACTTTAGTAATTATGCTAACAATGCGAGGCTTTAAACTTCAAATACATGGTCTCCTATAATTTAACCGTCGTCAAATTAAATTTTCCAGCAAACAAAAAGCTGTATTAATTTATATTTTAGTTCGTATAGTAGTTTTGTATTTATTTTACATTCGTAATGTGTGAAATATTCGTGACGGATAAGCAATATTAAATATCTTACAATTTAATAATCAACACTTTATACTATACATGTAGAAGTTGTAGTTACTTTAATTTTTAGTTTAAGTATATTAATCTCCTTGAGTGGAGACCGAAGATGGGCAAGCGTAGCGTAGGGCGTCATCCAGCTCGATGGACCGACGACCTGAAGAAGGTTGCTGGCTTCGACTGGATGCGGAATGCGGAGGATCGGCAGCTTTGGCGCACCCTGGGAGAGGCCTTGATTTAACTTATGCTCAATTCAATTAGAGGCTGATGTGTTTGTAGATGACTAGGACTGACAAGATTGACATTTTACCATCTGCGACTGACGTCTCACACTTATCACATTACACGGGCAATAAGTGGGCAATAACTTAACTAACACACAGACCGATTATGTATGTGAGGGTTTGGCTTTCTATATTTGCTATGTAGAGTGATTTTTAAAAAAATAGAAGCCAAATCTCAATGAAATATTTTGCAAGTGACCAGATTTAATAACTTTATGGAAAATAAACACTAAGACATTATTAAACATTTAGTATAATTAATTCCATGTAATGTGAGTCCAATGAATAATAACTTCCCGGTATGTTTTAGTTTTTCAGTCTACATAGACAAAACACTTCCCATGTGACTACAATAATTAGCATAACTGATAACGTGAAAAGTTGCATAAAATTAAAGACTTTATTCATAATATAAAGTCATAAAACATATTGATTCTCATAATAAATATATTCATAATTTGATGGATTTCATTGATTCTATTAATAAATATACTGAACATAATGATTTTAAAAGATAATAAAAAAATTATATTAAAATAAAATTTACTAAACTCGAATACTTTTGATTGTTCGCGAACAATGAATTGAACGTGTCTTAAGACATTTACATTGGACATTTTGAGGAGTATCCATTCTGTTCAACACACAGTCAAGAGTAAACCTCGTGGTAAGGCAAACTTTAATGCCTTAATCCTTGGAGACTACTCCAGGAATATAAACACTAGACCATCTCTGCTCTGAGTATACAGGGATTCCTAACAATATTTGTATTGGTTCTTGTAAATATGGAGTTGCCATTAGACGTGTGTGGGTAATCTTTTCATATTTTATAATGGGACGAAATGAATAAAGAGAATATAGTTATAGCAGTTAATATGTGAGACCGCTATTTAATATTATTTAATATTTATTTTACACTAATGGAGTAAAATTAAAGATCCACATTTTGTGTAGAAATCATCCAAATTTATTTAACTTACCAGATATGTGAAGAGAAAATAATTTAACACTCACAGAAGGAAAGATAGAAATTTAAACAAATACCAAAAGAAAATATAAGCTAAACTAGCAAGTAATAGCAAAAAGTTGAAAATTGAATGCAAGCTAAGAGAGCAATAGATACACAAGTGAACGTCGCAAGCGATTCTAACCGACTCTTTAAACGTGGCGATCCTGGCTAGCAGCCTACGACACGCATAGCAAAAAACTCGGAACAGGGTTACAACTCAAATGCGCTGCGTGCGGACGATTCTAATACATATAATAATAATAATACATAGTAATATTAATTTTGAATATGAAATGTTCCCTACATAGTGATAACTCACTCGTTATTTTTCATGTTATAATAAAAATTTCTCTGTTTTCAGTGACAAATAGGTTGAAAATATATTTTCATACAAAATTATACAGTCTATTCTTTAACGTATTACAGTATAAAATATTCTAAGAAATATGAAGACCTGAAGTCAGCGCGAATCGCTATTAAATGCATTTTAAAATGTTCTAAGAAATATAAAAATCTTATTAAAATGTGAATATACTCGTAGTGTTCATTTCATATTTTATTTTGCATTGTAAATATACATTATGAAAATTCCGACGCAGCGGGAACGAAAGCTGCAACCTCTTGGGTGTACCGCCGTCGAAGCCAATTAGGCTATATGTAATATTTTCAACTTTTGCAAATTTTATTTCAGCCATAAATTTTGAAATTGTGTATTTAAATTTTTGTTAAATAAAGAATGCAGAGTTACATAGTTTATTTTTATTGAACTATGGTTACTTATAAACAAATGTACGAGCTTTGAAAAATTGTTTCACTACTACAATAACAGGTCGATTCTTCGGTTTTGGTTTTTTAGTGTGATTGTTCTTTTTTTATTTCCTTATGCACACACGTTTACGGTTTTTACTGCGGCGTGTTCCATATTGTTTTACGTGACTCACTATAAAGCACTTAAATTTTTAATAATTTTAAACAAAGAAGAGAAAACAGAGAGAGAGAGAGGATGAACGTAAAGTTTTTACAATTATTATAATTTTTTTTCTATAGAACCTGGTTCAGCGCCTCGTAACGTCCAAGTTCGTCCGCTGAGCTCAAGTACGATGGTCATACAATGGGATGAGCCTGAAACGCCAAATGGACAAGTCACTGTAAGTTATATATTCGTATAAATACTATTATGTGTATACAATAATATGGATTCCTTTGGTTTGTCCTTTCTTCCTGGTAAATATGTATTTCATTTCTAACAAAGATTATATTAAAATTTTATTAATACTTATTTAAATTACTTTCTTTTCTATTTTATCAATTTTTCTAACTTACGTTACTTTTGTTTCAGGGATACAAAATTTACTACACCTCAGATCCATCACAACCGTTACAGTCTTGGCATTCTCAGATGGTAAGGCGGCTGCGCTATTTAAATTTTAAATACAAACAAATATAGTATTATTTATTTTTAACTGAGGAATTTGCGAAATAAATTCTATATTACAAGAAAAAAATAATGCCCATTTCAATAGAATAGAAACAGTAGTATTAAAATCATAAATAAGTTAAAACAACTGTATATGACTTAGTGGTTAGGTCGCTTGGGCGGTTTCCAAGAGGCGCGGGTTCGAGTCCTGTCTGCATAAATATTTTTCTACCCTTAGAATATCACAACTTCATATTCCAACTGTCATTAAACAGTATTTAATCATTGCCCTACAGATGGATAACAACCATCTAACAACCATCAGCGAGCTGACGCCGCACACGGTGTACACGATACGCGTGCGAGCGTACACGTCGGTCGGTCCCGGCCCCATATCTGCGCCCGTTCAGGTTAAGACACAGCAAGGTAAGGGACATTGTATCTTATTTTACTAGTTTTAATATTGGAACATTTTGCCTCGAGCGAGGAACCGTCGCTAGTATAACCAGACACTTCCACGACACGATTTTGTGCATTTGCCTATTTAGGGGCGTTTTAGTTTTAAGATAAAGTCGGAAGGTATAGTAACATTGTCTTAGTCTGGTCTTAAATGTAAATAAGAAGGCATATCAACTTGACATGCCTATTCATTGTTGAAAATTTTCTTATTATCTATAAACGTATACTAAAATTGAGATCTAGTAATTTTATACGTATGTGTATCAAAAATATAAGAAAAATGTTCAAAAAAAAAATTGTGATGTTCATTTTAAAGACTCGTACAATCCCACAATTTAAGTAGACGTTAAAATAATAAACAGCACTACAAAATAAGAACAAATAATTCAACTCAATGACAACACAAAATTAATTTAACATAAGTAAATATACTGTCATGATGCCTTTCTGTTATAATAGCTAATTAAAATAAATACACAATGCACCAGGCATTATGGACCCGCGCTATATTCGGGTCAAGTACTAGTATGATGTATGCCTGTACGACCGCAGCGCGGCTAATTACTGCCATCGTTTGACATATAATTTGACGTTTCCTATGTGTGTTTGTTTGTGTTTAAAGTGATATAATAATGGAGAAATTATTACGTTATCTTCTTAATTGTTATTTGGACAAGAATCAGCGTTAAATTACGTTGTGTAACACGAAATATATCGAAAATAAGGCGGGTTAAATTAGGCATGTGAAAAACGGAGTGTTTTAACACTAGGTTTTTTCCTGTTAGTTGGTTCTTTATATTAGACTCACGAAGTCGATTGCAATAATTAATATAATAAAGTCAATTTAGTGTAATATATTTTTAATAGTAAATAAATAATAACATTGAAATATAATTAAAATTATTATAGACAAAATGAATTAAATAGTAGAAATGTAAAATAAACTATTTTAAAAAAACTTTTTCATACTAATATTGTACCTAATGTAACAATATAATATGTAAATAAACAACAGGTTTCACCGATCGAACTAACCTCAAGACCGGGAAGTCAATCGCTAAGCTAAGATGCACCTAGGCTTACATTAGCAGGACACACGTATACAGGTGTTCCTTAGAACTGTATAATTGGACGTTCCTACATCTGAATATGCTAGCCTATTGGTATATTTAGATTTCTAAGTTTAAGTTATATTTATAAGGAATGTCTTTTTCTTTCTTCACGCTGTATTCCACACGTTGTATTCACACAGTAGAGTAGGCAGAGGGAACCTAGTGTCCAAATCAGGGCCAAACCGCTAATTTAATTGTGATAAAAACTCATTTAGAGATACTTGAGGGTCTCGGGATGAACATAGGATACTTTTTTTCTCAAATTTGTAATATTTTCGATATATACCAATATATTAAAATACTTATTAATTTGACATGCCATTTTTTCCGCCATCTTAATAACAACCGTCGTTGCTAAGCAACGATTTGCAAAGTTTGTTATTAGACAACGTCACCTAAAATAAGCTTGCTTAACGCATCTCTCTATTGAAAACTGAAAATAATTTCACAAATATATTTAATAAATATTCATATAGTTCAAGCGGGCGTAGCCGCGTTCGGGTCCACTAGTATTTATTATATAATATTACAAAATTGATAATTTGTTTAATTGAACGCACAATTTTTAAGTAGAGCTATCCGAGGTCAGAGTTACATAGGACACTTAGAATGTGTCATACACAATTCTTAATTATTTCTATTCGACGTCGCAGCCCGGCCGTAGCTCCAGATAAAAACTAGATAGAGCACGAATAGCGCTTTCGTGAAATAACATACAATAATTAACTCCTTTAACCCGCAAATATGATATTCTATGTTTAAAAATATTTTCACCAATAATTTTCACGTTTTATTAGTTTTTTTTTGCACGAGTGGAGATTGAACCGACAACCTGTCGCGTTTTCAGACGCTCGCTTGTGCTTCTGCGCCACGACTGGTCCTATTTTTTATGTTTTTTTTCTAGCGTCTTAAAAATTACATTCATTAATCGTGGTTAAAACAATTCAATGTCTGAAATATTTATATTACTATAAAAGAATAATTCACATTTAACAAAAGTTAAATACAAAATTTTATATCAATTCCGTTACCACCAGGTGTACCATCACAACCCTCAAACTTAGTGGCAGTAGAAGCCGGAGAGACCTCGGTCACTCTCTCATGGAGAAGACCCACGCACGCCGGCGACAACATCGTCTCATACGAACTGTATTGGAACGACACCTACGCTAAGCAACATCATAGAAAGTAAGGCCTTTGATGACATATTTATATTTATTTCTTTATGTTTGTAGGTACTTTATTTTTATTTAATTTTACTAATAATGTATCATACAATTTAATTGACAAAATGTTGTAAGTTTTTGGGTTGTCTAGACCTTTTTTGATGTGGGTTTTATTTTTTATTATATTTGATGCTATTTAACGTTTCTCAGAGTTTAAGGCTGTTACCATGAGAGATTTCTTATAATTTAAGTTTCTAACTGAAGTAAATCCGAAATACAGTATGAAACTACACAGAAAAAATCATTTTTCATAATATCTTTCCATTCACTTTATGATATGTCTAAATTAATTTTGTGATGACATCCAGACGCATACCAATAACGGAGACGTACACCTTAAACGGCCTGTACCCGAACACGCTGTACTACATCTGGCTCGCGGCTCGCTCCCAGCGCGGCGAAGGCGCAACCACCCCGCCTATTGCAGTTCGAACTAAACAATATGGTATGTTACGAGGTCGTAAACTGTGGTGGAGGTTGTGTATGGTCTTGAGAAAGTGAAGAAATCGGGAGAGATTTTATGTCTTGTTTAGTAGATATGATTGTTAGCACAATCAGCCAATTTATTCTGTATTAAACGCAATAGAATCTAGTCCTGATTAAGGTTGATGTAAGAAAGTATTGTGTGAACGTGTGGGTTTTCCAGGTAATTCGTAATGTAATATATTCACATAAAAGCACTTGCCCGGCACGCTGCCAGTAATATTCAGCACAAGCACCAAGTTTTATATCACAATAATATGTGTTTTGTAATTGTAAATGGACGATCGGTAACGTGTACGCATTCACTTAATTATTTATGCGTGCGCTGTACCGAGACGCCTAGTAGCTTTATGTCGTTCGTATGTTTTATATCCGGGGCGTCGCCTCGCATACGTTTCGTTTTAACTATTTACACAACGACACGAACAACATTCAAACATTATGGACGATCTATCCTCACGTATAAAAGAATACGAATGTGAACGCGTATACGAGTATGTCGTTCGTGTCGTAATACACCTTAATGATCGCAATTTTCTTCCGACAGGAGTAACAGAATCAGACATAGAGATATGTGGGCGAGCAGATTCTCCATAGAAAATTTGTGCATGCTTTAATATTATTTTGGGGATTCTCCTCGTTTAATTTTGTATTTGTTATTTTACATTTTGATTTGAGAGCACCATTCTTTTTGTTTATCAAACGGCATTCAGTGATTGCGTCGCTAGGGTCGGTCCCGCGGTGAGTGGGTGTGGGTCTGGGCTTGGTCGTTTGTTCACAATTGAGCCTGTGTAGTTCCCGGCGCGCCGCCCATGAACGTGTCGGCGACGGCGGTCTCGCCGACGGCGGTGCGGGTCTCGTGGGCGCCGCCGCCGGCCGAGCAGGCAGGCGGCCGCATCGCCTACTACAAGCTACTGTGCGTGGAGGCGGGCCGCGGCGACTCGGAGGCCACCGTCGTCCGCCTCAATCAGACCAGCTTTGTGCTGGACGAGCTGCGCCGTTGGACCGAGTACCGCGTGTGGGTGCTGGCCGGCACCAGCGTGGGCGACGGGCCTGCCTCCTACCCCGTCACCGTGCGCACCCACGAAGATGGTACGTGTCTATACAATACCTGTTATGTCTTATAACGACTCAATTTTATTGTCAGTTTATCATTTATTCAATAGAATTGATAAAGGAAACTTAAGCTTTCCATTTAAAGTTTTTTGCTTGACTAAAAGCATATTAATTGGAACAAATATTTTAAACGTAAATTAAACATTGCTATATAAAATTGGGTTATTATCGATTCACGAAAATATAATAATTTTTACATTGAACTGTCAGAGGATCGATGTCGGCGGAACGATGAGAACTTATCGGCGCGGAACAATTATAGCGACGCCGATCCGCTGACAGTTCTTTTATTATTGACATTAATACCATGAAATATTTCTCATTTTAATGAATCAATTGTTATGTTAAGGTGACCACTGTGGAGGGTAAAGGGTATTTTATAAAATCATCCATATCGGTGTTTGATAAATGATTCAATTTACTGAATTATACAGACAATATTGGATAATTTTATGATGTGATTTTATTGGTTCAACGCCGGCAGAATGGATATAATTCAGCTCGCTTAATGAATTTACCTAAATAATTGTAAGCAATTTTGCACCTCAAAATAGTCGCAAATTATTTCCATTGCCGCCGTTATAATCTTAATATGCAAATGTTTGTTCATTCTGAATTGGTGGTGGGACCCTTTTAATAAATGACAGTACCGCAAATAAATAAGTCCGTATCTAAATTTCTGAATAGATGCTAATACCAACGTTACTAATATCATTTTTTCTTTTGTTTCTTCCTCATGAGCATATAGCAGGACTAATCAAGGAGGTTAATTCTCGTAACCATCTTTTAATATGCTTGCCGATGATTTTTAATGTATTATACTAAATATAATTATATATGATATCAATCATTTGGTTCACTGTATATTTACGTTTTAATCGGAATATAATATATTTCCACTCACTTGTCACATGTAATGATACGTTACTTACCTACTGCTAAGATGGCACTCACTGAAATGCAAAGTTATATTGCACCTTAATTGTGTCGACGGCACCGTTATATATAATTTTAACGCACAGTTGTTAAGTATTTAGCAATATACACAATTATGCATGCTTTCTTTGACGACACAGCACTATTTTCAGTTAATTTCACTGGGCACCTGATAGGTCTCTTGTGGAGCACAATGGTTGTTGATTTATTTATTACAATCTAGTATATATAAGACATTGTGTGAAGCAAGTATAGCACTTTTAGGAGCACTCAGCACCACTAGCGACGACACAAGGTGAGAGAGCGAGTGCGTGGCATTCAAGAAATGACCAACAAAATATGAACTACAAGTATTGCAATGTATAAGCCATTATATTAAAAAAATACAATTTAAGTAATATCGTAACTTTTTGTGTCATATCGTAATTTTATATAATAATACACTAAATTGCATTAAAACAACAAAGCACTTGGTCTAATTTTAAATGTTCTAATATTTTTCGCATAATTCCTCTAACTACAAGGCTTCTACATTACAAATAAGTAATCTGTTTTGCTCTACAAACCTGGTCATTCAGCCCAACACGCACCACGGCCCGAGCGCCGCATTTGAATACCAATACCGTCCCACACGACACGCGCGCATGCTACTATACTACTCACAACTATTCTATACTCAATACTGTCTGACTTTACTATTAGCGGGAAACAGCGGATAAAACTGACTTTGATCCTGAGGTCACACCCAAATGCATCCGAAGGATCAGTTCCGCAACTACGCATATAATACCAACTGCTCCGCTCAGTCTAGACTACTCTATTGCGCGCTATTTCCACTTTCCCTCTATCTATCTGTCTATCTCACTTACTGTAACGCTACAACTTCTCGCCAGTAGACGTTTCTCTCTTCCTCTATCTTCTGTATACTCTGTCAAACTATCGTCGTGCATGCACACTAGAAATATTGTGACATACATAATACGCCTAACGTAAGCTATTGCCGTTGTCGAGGAATGAACGGAAGGGAACGCTACGATATAGAGTTCGGCTAGAGATACATAGATTAATCTCTAATTTTATACTGAACAGTTGTAGAAGATATACAGCCAGGACAATGACACTGACACCTTCACAGACATCATATGTGGATAGCAACACAAGGTACAATGGACACACACAGAAGCGGGTGGCGCTCTATGAGACAAGACTACACTGATGAAGCACACATACACAGATCGGCGCCGTCGCCTTAATCAATACATGTGCGTGTGAGTGAACTGGCGCAAAGGGGCTCTAAGAAACGGTCTAAAGTGCTTCATCTTATTCTGACTTCACTGAGATTCATATCAAAATAATTCATATCTCTAGATTAATTAATAGACATAAATATCTCATTACACATATTCATCGGGTAATTAACTCTCAATTTTTATGAAATTTAAAATAATTGCCATTTGTGAGCAACAGACGTGAGCAGAAAAAGGCGATGCATACATCGTAGACCGGCGTCAACGTCCCAAGCGGCTTAACCTAAATGCGCCTCCAAAAGAGCTCAAAATACACGAGGATGTGAAATAAGAATACCCCTATTTGCCGACAAGCGTTCTACTCGTAATCTCTCACTTAGTAGTTCCGTTCGCCCTGCAATGTTCGCACAATTTGTCTTAAATGTATTTGAATGCGTTTTTCTCTTTTTTCTCTCGTCACTGACTTTGTATGGGCTGCTGGTAACCCGTACAGCTATTAAGAGTGAGTATAAATTACTTTAGTGCTTGTATTTACGTGCGTTGTGCTTGTGCCTATGCTTTATGTAGTTTGTTCTTCCTAGCACTGTGATCTAATGATCTCTTGATAACAAACTGCAAGCGGATAAAGTTGGATGTTATATAGAATTATTTTGTTTGAGTTTTATATTTATGAGATTTGGTGTGCTCTTATACTAATTGAACGTGTAGCACTAAATCTTAACTTACGTGTGTTCCCTTGCAGAATGTGAACCTAATTATATTTATAGATATAGACACGCCGCTTTTGGATATCTGTTTTAGATGACTTACTAAATGTTAACTCTTTGTAACGCTTGACGATTTTAGTTGATCTTTACTGATGTGGATTGGAAGGTAATGGATTTTAATTGGTTATGGTGATGTGAAAGGGCGTAAAAGTTAATTTGATCAGTGTGTGTTGGTATTCAAATGCCCGATCGAGATGCTGAGCGGCGTTAAGCGTCGCGACCTAAATACTCTATCAGCAGCCGACGGGAATTACCGACCGCACATTTTGAAATACAATTTAGCAATGCTTACCGATGAGCCTTCGAAGCTTTCGAACTTAGTCCTTTAAACGTTGAGCTTAAGGTAGATTTCTAGCACGCTCCCTTAGATGCTGATAGGGCATTTAGGTCGATGCGAGAATAGGTTTGGCTCAGATTCGTAACTTTTTTTCTGTGTACAGTGCCTGGTGAGCCTCAAGATGTCAAAGTAACCGCAATCAACTCTACATCCATTCACGTTACGTGGAAACCGCCGCAAGAAAAAGAGAAAAACGGGATTATTAGAGGGTATCACGTACACGTACAAGAACTTAGAGAAGAGGTGACAAAAAAATACTTTTAAAATTATATTTTTACATATCGCAGTGAGAAACCATATGACTGTGAACAAGGTGATAGCGGCGCGATCCCCATTATCCACTAGAATACATCTTTTTTTAAATTTTCCCCCGCTCTGATGAGGCATTAAGTTCTAAATGCAATTTCTCCATATCGGTAGAAATGTGGAGAATGGAGTGTCTTAATACTAGAGTCTCTTAGTCTACTTTCCTATATGGGCTTACAGAAACATAAAAACAGAAAAAATATATAGCCAAAATTACTCAAACTGGTTTTAATAAATTATTCTAGTAGTAGTTTTAATTTGATTTGTTAATTTTACAAATACATGTTTGGATAAACTATTTCGAAACTACAACTTAGTGGCTATTATTAGGGTAAGGGTCTACTTAACGACCCGATGCGTTTCAACGTGATGGACGACACGACACTCGAGCTCAATGTGTCCGGACTTCAACCGGACACCCGCTACAGTGTTCAAGTGGCGGCCCTCACAAGGAAAGGTGACGGAGATAGAAGCCCTCCAGTATCCGTAAAAACACCTGGTGGAGTGCCCAATCGACCAACTGTTAATTTGAAGTAAGTTATAACTATAATTAAATTATTGTCATGAAGTTTTAGCATAAGGTTTTAACGTGTTGCATATATTTCTATAAAATTATATGATATTTTATACAAATACTTATCTATACATAATTTGCAGAATTTTGGAGCGGGACCCCATAGTATCTATAGAAATTGAATGGGCAAAGCCAACTCAAACCTATGGTGAATTACTTGGGTACAGATTAAGATATGGCATCAAAGATCAACCACTCGAAGAAGTTAATTTTCCCGGAACGAAAGTAAATTCTTACAAAATTAATGATCTAGAAAGAGGAGTACAATACGAGGCAAGAGTCGCTGGAAGAAATGAAATTGGTATTGGCCAAGAGGCCATCAAATATTGGATTACACCTGAAGGTGCTCCTAAAGGGCCGCCGGCGAATGTTACATATCACTTCCAAACACCTGATATACTTAGTGTAACCTGGGAACCTCCCGTTAGAGCTGATCGTAGTGGCCAAATAAAGAAATATAACGTCCAATTTTATAAAAGAGGCGATCAATCTTCTCACGTTAATAAGACTACGGAACTAACGAAAGCCGTGTTTACTGGATTAGAAGAAGATGCTCATTATGTGTTCAGAGTTAGGGCTTACACTGACCAAGGGCCTGGCCCTTACAGCAAAGATATCACGGCTCACACTGAAAGGGACATTGGTAGAGCTCCCATGGCAGTCAAAGCCGTTGCTACGTCAGAGTCAGGAGTAGAAGTTTGGTGGGAAACAGTACCTTCACGCAAAAAGATTATAGGCTACGTCATATTTTACACGATGACTCCGGTTGATGATTTGGACGAATGGCAGCAAATCAACGTTCACGTTACACATTCTGCGAATTTAGAAAACTTAGATAAATTTGCAGAGTATACAATTGCCGTTGCAGCTAAAACTGCGGAAGGTTTGGGAAGGTTATCAGAAAAGGTTAATGTGAAAGTGAAGCCTGAAGAAGTGCCTTTACATCTTAGAGCTCAAGATGTATCCACCCATTCCATGACATTGTCATGGTCTCCCCCGTTACGCTTAAACCCAGTTAGCTATAAGATATCATACAATGCTATTAAAGAATTCGTCGATTCCCTCGGAATGACGCAAACTCAAGAAATTCCTAAAAGAGAAATAATAATTAAACACGATAGAAATTCATACTCTATAAACGATTTGTCGCCATTCACTACGTATAATGTTAATATAAGTGCCATACCTAATGATAATTCCTATAGACCGCCTACTACAATTTTTGTAACCACACAAATGGCTGCTCCTAAGCCAATGGTTAAGCCGGACTTTTACGGTGTTGTTGAAAATGAAATACTCGTTATTCTACCTCAGGCTTCCGAAGAATACGGACCTATTTCACATTATTATCTAGTTGTAGTTCCCGATGATAAATCACATAATCATAAAAATCCCGACCAGTTTTTGACAGACGATTTAATAAAAAATAATGCACGAACAGATGACGAAAATGCTCCCTATATAGCTGCTAAATTTTTACAAAGAAATATTCTTTATACATTCCATCTGGGTAATGACGAAATGTATGAAGGTTTTCTAAACAGAAAATTGAATCTTAACAAAAAATACAGAGTGTTCGTTAGAGCTGTCGTGGACACTCCTCAAAAACATTTGTATACATCAAGTCCATTCTCGGAATACTTATCGTTAGATATGCGAGAAGCTCCACCTGGTGAAGAACCAAGTAGACCAGATCCGAAAGATATTAATGGTGATCCCGAAATCACGATAGAGGAAAACAGAAAAGAAGCGGGCATGTTGTGGATTGTTGGTCCTATCATAGCAGCGTTAATGCTATCACTGTGTTTTATATTTTTATTCATCATTAAAAGGAGAAGACAGCCTTGTAAAACACCTGATCAAGCAGCAGTTACCCGACCTCTTATGTCGGCTGATATAGGTTTCGGGGCACCTTCAGATCCGGTTGAAATGAGACGGTTAAACTTCCAAACACCAGCTATGATTTCGCATCCACCTATCCCAATATCTGAGCTCGCAGAACACATAGATAGGTTGAAAGCGAGCGATAATCTCAAGTTCTCCCAAGAATACGAAAGTATAGAACCTGGTCAACAATTCACCTGGGATCATTCTAACATGGAAGTTAATAAGCCCAAGAATCGTTATGCTAACGTGATAGCATACGACCATAGTCGTGTCATTTTGCAACCCATCGATGGTATACTAGGAAGCGACTACATAAACGCTAATTACTGCGATGGATATCGTAAACATAATGCCTATGTCGCAACTCAAGGACCTCTACAAGAAACGTTCGCTGATTTCTGGAGAATGTGCTGGGAACTACGAACGTCTACTATAGTCATGATGACGAAATTAGAAGAGAGGACACGAATCAAATGTGATCAGTATTGGCCAAGTAGAGGAAGTGAGTCGTATGGCATGATGACCGTTACCATCACAGAAGTTCAAGAGCTTGCCACTTATTGTATTCGAACATTCCAAGTAACCAGAAACGGCGGCGCTGAACGTCGTGAAATAAAACAACTTCAATTTACGGCTTGGCCTGACCATGGAGTACCAGATCATCCGGCTCCTTTCCTACAATTCCTTCGAAGAGTTCGTGCATTGAATCCACCTGATGCCGGTCCACTAGTAGTTCATTGTTCGGCCGGAGTCGGACGAACTGGTTGCTTTATCGTCATAGATTCGATGCTTGAGAGAGCTCGACATGAACGAACTGTAGACATCTACGGTCACGTGACTTGCTTACGAGCTCAACGTAATTACATGGTGCAGACCGAAGACCAATACATCTTTATCCACGACGCCCTGCTCGAAGCCGTGATCTGTGGCGACACCGAAGTTCCCGCGCGCAATCTACACCCCCACATACAGAAACTAATGCGTATTGATACAATCGAGAACATAACGGGCATGGAGTTGGAATTCAAGAAGCTGGCCAATATGAAGGCTGATTCCAGTCGTTTCGTGTCTGCCAGCTTACCGTGCAACAAACATAAGAACAGACTGGTACATATATTGCCTTATGAATCGACCCGAGTGTGTTTAACGCCGCGAGATGGATCAGATTATATCAACGCATCGTTTGTGGACGGGTATAGATACCGCGCGGCGTACATCGCCACTCAGGGCCCACTGCCTGACACAACTGACGATTTCTGGCGAATGTTGTGGGAACATAACTCCACAATAATAGTTATGTTAACTAAGCTCAAGGAAATGGGAAGAGTAAGTATGGAATGAAATAATTGTCGACTTAATCTTAATTAAGACCGTGTTTTAATTGCAATCGTGTTTTCAGGAAAAGTGTCATCAATACTGGCCTTCGGATCGTTCGGTCCGCTATCAATGCTTTGTTGTCGATCCCATCGCTGAATATAACATGCCTCAGTATATCTTGAGAGAATTCAAGGTAATGATTACTTTATTCGTATTTTATTATGTTAGTTCGTCAAAACATTTTATATTTTCCTATATAATTATTTTGCACTTCAAGGCCTGCAAAATGTTAACGTTTTCTCAGATTCATAGGTTGACTGGAAGAAATCTCTGTTAGGGATAAGTTCACCTTTGTCAACAATATTTTAGACTGGTTATGAGCGGAATACAGCATAAAGCTAAGGAAACAAATAATATATATTTTTTCTAGGTAACAGACGCCCGCGACGGCGCCTCGCGGACGGTGCGCCAGTTCCAGTTTACGGACTGGCCCGAGCAGGGCGTGCCCAAGAGCGGGGAGGGATTCATTGACTTTTTGGGACAAGTTCACAAGACCAAGGAGCAGTTTGGACAGGATGGACCTATTACTGTACATTGCAGGTAAATTATAGCTTCAAATAGAACTGACACTAGAGACACTTCTTGTAGGAATTACATTATTGACGTTTTTATTGTGACTTAAAGATATAAAAGTTCTTGAGTGGCTAAGGCCATTATGAAATCAATACATTCTTAATAAAGAACATTTTGATTTTATATTTATTAATAAGTTTCCAATATAGACAAAATTTAAAGAAGTATGACATTAAATGTAAAGCTTTGTTCGTCATGTTCGTAGGAGATTTCGAAGCACTTTGGTCGAAATAACTTATTAAAAGTAGCTTATAACCTTTCAACGTTACATGCATTCTACAGAACAAAACGAATTTTGAAGAGATAGCTGCATTCATGTTACTTATTTTCTTATAAATACATAAATATTTTTTCTAATTATTCCTCAATTTGGAAAAGATGTAACATTATATGTTTTAAATTTTACGTTCATTCATCACATTACAAACATTGCATGGTGTTTGTCGGAACCCAACGTCATAACATTAGATAAAAGAAAAGATGGTAAAATATTTAAACCATTACTATAATCGAATCCAACGTAAGTACACTTACACCTCGACGATATAGATAAACCACTAATAAGCTGATTCTAGTTTCTTTCTTTTAATTCTTTTTAAGTATAAAGAAAATAAATCTATTTTGAATGAAATTTTCAATTCTTTTCAATTTTCCAATTAAAGACTCAATTTGGCTTAAAAGCATGTCTAATAGTGCAACACGTGTTATTTAAAGCAAGTCTATAAAAAAATATGCCGGTCATACTCAATCATGATAAATTATGTTATGATTTTATCATATCATGTCATATATCTATTTTAGTTAATTCGATTACATGTGAGTTTGTTGTTTCAGATTATTTTCGGGGATATATATCTTTATAAAATATATTCATTTTAAGGGCAATTTTCTATCTTTTCTCTTAATAATGAGTAATTAAAAAATTAAGTAACCCCCTTGTGATATATCCATGACCCATTGAGACATATCTCTACAAATATAATACGAGTACATTTATTCCCCTAAATTAAAAAAAAGGAATAATAAAGAAGTAGAGTATTAACTTACCAGAGACAGGAAATAAAAATATTTAATTCCCAGTGGATATTGAACTCACAGCCATCGTATTTGTAATCAGACGCTGATCCTCTGTGCCACTATGCCCTTAAATCAATTGGCACAGTAAATGCGATGGTTGAGGGTTCAAAACTGACTTGACTTTCGCCACTCCACACTAAATGCCTCGAGTTTACTACGGAAAGTGGAGAACAGAAGGTCCTCACACTACGTTCCTTCTGCCTGCATTAACAATATGTTTCCATGATATAGTGCGGGGGTGGGCCGCACGGGCGTGTTCATCACGCTGTCGACGGTGCTGGAGCGCATGCAGTACGAGGGCGTCGTGGATGTGTTCCAGACCGTGCGCACGCTGCGTACGCAGCGCCCCGCCATGGTGCAAACCGAGGTCAGTGCGGGCTTGAAACTTAGCTTTGTGTTTTATATTAATAAAGAGTCTTGGTCAGACTATCAGAGGCCAGGTCCACATCAAGACGTATGTATTTCCACTAATAGCATAAGATTATATGATAGATACTTCGTATTCGTTTTATAAAACGAAAGATGTAGTTGCGTGTTGTATACGAATGAACATACACTGTATATTCCATTAGTTAGTATAATTCAAAACTTGTGATGATGCTTAAATATCTATTCGTGGCTATTCTTTTCTAATAGATATTTATAGATTAGATTTTTAGTTCGAACAAAAATATTATTTAATACTATTATTTAAATACGTAAAACTAAAAGTTCTTTTATGTCAGAATAATTTAAATCATATTATAAGTTTTTTGTCAATACGAATATTTTATTCTCAAATGTTCTAAATATAGGAATTTAATAACTACATAACGTTGATATCGAATAAGATTTCTGCAAATAGTCTGTTATACATCATTGATTGTTTACTTTTTGAATATAACATTTTCCTTCGGTTTTAATATTAGGTAAACTATTTTTGGTATATTTTCACTATTACCAGAGAATAGAAGTTTCACAATTACATAATTACCAATTGCTATACTACTGTATAAAAAAAATTAACATTGCGCACAATCCTGCTCATATTGGGGCTAAATGTCAAAAAAAAAACAAATATAGGTATATCAACGTACTCTATAAGGTGAGGTTTCCGTAAAAAATGACTTAATTCATTTATTTATAAGCTATCTACGATGCCACAGACAAATATACGTGTCTGTATATGCATAGGTGTATTTTAAACTTATATAAATAATTTTAACACTTATGACATTTGGTCCGCGTCAGAGCCAAATAAAGAGAAAATTATTCAGTTTTTTAAATTAAAAAAGCGCAAAGCAGGTCATTTAGAAGCATGACAACAATGAATTCTGTGACGTCCGTATTCTTGAAATAAACCCCTAACATCCAGGTGCTGAGTGCCCTCACCAAAAATGTACCGGTAAAAACGGGCACCTAACAAAAAATTATAAAATGAAAAAAAAATCGCACATTCTATTTCTACATTTTTGAGTGCCTCCCTGAAATGACCGCGCTTTTTAATTAAATTCAATGCGCTTAGCGACGAGGCACGACTTAGAGTGCATTAATTTTAATTTTCGCCTATTTTCCGTCGGTTGTTTGCAACTAAACTTTTTTTTTATGAATATTCTATGTTCAGCCAGCACTTTTTTAGAGATACCTTTTTTAATCAAGCTCATTTATTATGATCATGATAGAATTTTATGATGCCCAAACGGAACGGTTTGAATTAATATAGCTAAGCTTATTTTTTTTATTAAAAATTTAATATTATATTATACTAATTATAAATATATACGGTCATATTTATTATATGCGCATAATTTATTTAAAAGTTTAAGCGTGCTGATCAATTTTCAATCAATAAATGAAGCGCGAAAATTGGTAGCTAAATCTAAATTAACTTGTGAAGGTCTGAATACACTCCGCGGGGAATTTTCCGCGCCCACTTAGGTTGTAAATTTTGCGTATCGACTAAGTAATTATTTTTAATGGAATTGGCTTACGGTGTATAAGGGCTTTTGTTTGTTTGTTTGTACCTGTCTTATAAATTGGTAGATTCTATCAATGATAGTGAATGATCGATTAAATGAACGTTTATATATTTCCTTTTAAAATTTATTGTGGACCACGTTTTTTTTTTTAACCTCCTATGCAAACAGGGGTGTTATAAGTTTGACGTATCTGTGTATGCATGTACTGTCTGTGGCATCGTACCTCCCAAACGGATGAACTGATTTTGATATACTTTTTGTTTGAAATTTTACTTTATAGAGAGTTTTCTTAGACATGTTTAAGTGTTTGAAGAAAATCAGCTCCATTCCAGTATATGAATATTTCATATAATTTTTTTAGTAGTTTTTTAACGTCAGGGATTTTGTAATATGATATTAGCCTTTTAAACATTTTAAAATATACAACTCAGACAATACCTAGGTACTTGAAGGACTTTATACATTAACTTAATTAAGAACTAGAATACTAAAAATGATGTCGAGTTTACTCGTACTAATTAAATGTAATGAAATTATAAAATAGGCGTCAAGCTCGTAGTTTCTTTGAAGGTGTAAAAACAGTACTGTTATTAAATTAAATAAAAAGGTGAAGCTACCTACTTTTTATAGCGTGACCTTCATTTAATTAAAAAAATAATATGAAAAGCTGTGCTTTCTAAGTTTTAATGTTCTTTTTATTTATTTGTATATTTTTCTGTATATTGGTTATAGTAGCATTTTCAGTGATGTAGGTAATTTACGCTTAGTGCTTTTTTTCCATACAATAAGTCGATCATATTTGATTACAACTATGTTTCCTTCATCTCTTTCCACTTGATGTTAACCTCCGCTATATTATACATAAATATAGATCATTATATCACAACTGTAAACGCGACAGATTCTGGGTTCGATTCCCGCTCGAGGAAATGAATTATTTTTTTTCTCCCGAGGTATTGTACCTGACTGAGAGTATAATATTATCTACTTTACTGTTACTG
This sequence comes from Heliconius nattereri, assembly GCA_013403645.1. Lineage (NCBI taxonomy): Eukaryota > Metazoa > Arthropoda > Insecta > Lepidoptera > Nymphalidae > Heliconius > Heliconius nattereri. The sequence continues at coordinate 2,552,595 of JAAIXI010000232.1, forward strand.
TTAATACCATGTACCTACTGAGTGGTGGTGACCATACGGACCTCCACTCAGTAGGTACATGGTATTATGTAATTTATAGATAGTTTATATTTATTACATTGCGGTGTAAGACATTGACTTAGATTCCTTCTGGTCGAAGCCCCTGTTGTATCCCGCATACACACAGAGGGAACCTAGTGTTAAGACACTCCGTGTACGCATCGCTCAACTTTTTAGACATTGAGTGTGTAATGGCATGAAGTAACGCTGAAGTTACTTTGTCTGGCACACAGAAGAATTAAAAATTATTTTAAACATCTGCCCTCATGAGGATTCAACCCACAACTATCACATAAAAGATCAACCTTGAGAAACACAGGTATATAATTTTACTAATACAATTTTTTTTTTCTAGGACCAGTACGAATTCTGCTATCGCGCCGCGTTGGAATACCTTGGCTCGTTCGACCACTACGCCAACTGACGATGAGACATGCTCGTATAAACTAGAGCCTTGCCTTGCACATACGCCTTATAGTCTATCTATCTATTACTATTTTACTGTTGAACCGCGTGTTGTTATATCTTATTTCCTATTTTATTTCTGTTTTTTTTTTGGTTTTTATTTATATTTAAAGCAGCTCTTTCAGTATATTTTATTTGTAAGTAACTATCAAAGTTTTTTTTATAATATATGAATTATACTTTCAAAACGGCAGCTCAGAGAGTAGCGGCTCATATAATATTTTATAGAAGAATTAAAATGAACTAATGAATGAATGACTCAGGATCTATGCTACCTGAAATTTTCCATTTTAAAGATTATACTCGAAAGCAGCTTTAATGGCTACCACGTTCGCACCAGACGCCGAGATATTAAAATAATGAACTTTCAATTACCATTTTGGTACTTACCTTATACACTTAATATGGAAATATATTTAAATATAATCTATAAATATTTATTTTAGGACTTGTTTTATATAGCGACACGCGATACAATTTTTCTAAAAGCAAAACTTTATTGAAGATACGTAATCTTTATAGTGAACGAAGCAAGGCTCTACATCCATTCTAAGCAGTGTTAGAAACTGACTGATATAATCAAGTTTTACTTGCAAAGAGGCTAAATGTATGAGTGCCTACGAAAAAGTTACTTATGATGTATATTTACGAATGCGACCATTACATGATTGTGAAAAGGGTAACAGATAACCCAAAAAACCATAGATAATTAACGCACTGGCTGAAAAAACAATATGTCATAGAGCATGGTAAATGTCATTGTCAAAATGACGTTTAAATAATGCTATAATTAAAAATTGAAAATTACGCCATGTTTTAGTGAAATTTAGAAATTGATTGAGACAGTGCTTAGATTATGCGACGTGCATATTATATAATGATTCCAATCACGTATAAAAATATCTTAAACATATTATATTGTAAAATGTATAAATAGTTATTGCAGCTGTAATTAGAAGTTTATTTTTCATATCGGGTGTTAAATACATTAAGTAGTATATATTGTGGTAAACATGTTTCATTAACGCAATACAAAAATAATAAAAAACTGTTAGACGAATCGGCTGTGTCGTGTGAACTTTTGTCGAGTGTGTAGATTGTAATTTTGTGTATATATTATATTTGTAGCTTTAATTTGGTCGCCACTTTCATTTATTTGTCCCTAAATAATTTTAATAATTGTATATGTATATTTACTTTTTCTTAGTAATAAACGTGATTTTTCTTATCTATTATCTTAAAAGCAGCTAATAAATCTATTTTTCTTTTTAAAAATATGATTTTGCCTATTACTTCATTTTTTATTTAGTTAATAGAAGTAGGTATTTTTAAATCACTGCCGCTCCTAGTGAAACAGTGATTCGATGACATATCTATTGTTAGGTAGAAAAAAAATGTTTTGTCGGTGTGTTGAATGTTTTAATGAAATGTAAGGAAATGATTCGATTGTTGAATTGTAATGTTATTCGAATGGTTTCATCGATTATAAAATCGATTTAATATCTAACGTAGTTAACTGGTTTGGACGTTTCACACTTTTTTATTATTTCCTATACAACAACGTCATATTTGTTTTTCTGACACTCTGTGTTTATAAGAATAATGGAATTTCGTATAGAAAATTGAACGTAGCCTATTTAACCTCCGCCTTTTACTTCCGGCAGCTAATTGGCTAGAAGGCTTTGACGTATCTAAGAAGCACAGATTAGAGGTACGTTCAAGTTTTAATGCGAATTTTAATTATTTTTATAATCATACTCATCTCTTTTTTCATTATGTGTTAATAGGAACGCCCGTTTAACACAATCATTCTAACTTCGCATTTACACATATAATTTTATGTCTCCTCTTATCTCCTTCGTGTCGTATCTCATCACACTACTGTAAGCTATCGTTAAGTGTAGTACGTTATATATTTTACAGTAACCCCCTTTTGCCTAGTATCTTTAAGGTTATTAGGTTTTCCACTCGTTTTATACAAACTATACCTTGTATCGACCTACGTGTAAGTTAAAGTTGAGCTTTTAACTTAGATATATGCGTTCTTTACATGATGAATCTCCTATTAAATTCATCTAGGCTCTAATGAAACGATGTATCGACTTACAATCGTATCGATTATTACGACGATATTTCGACTATGATATATACGGTGTCATGTTACATAGTTCATCCCTTAGTTCGTTTTGCCTCCGGCATGCGGACATCTTTACCTGGGATGTTACGGAGCTCCGTTACTGTAACTGTGACAATCAGATATCTTATATAAAAAAATATCCCTTATCGCAGCCAAATCCAATATAAGTGTCGGATGCTTTCGGATTTGGCGAAATATAAATACAATTTTTTATTACAGGTTTTGATTAATTTAATGCGCAAAATAATCTGTTGTCAATAACAGATTATTTAAAAAGTGCTTTGAGCACTCGAGATAATAGTTTATATAAAAAAAGGAATTGATTAATTAATGGCCCAAATAATTGCATTACAAAACTTGTTGTATTATATTCCTAAAATGCTGAAATCCGGATAATCCAAAATAATGTTGCATCCGTAACCGAAACCGATATAGGTACATACAAAATCCGAAACACTACATCCGTAACATCCCTGGTCTCTACCTGGTCGGTTAACATGGTCGACATCAACTGCCAATCGTTCACGTAGCTATAAAAACTTAAAATTTCATAAGATATATCAATAATACAAAAAACATACTTAGATTTTAATGAAAATATTGTTAAATTGAAATTATAGTGAAAATTTAATACTCGTTGATGAATCGCATACGTAGCCAGGTTGCTTACACGCTAGTGGAACGGGAGCTGTGTTTACTGATTCTTTGGTCTTATTGCGCTTTTTTAACGTTCGTCGTTGCGTTCTCAAGTTCTCAACAAAGAAGTTAAGTAAAAAAATTCGTTAGAATTGTTTGGCAGTAGCGAATTTGTTCATTGAAATGATAAGACGATTTCAAAAGAATTAAAAAAAATCTGTTTTTATAGCAAAAAATGTAACTACTGAATCAGATTAATAAAATTTAAAGAAACTTATTTGAATAGTTAATTAATTTTCATAAAAGTCTTTTACATTTTACATTAAAAAAGATTTCAAAACTTTATTCAACTAAACAGTTTTTTTAACAGTCTTAGTTCCGTAAATTTTGCAAAATCCTTACGCACAGATAACTGATCGATCTCCATAATTGTTTTACTCAATACATATTCAATTATAACTTGTTTTTACTACCAATTATTAATATTTATCAACAGTGCAATTGTAAACTGTCAATCATACCATCAATGGTTCCCACATAACTAAAAATCCATGAACTTCAAACAAATTTAAATATTTTTATTAGAAAAATTGCATTTTAACAATAAGTAATAATTATTTCTCATAGATATTGATGGTAGTATTGATAGTAAATTGACTTGCCATAAAAAGGTGCTGTTCGAAAGTAATTCCATTATTTAGTACAAATGTGTTACCCTCAGTGATGATTGAATTCCGTACGTTGATTTATATTTATAAGACTGATTTAATGATTTCCTTGTGTTCTTAATTAATTTATAATGTATCCTTGCTGATGCTGTCGTCGGATAAATATTATAAAGTGGTATATTCAGAAAATGGAGTGTCCTAACAGTAGGTTCCCAGGTTCCCCCTGCCTACAGCTATATTTGGGATGCAGCGTGAGCCCAAAAATAAGTACTATGTTCACTTTTAATACTACTATCGAGTAAGCATCAAATAAACTGAAAACCAATATTTAGTTAATGGGAAACAGCATTTTATCATATTTATTCGATGATTCTTATATTTTAAGATGTAATTATAATCTGTATACGTTTTATTTTTATAGCAAATACTTATGTATGGCACAGATTATAAAAAATGGGGAACAAAAATTTTTTAATTCAAATATACAATAATGTTCACTGTCGAATGCAATCGTAGATGTAAAAGTAAAAGTGTATTTTTATAATATGTTAAATATAATCACTAAATCAAATGTTAAATAAAATAAATTTTTTACAATGATTTTTCCCCAATAATTTTTGTTCCCCATAAATAATGTAAAGTACCCAATGAAATATAATATATTGTTATTTTTAAAGCAATATATTGTATATTAATGGTAGTCAAGTTTATTTCGAATATTCAGTGTTGCTATCCTCAATCCAGTAAACGCCATTTGTATATTTTTAATTGCGAAGTGGGCACAGTGTTGGCTTAAATTTATTTTTAAGCTATAGAAAATGGCGGATGTTTTGGCGGGACGGTGTGTATTTAGATGTAGAATAATTATTTTATAAATAAATATCCCGCGCCGCGTCCCGGGACACGGTGGATTCGCAAATTATACATAATGTATATGAAAAATAAATTTATGTGAGGCGATATGTGAAGTTTTCTTTTTATTAAGTAACCTATTTTACCCTATTCCTGCCTTTTTTATTTTAATGTTAACCTGAATACAATATGGCTTACAAAATAAATACTTTTTTCATTTTAGCTTTTATTTGTGAGACATAAATAACCCTACAAAGGGAAAAAAGAATCGTAGTAGAGATCCTTTTCTAATCGGTTACTATAGTTTGTTACAGTAAAGAAATACTAAACTAACTATAAAAGAGTGAAAATAGCAGAATTTAATTGAAACGGTTTTTTTGTGTTTACAACATAAGTATATAAAGTTTTTACAGGTAACAAACAACAAATATATAGATAAAGAAATAATTTTGTGTTAATAAATCTTCCTTATTTGTTATTCTCGCCACGTCTTCGTAACATCGTTATCGAGTAATCCCATTATCTAAGTGTTGTGACATAAATTGACTCAATGGATACATATTGCTCTGTTAATTATTATACCGCGCTTACTTTGGAAGATTGCAAGGCAGGTGATCACCACTGGTGATGGTGATTTAATTATAAGATAGCTTCAACCTGCGGCTTCGCCGGCGTGGTTGCCAGAAAATACTTTAAGTTGTATATGAGACATCCTCGAACATTCTAAGTACTCGAAGCGCCTTTGACCGGAGGTACAGTGGGTCACAATGAAACGATTGACGTGATGTTGTAAAGCTTTCTTAGATGCCTTCTTCAGTAACTAGACGGATATAGTACAGGTAACCGAGGAACCTATCTAGTATAAAAATACTCCGCTCTGCCATACAAAATATTAAACCAACCAAGCACTTGGTTCCCTCTGCCCCTGCCTCGATGTATTCGATATACCGCGTGACGGTACAAAAACAAATAGTAATAAATTGTAAAATTAAGTGTAAAATCATATAAATATCAACATATCATAATCCGTTGCCCCCAATCTGTAATCTCAAGTAATTTAATCTATAAAACCGTCCCATCCGTTAATTCACCGAAAAGCGACTCCGTTGATCTGAACAGCCATATGCTTGGGTGATTTAAATCGGCCGACTTAGAACGTATTACGTATTCTCAATTGAGACGTCATGTTTGAATATCAATGACCTATCCCGGGGTGAGGCCTGGAGATATCTTCTATAAATTATCATAGTCAGATGGGGCGTGACTGAATGCGCAGTGGCTGTGGGTTCGATTACCATACAATTGAATTCGTGGACCTGTCTTTCCATTACATGTATTAATTCTAGATATATATTTTTTATAACAGGGTCAAAAATATATATATATTATTAAATCAAAGTTATAGTTGATGAAAGAGGCGAGCAGGTCGCGAAGTTTTTATGGTTCTGATAAATAACACACTATAAATGGTAAGAAAATGGTAAACAATAAATATAGACGGTAAATAAGTAATATAAGGTTATAATAATTAAATGGGAAATTGAACACTATTATATAAAATTATGTACTACGTACAGAAATTGATAGAAAAACAATATATTAGAAAAAAAGAACACAAAATAAGCTTACATAACATTTAAAACCGTAACTGTTGGTTATTTCCTGTCTTCTAAGGCATAGAGAGGGTATAACATTTTTTATATAATATTAATAGGAAGAGATCGTTATAAGAGGACACGACAAATCCATTGTGACAAACTTTTCTCCATTAACTCTTGTGTTATTATGGTTCCTGTGGACTTTTTTTTCGATATTTATTTATTATTAATAAAAAAATAACTTCAGGCTTACTCCACCTACAGTTGGATACGCAGAGGGAATCTAGTGTTAAGACACTCCGTTCCCCACTTACATATCCAATACATGGATTTCAAAAAATAAAAATACTGGATTTTAATACAGATGATTTTCATAAGCATTAAATATTTTCTACAATTATATAATACGATCTTTCCATTTTATCTTACAAACAAATCTGTAAAATTTCCATTAAATACATATAAAATAGAGGCCATGTCAGTGTGGTCAGGCTCGGTTCGGCAAGGTCCACGAGACCCATTGATCTCTTAAGCCTTATAGGCTTGTGTACTCAATATTCCAAGATGTAAGCTAAATGACAGTATGACTGGACGTAGACAGTTTACAAAGAATATAAAGGTTTGATATTGACTTAATATTTGAGACGTATTTATAGACATACAGGTACCTACGGTAACTATATAAAAAAGGGCATCTTGTGTTAAGATACTCGGTTCCCCACTTTCCGCTGAATAGTTCGAGGCGTTGTGTGTTGAGTGGCGGAAACGTCGAAAGAAAATATAATTAAGAAATTCCACTTTAAAACGTACTTTACATATACTAATAGTTAAATGAGTTAATAACACAGTTAATGATCTATAGCACAAAGCAATTTGACTCTACCTGTCTATGGCCTATATCCTGACTGGCTCATCACAAACTTTGAATGGGGTCCGCTTGGATAGCCTGCGCCGCGGCCATAATAGAAATTACTGTTCCAGATCGAGACGTTATATTTGCATATCAAGTGTTCTCAGGTTGAGATATCTCCTTCGAGGTAATGTAAGTCTAGAATAGAATTGTGTTAATGTAAAACACAATTTATTTTTAAGTTTAATTGTAAAATTATATCCGATTTGTTTTAATTTATGTTTAGTTATAAATTAATAACAGTATAAAAAAAGTTCAAACTCTAGAAACAGCCATAGATATATTTCTGTATTTTATATTATATTAAGATGGAAATGATATATTGATATACTTATTTAACTAATAGTTCTAAGGGCTGGCTGATAACTCTATAAGTGCATACCTATGAAATTATAAAAAGAGTATATTAAAATTCTTAACTTTGAATAAAACAGTTTTTAGTTTAAGCAAGAGGATACAATAGATATTGAACAACAAAATATTTAACCAAAGCTGATTTAATTACTTTAGTCGATGGATAAAAGTTTCACTTAATAAAGAGTTAATTAACAGCGGGACATTTCAAAGCGAAATAGATCAAAGAAATAAGTAGTGTTTGCAAGAGCTCGAGGAACTGGAAAATTACAAATTTTTATATGAGTATCAATTTGTCTCGCCGCTGTTTGGCGTTTAAATATGGTAATGTTTTGGAGAAATGATATTAATGTTACTGAAAGACATTAAAGAGTCATTTCGCAATTTCTTCTTTGAAATAGTACGGATATAGAAAGAGTAGGAAATACTTTCACTGTTACTACTAAAAGTATAAAATAGATCATCTAGCCATTTTCATACTCAATTAATTCCTCAGTGCTCATTCATCTTTAAATAAACGCTTTTCCATAAATACATTTTGTAAAAAATGTTTCATTATTTTTCATGAAACCGGCTTTAAGCTCCCATTTTACCTTTTTAAAACTTCTATTACCGTTTTCTTTCATCGCTGAAGGCACTTTACGTGTTTCTAAAGAGGGCTGTAATATGATTAATTACTTTTCACGTTTTAAATCGATAGGATGTGTATTTAAATCATCGGCTTAGCGTTGGGTGCCATATTGGCCACCGCGCGGAGTAATCCCGCCATAAATAACTGACTGACGTTTGTCTGTGCTCTGTGTACTCTGTGGTACACAAACAACAGATTATATTTATTGCGGTTTGTTTGTTTTATTTTAATATTTTATATACGATGACAGGTCTGCGTGTGGCGAGTTGGCGACTGCCGGTCTATTTGCGTTTAATTGAGAGGTATGCGGTCTTGGCTTTTATTATTGATTTAAATTGTATTTCTTCAACGTATTAATCTAACAATATAACTTCTTTTTATGTTTTATAACTAAATAAATAACATAATTAACAATTTATTAAAAAATTATAAATAGTTTATAAATCGGTTTTTTTTAATAAATATTATTCTAGTATTATTATAATTTATAACAGCTTCATTATTATATTTTATTTTTTGTATAGTAGCAATATCCCTCAGAGGTTAACCTAATCGTCCAAATTACTAGGTCGAATATTAAGTGACCCCTTTAGATCAAACGTTAAATAAAATATATTTGACCGCTATTCGTATCTTCGAAGAGAAATATGCAATTTGTCGAGCCACATAATTAGAGGGCAGAATTCTCTCCTTAATTCTTAAATAAGAAAGGCAAACGATGTCACGCAAAATAAGGCTTAATTTGACTGAAGTAATGGATATTACAGTGGGGTTCTATTTTATAAAATGTAGGCTTGAATACTTTAAGCGGCGTGACGTTTGACGTAACTTTTACTTTGAACGAGGATTTATATCCGTTGTATGGTTACTTAATTGTGTAAAGGTCTTTTCATATATATATGAAATAAAATACTTATTCTTTTGTTATATATTTTTAAATATGTATAGTAGTATTTATTGTTTCATGAATGAGAAAAAGAATTTGGTTCTGCTATAGCATGCTGTATGTATCCCGCACTTAGCGCGATAGGCAGAGCTGACCTAGGAACCTAGTTATAACTTTCGTTTAGACACTCCGTTCCCATTATGACACTTGCGTGTCGTGTCGAGGAACGAACGCATTGTTGAATGCTGCTCAACGAAGAACGAAGAACGAAGTGACAATGCTCAACGCCGCGCTTTCCCTCGTCACCATAGTGAATAAATGAAAATGTTAAATTAATTACATTTCCTCGACTCAGAAATGTTTTTTTTTAAATATTGTAGCTTAAAATTAAAAAAGCAATATCTAAATAAAGAAATTTATCTACTAAATAAATAAAGTCAGTAAAAACTAAAACTTTATTAACTACCAATATGTTTATTCTTTTTCCGCCGGTTTTACGTAGTAAATGATATCCATAACAGTACATAGTAATTGTTTGAAATCATACACATCAGAGCTTTTACTGAAACTGAACTTGTTTTTATTTTTTATATGCACACTTAGAGTCCGTTGTGGGGCACGGGCACATGAATGAGACTGTAACGCAAGGGTCGCCACTCAGGGGAATGATTTATTACTTATTAATATTTTGACTTCTTCGCTCTGGCACCAAGGCAATAACCTGGCGTTGAGTTCCGCCACTCAACACGCAATACAACGAAAAATTCGCCAGAAAGTGGGAAGCGGAGTGTCTTAAAACTAGGCTCCGTCTCGCGAATACAGCGCCCAGATTGTGCGTAGAGCTGATTTTTATTTATATGCATAGATTTTCGCTTCCCAAAAATCCTTCCATCAAAATTGAAAATATTTATTTAAAAAAATCAATTCCGCAAAGGAATAACCAAACACTTGAGGTATTAATTATTTATTAGTAAAGAGCCGTCCCCCGGCGTCCCCGGGTGACGAAGATCTTTATTAAGTGGCACAATTCATTTGGTGGGGGAGATAGATTAATGGCTTCGTTTATAATAAACATTACTGTGCTTGTAAATGAGTTCGTCTAATATAATATCCGGGGCTCAGGTATGCTTCCGTGTAATTATTTTGAGAAATTCCAACATGTCATTTTGCTGAAATTTATACAATTTTGCCAAATGACAATTTTTTTTTCTCTGGAAATTTTGTTTTGTGTGGTGACGAAAAGGTCGTCAGTATCATCAGTCTTTAATATAAATAAGTAAGGTAAAACAAACTGACATTAGTACAAAATATAAACTTTCATCTTAGTTCAAGTTGTACCTAGGCTTCATTTATTAAAAATCAAAAAAGGTATTTGAATAAGCAAACCATAAAAAGAAGGTCAATCACATGTACAGACGGAAAAAAATCGATACGGTTTTTCAGTACATTTATCACGTCGCATCAGAGCGAAATTGAGAAGTCACCGAGTAAGAGGTTTTCGATCCGATTAGGATTTATTAAAATGTCCTTCAGATTTTTTTTGTTTACAAAAAGGATCCCTTATTTGGCTTGTACCGTTCACAAAGTATTAGCGTTGCTCGTATTGTGCTCGCAAATATACATATGTATGTTCATAAAAACCTTACTAATTGGCTGGTTCTGTTGATATGCGATTTTTTTTGTTTGTTCTTTATTTTCCCTAAAATTATATTTAAAAGGAAATTTTAGAAAACATACCCTTCAAAAGTGATGTTAGAACTTTAGCTATGAGATTAAATACGTGATAAGATAAAACTGTACAAAAATCTTATTTAAAAAGTTATTATAATTATAAGTTCATTATAGTGAAGTCCTTATGGATTGTTGAAGTAAAATACAAACTACTTAGAAATATTACCAGTAAGCTAACAAAATAAAGACAATCTTCCTCCCGTTTTTATAGCATGTCTAGGTAGAGAAGTGTAATGTTATAATAATCTCCATTTTATACTTCCGTTCCTTTTATAGAGGTACACATTAAGTGTTGAGTGAAGGTACGCTAGATTTTTTTTCATACCTTACGCAATTAAGACATTTCCATTCTCCACTTTTCTCCGAATTCTGAAAATAATTAAAATATTAAATACTTAATTTCCTCGATCGAACAAACAAACAACCATCCAAACATTATAGAGGTAAGAGGACAGTTCGACGCAAGCTCTTCTTTCTTTCGCCATCGAAACATTATTCAAAATAATTACTTCGATACTTGAATTGTGATTATCAATTTTATCAATGCACGTAATTTTTATTTTAACTTTACAAAATATATATCGTGATATTAATTTTATAAAAGAAACAAAAGTGAACGGCTTCATATAAACGTTTGCTGGGTGGTGCATAAAACAATAACAACTGTTATTTCAGCCTGCGAGCGTTTTGTTTCGAATATCATTTCTAAACTTTTGTTTTCTTTTTTATAAATATTTATACTTTAAGATACGATGTCGACGTCAGATATACTACTAGATGTACTACTATATATTACTATTTTAGTCTGTAATTTCTCATTTTAAATTTAAAAAAGAAAGCTGGCATGTACGAGTCCGACTCGCTAGTCAAGGGTTACGTACCAATTTCAGGATTGTAGGTTATCGGAAACTACAACTTTTAAATGCTGGTAAAGTCAAGTTTGCAGGCTGTTTGATATTTTGACATTTTCCGCATCATTTAACATAAGCAAAATAAGGAAAAGTTTATATATTTTTCATCCAAATATAAAAATACCAAAACAGTAGTAACCAAATATAAAAGATATAATTGTGGGTTCGATTCCCACTCGGGGGAATGAAATATTTAATATTTCCAAATATTTTAATTCTTCGCTCTGATAACTAACAAAAGCCAGAGTATGCCCCTGTTGTGTGCGGGATACAGCGTGAACCTAAAAATAGAATAAACATATGCTATCCTTACGCTTACGATCTTTTGAAGAAAATCACGCGAAAAAGTCTATTATATGTACTTGTTTGATTTTATTACCAACGTTAAATAAGCTTTTAAAGTTGAAAGCTTCGGAGCCTGTCTAATGGTCTATAAAGCTGACATATTGGTTAATAATGCTCTTTTGATGGTTGTACCAATTTATTTACAGTATTTGTACCTACTATCTATATTAATATGGCACTTTGTATTGCAGTTACGTACAATATGACGAAATTTAATGCAAATGCTACTCTACTACTTTAATAGAATGCTAAAAACATGCTAAAAATATTTAATCATATTTATGTCTGAAATGAATCTCCGAATTCGAATCCGAATCTCCAATGCCTTTGTAGCGCAGCAGAACAGCGTCTGATTGTACGAGCGACGGTCGCGTGTTGTATTCGCACTCAGGGAAATGAATTATTTAATATTTTCATTTCCTCAACATGCCTCAAGATTTCGGCAACGCGTGGGGAACGTAGTGTCTATAATACTAGGTACCCTCTGCCTCTCTGCCTACCCTGTTACAAATGCAGGATGCAGCGTAAACTCGATATTTATAAATAAATACATTTTCTAGAAAAAAATATTACTTAAAAAAGTTTATTTGTGACGATATCGATATCATAAAACATAATATCGTTTTTCACATGAAAAAAGCTATTTTCAATTAATTTAGATTCTAAGCTGCTTAATTTAAATAACAATCATTCTATAATAAGCTAACACGTGTTGAATTGGAATATTTAAGTTCCCGAATAGTTTTGGTTCTCACCACTGGGGAGCTTTGTACGTATAACTAATTTTGGCACGAAGCGAATCTCGTTAACTACGGAAATTATATTATGTTTAAATGAAAAACATTTAAATTATGAATACTATTGCTATTAAATGTGTATTGTATGGTTTATTTTATGTTGAATTAATTATAGATTTATACAAATTAGAGGTTGAACAATAACCGTCGTGGCGAAGGGGCACAAGAGTTTTGGGTTCGATCTGGCCTCAAGGCAAAAGCTCGGCGTTGAGTTCCGCCACTCAACATGCCTCGAAAATATTGTCGGAAGTCGGCAACGGAGTGTTAGAATAAGAACATTAGATTCCCCCTGTCTATCCTGTATGTGTGCGTGGTACATTTTTTTTATTTTTAATGTTCATCAAACTTGAATTTATAATAAATGTTTGTAATAAGGTATTTTAAAGGAATAATACTATAATAAATTAATTTTTAACAAAAAGAAAACCCGACTTCTAACAACGAACTAAAAAGTGAAAAATAATTACACAAAGATTTTATAATTTGGAAGTCGGTGTCAAGTAAAACAAATAGGCTTAGTAATTAGATATTGTAGTAAGGGCGTTGTAAGCATTAGTTTAACACCGACTTCAAAATTACAAAATCTTTGTATAATTATTTTTCACTTTTTAGTTCGTTGTTAGAAGTCGGTTTTTGTTTTTGTTAAAAATTAATTTATTTTACGATTTTTAGTGATGGGTAGATCTTAAAATGATGCTTCTTAAACGAGTGGTGATGGTGGTGGTAGTGGTTGCCAACGAGTGGTTGTGGTTGTCCTATGTACAACTTTATATAATTTGGTATTATTTTTGTGCAAAGTTACATTTTGGTATATTGACAAGAACATACATAAAGAGTATTCGGGCGAATTGAGAATCTCCGTTTTTTGAAGTTGGCTGAAAATGAGAACATCCTCTTTTTTGAGGTTGGTTGAAAAGAAATGCAACGATCATGAATCTCACTTCTGACATCAATTTAAAAAGTTTTTGCTTGTAACTATTACAGTGTAATCAATTTATTACCTAAAAAACAAACTTTCTCAACTTTGAACGGATCCCATAACCGGAACCTAACTAAACTTTCACCAAATTATCCTTGAAGTGTCTTGTTTCAAATAAAAAAAGAATTATCAAAATCGGTAGGCGCGACATTGAGTTATTCGTCTATTTGTCGCGCACATACCTAATGCAAATTTAAGACTTATGTGATTTTCTCATAGATACCAATGTCAGATATGGACCAAAGACCAAAAATATCAAAATCGGTTCACGCAGTCAAAAGTTATGAGATAACAAACAAAAAAATATTTAAAAAAATACGGTCTAATTGATAACCTCCTTTTCTTACAGAAGACGGTTAAAAAGATACCCGATTTCAATGATTCCATGCTCCAACCGCGAACAACGAAATGGGCGAACTTAGTTCATTATAATTTTTATAACTAGAACTTTGGGAAAGTCCACCTGTGACTTTGTGACTAAAAAATATATTTCAAGCGTTGTATTTTATCAGTAAAAAAAATATTTTTGATAAAATTATATAGATTAACGCTGTATCCCGCACATAGCAGGGTATGTAGATGAAAAGAGAGAATCGGAATATATTTTCATTATTCATTTAAATATAGTAGATAAAATTTGAAGAAAAAATAATATAATAAAAATAGTATAGTAGTAGAACGTGTAGTTTTAAATTTTTAACACTAGGCTCTACTTACTCTGCTATATACGTAGTACAACGGAAACCTAAAAAAAAATACTTACCTACATAATAAGCAGATCCAAACCCTTATACAGACCGTATGTTTAAAACATGCTAATGATCACAGAGTACATCAAAGGTCCACGTAATAAATTAACCCGTTCCACATCGGAACCTCCAAAGGATATGAATCTCATTAAAATTAGACATAAACTTATCAAACATTCTATCTCATAGATTAAAATACGTTTCCGACACCCTATAAATATGGCCAAAAGAAATGTTACCCTCGTTAAAATTGTATTATATTTACGACGCGACGTTACATTTCTTTATCGGATTAATTTTAAATAGGTTTTATTGTGATTGTGCCTCACGAATACCTAGAGTAGTGTTAAATGTCAGAGTTTTAGATTTATTCATTTGTTATTATTCTAAAATGAGTAATTGTTAAAATTATTTAAAATCTGCATATAACAATAGTTATCTTAAAAAACTGTAGAGTAAAAAGTATTTATTAGGTTTTTGGTATTTAAAGGTGTTAAAAAGCTTAAGAATTATTAATAAACATAAGCATACTGATGAAGCCGCCATGGCACACGGGCACAAGGACGTTTTTCTATTCTCTATCGTAGTAATAAATAATTATTTAAAAATATTTTCATGTTTTTGCTCTGGTACCAAGACAAAAGCGCGGCTTTGATTTCCGCTGCTAAACAAAAGCAATGTTTAGAAATTCGGCGAAAAGTGAAAAAAAGAAAAAATTAAAAAAAAAACATAATCAGGTATTTTATTTAACGAAAAAGCTAATTTTTCGTCGTAAGTAATTTGAAACAAGCATTTATTAAAAACTTTAAAATGCTATTATTCTGACAAAATATCAAAAGTAATAAAATAAAAAGTAACTATTAATCTATCAACTTGCCACTCTACTCTATGCTGAATTAATCGCATTAAGTAATGCATAATTTATTTCCATTAATTACACGGCCGTGTAAAAACAAGTGGCGAATAAAGGGAAGGGAAGCGACATATTAAATGTTACGATAGTCTTTAACGTTTTTTTTAAANCCCAGTTTCTTTCTGTGACTTTTCATTATGTCGGCGGATGGCGGTTTTTTACATGGAGCGACTGCCATCTGACCACCAAAACCCCTTTGTGGGGAAAAACCGAGAGGAGAGGAAAATAGAAGGGGTAGGAAAAAAAGACGAAGGGAGCTAAGGAAAGGAGGGGGGGGGGAGACCATTCTTACGGGCTGGATGAGGATATAAGAGTGGCGGCTCGAGGATCCGGGGTACCCGTATGCCCACAAACCAATATCGGACAGATATTAGTCTGGACACCTTCTGACTGGGACACCCTCTGACTTCATTTCTACGCTCTAATGTCGATGTAAAACGCGGCGTTGAGTTCCGCCACTCAACACGCAATGCCTCCAGAATTCGGCAGAAAGTGGGGAACGGAGTGTTTTAGCACTAAGTTCCCACTGCTTATTAAACCCTCTTCCAAGATAACAAACTATTTTTAAATCATTCGTTTCAAACAGCTTGTTTTTTACGTCATAGTGCATGTCGAGGCCTTATTAGTTGTTTCCTTTTTTTCTTCTTTTTTTGCTACTTAGTAACGATTTGACCTATTAAGATATTAACTCACTACTTCTTTTAATAGTAAAAGACCTTCTTTTAATAGTGGAAGAAGATATATAGATATAGACTTCAATATTAGACACTATTAATAGTGTCTAATATTGAACAGATCTTGTATTTAGTCAACAGTTAACTGTTGACTAAATACAAGATCTGTACCTGTAAATTAATTCACTAGAAAAGATAAGAACATTTAGAATAAGTAAATTTGTAAACAATTATTATAAATTAGAATTAAGCTTGTAAGCAATTGCAAGCTGAGGCAATGGTCAATAAAAGGCTTTAAAGCAATTGCAAGCTAAGGCAATGGTCAAAAAAAATATAAATATACATATAAAAGACAATTTGTTGTTCGTTTGTCCCGCTAAAACTCGAGATCCTCTGGGCCGATTTCACTTATTTTAGTTTTGAAATATTATTCATATTCCAGGGATGATCAGCAGGATATATTGTTAAAATGACAGGAAACGATATATGGAATCGATCAGAACAGTGGAAGTGGCTTTCGTTAACTTTAGAAGAGACGATTTTCAAACTATAACATATCTATCTATACTAATATAATAAAGCGGAAGAGTTTGTTTGTTTGTTTGAACGCTCAGAGCTCTGGATCTACTGGTCCAATTTACTATGTTTTTGTTTTGTATGAAAGCTGCATTCTTCAGAAGTGCTATAGGCTATACAACATTACATTACACATATAAACTAATTTATTTTAAAGTACTTTCTAATTTGACATTCAATTTATTCTGCCATGTTAATAACAACCGTCGCGTCGCTACGCAACCGTTACCGGGACATTTTGATATTCATCCTTATGAAAATAAATATAATAGTCACTTTTAGTATTTTATCTAAATTGAAATTATAGTTTACTGTATAACATTCTAATAAATAATTAAGGAGATGTCACTGATTCGAAATGACCTAGCCTTGAGGCGGCATAGTATGAGTATGACCGATGCGAACGGGCAGATGACGTCAACGTCTTATAAATTTTCATACATTTTCTAACTATTGTTAATTTTTATGTAATTATTTGCTGTTTATAATTAATTTAAATTACACTTTGGTTCTCTTCTTATTTTGTTTGATATTGCTCGCAAAAATTATTTAATATAGAAAAATGTTTAGTTATTTCATAGAGTCGATATCTCCGAGTAGGTACGNGAGCCTAACGCCGTCGTCGTGATGAAGACTGCATGGGTGCTGAGTATTCAGCAACTCCTGGAAGCAGCTTCTCCACCTCTCCTTAACAGAGGCATGACTACAGAGCAGCGTGCCCTGGGAATCTTTGACGCAAAGACATTTTGCGATATCTTGCGTCACTTTATCCCGGGAACGTGCCAGTTTGTAAATGAGCTTCTGCCCCTCCACAGATTCAATTTTATCATACAATGGTGACAAAACTCTCACTACGGGCTCTGGCTACAGCTCTTTTACTGGCATGTTTAGCTACTGTGTACTCCAGTCTGCCTTCAGGAGAGTTGGATTCTTGCCACTTCTTAAACCATTCTTACGGACTGGATGAGGATATAAGAGTGGCGGCTCGAGGATCCGGGGTCGCGTACCCGTATGCCCACAAACCAATATCGGACAGATATTAGTCTGGACACCCTCTGACTTCATTTCTACGCTCTAATGTCGAGGTAAAACGCGGCGTTGAGTTCCGCCATTCAACACGCAATGCCTCCATAATTCGGCAGAAAGTGGGGAACGGAACGGGGAAACTAAGTTCCCACTGCTTATTTAATTTTTATTTTTTTCTTATATATAGTACCTATTATATCCGAAAATGTAAATTTAATTATTAAACCCTCTTCCAAGATAACAAACTATTTTTAAATGATTCGTTTCAAAGAGCTTGTTTTTTACGTCATAGTGCATGTCAAGGCCTTATTAGTTGTTTCCTTTTTTTCTTCTTTTTTTGCTACTTAGTTACGATTTGACCTATTAAGATATTTTTATTTGTTTTGTTGATTCATTTCAATAACTTTTTGATTATTTAGGCTTATATTTTCTTACTAATTCTATTGAAAACTGAAAATAATTTCATAAATATATTTAATAAATATTCTTATAGTTCAAGCAGGCGTAGCCGCGTTCGGGTCCACTAGTTTTATATAATCATGGCTAAGAACACTCTCGATTAAGACCCTATTGAAATCAAAGTCTAGATCAAAAACAGCAACGATAAAAATGATAAATAACAATGTAATTTTCAAATGAAAGACGAGAAGTATACGATTTCAAATATTTATTTCCATCATATTAAACATAATCAACATTATCACAATAATTAAATAAACTAACTAACACAATTGCAAAACTAACACGTCTAATTTAAAACTTAGATCTATGAAAATATAATCAAGACATTCACAGTTTAATGTCATACTCAGAGATGTCAATTATCATTTAATTGACGCTTAAGAGGTATAAATGCATGGTTTTTTTTAAATTAATACATTTGTACAACACGGTCGACGAGTCGTGCCTGTGCATTATTAACTCGGGAAGAAAATATTTAAAAAATCCTAACATCACATCTTAAAACTTAAGAGGCGGCCTCAACTCGTTGAACGTACAGTAAACAATAACATACATCAGCGGAGTCAGTAACTTACATCTATAACTTACATGAGTGCGGATGTGTCAGTCAATATAAAAAAAGAACGTTTATAATTATTTTAACGAAAAATAAGTTTTTATGTTAAAATAAATATATATAAGTATAATCAAAGTATCAATAAAATTGTGAATCGTCATCCTTGTTTATTGATTTTTTCTAGTAATTTGTTTTGTTAAGCAAAAAAATACCCTGATTTTTGAACAGAAACTTAAAGGCTCTAAAACTACTGATACTATATTTTAATATCGTTCCATATCATATAGTATGTACTACATATTTTAAGACAATTAAATGATATCAAATCATATTTATTAGCCCTATCCAAAAAATTGGGTCATTAATTGGGTCGGTAATTATTGGAAATGCCAACTACATTAATTAATAACATAAAATATGTAAAAAATGAACTTTTTGAAATATTATTGTAAAGTTTAAATTCATCTTAAATTCTAATAAAACTTTCTTATTCTTGTACTCCTTCATCTCTTTAATACTGGTCTGAAATTAAACAAAAAATTAAGAAATATTGGGGAATTTAGCACATAGCATGGTGGACAAAGGAAAGAAGACACTTCCATCCTCACTTTCCGTGGCGGAATTGGCGGAATTCAACGCCACGTCCTGCCCCGTTACGAGCAGGAAAATGGAAATATTAATAATTTCATTCTTCTAAATAAGAATCTAATGCACCAAGTTTTTTTCTTCATTTTCATTGTTTTCTTTACGAGTGAACAATATGTAAAAGTTCAGGAACCCTAATTTAAAAGCGGTCACAACTCGTCGACTATAATATACAGAAAAGAACAGATTTTCAATCCCCATTTATATTTTTCGTTTAGTCTGAACTTACTTCTTTTGAAATCCAAATTTGCTCAACAAAGTTGGTTGATTATTTGGCAAAGACATCGTTTTCTTTAACCCTGGCACCCGACATGTTGATTTTTTATTATTATTTGTAAATTTTGAATTTTGTTTTAATGCATCTAAAGATGGCTGTAATTTGATTGTTGATAGTACTGGCTGTAAAAAAAATATGTTATTTACTTAGATTAATAATGTGAGATTAATACTTAGATTTATATTTTATAATAGTACTATAGTACATAAGTACATAAGTACTATTATAAAATAATAAATTACCTGTGAATCTTCAATAACACTTTCACTGTCAGTCATTTCACTGAATCCCGTATCACTTGAACATTGTGTATCACTTTTTATGATTCCATTTAGCTTAAAAGGAATTCTGGTTTTTGGACTGATGTCAGTTTGATTATCCAAATTATCTCCTAAACTACTATTAGTTGGACTAAAAGAATTTTCCGTTTGTGATGAATTTATATATAAATCTGTATTTAGTTCTAATTGCTCGACAGATTTTGATTGAACTTTGAACGGATTTATATTTTTTTCTGGAGATTCTTCTATAACAATTGGGGTTGTATTAAAAAAATTACTTTCAATAACGTCATTATCTAAAATTGTTCTTGGAAATTTACTTAATTTCTTCAAAAAATCTTTATTTCGCATAGATTTTCTATATGATCGTTCTTTATTTTCTAGTATGGGTGATTTTTCGTTACTTTTTGTTGTTTCTAAGATGGCGATATTATGTACATTTTCTGAATCTGTATAGGATTCGGAATTATCTATTTTTTGTTTTTTACTTGCTGGCTCTGTACAGTACATGTTGCTCAACGCTTCAATTGATAAACTGTAATAAAAAAAAATATTTTTTTTACATTTTGTATCCCGCATATAATAGAGGTAGGCGGAAGGAACCTACTGTTAAGACACTGTTCACTATCAATTTCCTAATTATTTCATGATGAGTGACGTAACCCAACGCCACGCGTTGTCCACCAGAGGCGTAACGAATGGCAATAATTAAAATATCAAATATATATATAAATATAATCATTCAATGGGAATCGAATTCATAACCATTGGGGTTACAATCAAATCTCTGTCATTATTACAAAAAATATACCTTATAAAATATTATGATTTATTATGATTAGTCTAGAAATATACAATACGGTCGAAGAATGACCGCTGTAAAGTTAGATTTTCTTAACTATTGCACATTGTTCACATTGCATTAAAAAAAACAAAAATAAGAAAAAATGCCTAATTAAAATCTGCGCACCCATCTACAACTAACTTTAACAAAAAAAACTAAACTTAACTAGCTTCAAGCTGTATCCCTGGCGGGGTAGTCAGAGAGAACGGAGCGCCAAACACTACGGTGTCTGCATACCTCTTTCGCCTCGTCCACTGTCATCAACCAGGCGTCCTCATGCTCTTTATGTAACCTATCTCCAGTATCTTCGATATTGTGTTTTCGAAGGTCAATCGAGGTCTCCCCTACCTCTCTCATCGCTCACTTTTCCATCATAGATATTTCTTGCCATTCTTTCATCACTCATTCATTTAACATGCCCAAATCAGCACATTCTTCAACCTTAATATATGCATATAATACCTTTGATCCTGAGTCTCTGGCACATATTTACTAACTAAAGTGACAATTTTTTTCCTACTTCTGGTTTCTGTTGATATTATAGGTTCTAATTTATTTATTTTTTTCGCCCACGGACATTGTTCTTTTAGATATTCAGAAAACGATGGATTCCAGATGCTAGGGTGATTTGAAACACCTTTGTCTTTCCAATTTGTAGTTTTCACTTGTTCATACTGCAATATATATATATTTTTTAATTAATTTGTTTTTTACTTAATAATATGTAAAATATATACAGATAACATTTTCAGATGAGTATTATTAATAATATGTAAAATGTATACATATAACATTTTACATATTATTAAGTCTTTTATTTGAATAATGTGTATTTTAGTTTCATGCTGTATTGCAGTTGCAAATATAGCAGGGTAGGCAGTGTGAGAGATACCTTGTGTTGATTTGTATTGAACTCGACACTGCATTTTGATCTCAGGTTACAGCGCGAGAAATTGAGAATTGATAAGGGATGCGTAATTTACATTATAAGATATTCAGGTATTTTCATTTTAAAATACAAACATTTATATTCAATTTGTGTGAGTTTTAAAAATTATTATACCACATTAGGCCCAATATTGCTTAAGAAACTCGTTTCGTGGCGTGTATTATACAGCACGTTCTAGGAGCCGTGACCGCCGTGAAGTTAGCTGTAGATAGTTGCGCTAATACCATTTTTTTTGGAGTTTTCCTTTTTTTTTGTTTACACCCTGACGAATTAATAATGCGTAAAAATTCAAAAACCTTACATATCATGGCAGCCACCACTCGACCGTACCATACAGTGGACGATAAAAGCAAAAATAGCAGACATCATAACATAACGAAATCTCAAGCGACAACTAATAAAGAATAAAATAAATACCGTATTATTAATGTTGGGGTCCCAATCGTCTAATTTGTTCAATGTGAAAGGCTCTATGTTGCCGAGAGCCAATTGATACGCAATTTTAGAGTTTAGCAATTCTCCTGCATTAACACATAAGGCTAGTTCTATATCTGTAATAAAATATATATATTTACTAATATACTTGTTCAATCCCTACTCGAGAGAATCAATTATTATTTCTTAATATTTTAATTTCCCTGTTCTGGTACCAAGGCAACAACCTTGGTGTTGCTTTACCTTACCTACCGTACCTTGGCTTGGCCGAAAGTTTATTTTTTCGACTAAATTTTATTGCTGTTGACTTACTGGTTATGACAATGTCACAGGGCGGGGAAGTCGGCGGAATGTGACTGGTTCATGGCTCAGTAGACAAATAGATCAGTGAAAGGATATACTCGTATAGACATATTAGGTAAAACTAATAAATACAAATAAAAACGACATTACCTTCATCATCAGGTTCAGTAAGACGTAACATTTTTCTCTCTATGGGATCGTATACATATTGATGTTTGAATGTGGCCTCCGCTTTAAGAAAATTCTCGCGATATTCATCTGTTACTGCTAAATTTGATCTGTTGAAGAAGCTGGGTAATTTTCTAAGGGCCTGCAAAAACAATATTAAATAAATTATTCTCCGAATGGGAATCATACCCATAATTGTCGTAGTTACAAACTTGTGGCACTACGCTACGAAGGCCTCAAATTCACGTTTATATTAACAGCCTTATCAAGAAAGTGTTGATAAATCTTCAACTCAGCTTAGTCAATTATGTTTCAAAATTATTAATTTTTTTCTACTTTACGCCCTTTATGTAGCAAAGTAAGCATGAAGAATTTTAGAAGAATATTAAGTGATTCCTTTCTCCACTCTCTTTCTGCTTCAAAGCACAGCAAATTGCCCTGAATAGACTACAAACACACAACCATCACATAAATATAATACCCACATTAGCAAAATTGCTATCCTGCATAGCTGTGACGAATTGCCTAGCTTTGGCCAAGCCTATACCTGGCAAAGAAGCTAAATAATCACATCCAGACATTATACACATTTGTCTAAATTTATCAAATGTATAACTTTCTATTGGACATTTCATAACAAGTGGTAGTTTTGTTGCGTCTACTAGAGTCCCGGTTCCATCTAAGTCCATTTTGAATAAAACCTGAAAATAATTAATATTATATTATTGATATCCCATTGGTGAAAGAGCAAATTCCTCGAAAAATAACTATCTTGCAAGACATCTGACAATCCCTAAAATCATTTGCCTTCCCGCAAGAAAGCATGAGTCATCTTTGACCAGGACAGTCAGCATAAAGACTGATAACAT
Organism: Heliconius nattereri; assembly: GCA_013403645.1. NCBI lineage: Eukaryota > Metazoa > Arthropoda > Insecta > Lepidoptera > Nymphalidae > Heliconius > Heliconius nattereri. Next base: position 2,576,261 of record JAAIXI010000232.1, read on the forward strand.
AAATAAAAAGGTGTATTCCACTGGTAGTAGCACATAAAGAGGCAGTTGCCTTCCACTTATCTGCTCTTAGCTACTATGGCTGATCGCACATGTTTAGAAAAAAATAGAGGAAAATAAATAAATAACAGAGTTTCTTTAACATACCTTTGTGCAACCAAACAGTATTAAATCAGAGTCTTCAGTAATAACAACCTGGGCATAATTTTTTATATTCAAATATGCTAACTGTGCGTCTGCTTCATATGGGGCCACTATACAGTCAACATTACGTTTTCTGCACTCCTTTATTAAGGTTAAAGCCATTTTATGCGTTATATCCACACTTCTTCTTATGTGAGACCGTGCTTCTTCTATCTGTAATATAATAATTACAGAATTTTATTATTAAAACATTTAAATTTAATTTATAGATGTATTATAAGTTAAATTTAAATGTGATAAGAAAAACATAAATTATCTGTAATATAATAACTTAGAATGAACACAAAACTTTTGTAAAAGCTTAAGTATAAAGTGTAAAAGATTTGAAAGTAGCAAGACTTGAACCCATGTCTCTTGGAAATCATTAAAACACTCTCTCTACATACTAAGCGATAAATTCTTGTTTAGGCACAACAATGTAGATGTATAAGAATTTTGACATGGCCTCATAAGAACAAGTAAGTGGTCAGAGCTAAAATGATATAAAAAATGGTTTTAGTTTATGTATATTAATATAGACAAAAATAAGATTGTTTTATTAATAGTTTCATCATTTACCTTTCCCAAACTTAACAGTTCTGCTGCTCTTTTCTTGCAAATATCTCTAGATCTGCAATCAAATTAAAGTACTGTAACCCATTTTTCTTATTTATTGTTACATTTTTTTTATACAAAATATATTGTTATATTTTATAAAACAAATACTTACTCTCTTCTCTTTGTTTCTGTCATGGCCTTTGCAGGCAGATGACGTCCATCAAATACCAAAATTGGCTTAATGTTCTTTGAAAGCAGCATTGTCACATACTTAAGACAGTATTTAACATATCTGAAATGAATGTATCAGTACTATCAGTTAACATATAGCTATCTATGAAGTATAAAAGTCTTAAAATAATCATTATAATCATGTTAGTAATTTTTATACAAATGGTTGTAATGCCTTACACGTCAGTATCCTCTCCACGAACAAGTTTATCAGCGCAACCAAAAGCGCCTTTGTGAAGCCAACAATAAGTATCGATAGCAACAGTAGACCCACTAAATTCAGCAATATTAGCCCTCTTCGAAGCTTTCTCGAGAAAAGGAATTAATCCCGTGATACCCATTTTGCGATTATAAATGCACTTTCGTCAGCCGTTCATACGTTATAATTTTGGTTAATAATTATTTATTTTACGATTCTTTAAAGTGTACATTATTAGTATTTTATTAATTCAAAATATTTTGTTTCAGTTCGGATTACTTTTCATCACACAAACAAAAGCAATGTCAAAAGACATCATTTCCCGCCATGCTATATGGTAATTGTTCTTTTGTCAAATGTGCTGTCAGCTGTCACTCATTTGCTAAAAGCTACATTACGAAATAAATATATTCTGTTAAATGATAAATAAACAAAATTACATATTATTTTTGAATTAAATATTTTTGGTACTTAGCTTACTTAATTTTTTTAAATATTTAAGGTAATGGAAAAGAAATTAAAATTACCATAATAAAAACTTCATTAATTGCAGTGTGGGTAGATTGAAATTCTAATTATTTTATATTTATCACTTTGATACCATTCATTTATTTTAACCTCATGATTTTAGTATAAAGCCAAAGACAGGTTGTGGCGGATACCAATCGAAGCATCAGAAATTAATGTTTGAAATAACTTAAAATGAGATTAAATCCACGTTTTGTATCATCGGCTGCTGCTGTTGCATTGACATGTGTTGTATCGGCGGTTGCATATTATTACAAAAGCCGAAATTCTGAAGTCAATGAAGTAATGGTATTCTGTAAATTACAGTACAATGCTTATAATTACTTCGACAAGCTAGTCAGTTTCATAGAAACAGCGAAACACAGTGTGAACGTTTGCATGCCCGGTATCCACAATCCAGCAATACAAGCCCGACTGGTTAATTTGATCAAGACTAAAAATATCAAAGTTAATATAGTTATCGACCGTTCAGGCTATAATGAATCAACTGATTTTTTCATCAAAGAACTTATTGAAGCCGGTATGTTTCTTTTTTTTACTAGTATATTTTAAAAAAATGTAAGATGTAAAATGATTGATTCTATTTCAGGAGCTGAAATTAAATGCAAAACAAACGAACCAGTGTTCACAATGCAACACAAATTCTGTTTGGTCGACGATAAGATGCTGATGACGGGAACGCTCAACTGGGGTGACGACCGATCTTTCGACCATTGGAATTATGTTTATATTACTAGCAAACAACAATTAGTTGAACCTGTGAAGAATGAGTTTTATCAAATGTGGAACATCGCTAGTGATATACAAACTGTTTTTGACATTTATTGTGACAGTGATGCAGAAACAGTCGACATTGGGAATTGTGACGCAATATCGACTTCCGAAGAAAGTGGCGAAAATCACGATAGCGTCTTTGTCGATAGCCATATTGAAAAAATGACACCTGAAAAAATTACTCACATACCTATGAATTACTCCTGTGTCGAGGCTTTGTAGAAATGATTTTAATTTTCTTATCAAATTTTAATAGAAATTTGTTTAACTTAATCATTTAGTTAGCGAATTTTAATATTTTCATATTTTTTTATTTTAAAATCAAATTTCCATGCCCTGTTAATTGAAATGTAAAATGTTAATTTTATTTATAGACTCAATGTATATTTTAATTATGTATAATTTTAATGATTTAATGTAATTTTTTAATCCAATTTGTGGGCATGTTGCTTATATTCTAATCTGTTATATAATTTTTTTAATCTCCCAAGCCTGAAACTGCTTTTGTTTAAAAAGTATTACTATAATCTATTTTTAAAATATATTTTTCATTATTATCTGTTTCTATCTACTGCTTTTTGCAATATTATTTTTCATTTCATTATTTTAATGTATATATAATCTTTTTGGCAATACAAATAAAACATTTTTTTCCAATATCTATTTATTATTTTACCTTAACATTAAAAAGTAATAACATTTTTTAACATTTTTAAGATGTTATTTGAGAATAAGGATAAAAAGGAAATAGGAATCATAACACTTATATTCTCTGGGTTTGGGTCCCATATGTTTAAATATTTTTTTCTAAAATATTAATCACACATTCTAATTTGTAGTACAGTTTATGTGGCACAAATTTAGTATCAAAATGGTAAAAAATACATATGTTAAATTTATTTCATTATTGACAAAGTATACGAAGTAACACTTGAACAGGTAGAACATCCTGTCAATTTATTTTATGATCTATATGTGATTCTAAATCTCTAATATACTATAATTTAATTACTGTAAATGTTTTCCAATATCTCTTTAAAAATTAATTTAGTTCAGACATTATTCTCCACCCCTAAGAGCTTTATATTTAGCAATTTCATTGGGGAAAGTTTTGGATAGCTCAGAGAGAAGGTGACTTTTGAATCTTTTATAAGAATCAATTTTTCCTTTCACTTCTTCATTCTTTGCAAGTGCTTTGTCAATACAATCTTTTGTGTACAATTGAGGGTTTCGACCTTGGTCAATGTAACTGAAATTAAAAAATATATTAGATAATTTAAAAAAAATTCTGAGAGACAGATATAGCCAAATAATCATAATTGAGATAATTACGTTTATTTCACACAATTCAATCTTTGTAGATTAATTGTGGCCCTATCTTTTTATAGGATTGGCCATACTACTGACACTCTGTTACCATATAACACCTGTGTCCTGATACTCCATTCTTAGCTTTCTAATAAAATAGAATATGTTTAGTAGTAACTTAACACCAGGCTTTGTCTTACTAAAGCAGGAAAATAAAAGTTTAAATATAATCATGAACATAAGTGAAAATCACAAATAAAAAACGAATCTTACAACCATTGCATTTACAATAGTAGTACTGTAGTACAGTTAAAAGCAATAGCATTTAACTGTACTACAGCACCAGAAGATTGCAATTAAAACTATCCAACATATTGAACAATCTTTGCTTAGGGTATATTTTATTAATTCTTATTATTTAGCTACATTGTTGGAGTTCTTCATCAGATCTTCAACATCTTCAATTTGAAAGGTGCCAACAACAACAAATTTTGATTTTATATTTCCGCTTGACTACTACATGTTCTATATCATGTGTGTGTGTCTTCAGAATCATTTATAGCCTAGGTCCTGCACAGGTCTAACAAATATATGACAAAAAATGTTGCATTCAAATTTTAAATTACGGATTTGTGTTTCCTTCCCATTTTTTTTTTAATACCTTCAATGATTGTTTTGTAAAAATATTTAATATACATATATACTTTTTACTGTTTTATTTTAGTATGGATTATAATTTTTACTTACTCAAAAACTTCTGTAGGAACTTGTATATCATGCACTTGTGCTTTTAACTTATCAACCTCCTGAAGTCCTGTCACCAATGATTGACTGAAAAAATATTTGTCAGCTTTAACATAATGAATCGGAGATTAAATTTATATGTTTGTATTAATTAATTCTATAAAAATACTGTTGCAAAAACACTGGATACTGAACTAATACTTCTTGCAAATACAATAAAAAACTATAAATATATTTTGAAAATACTTACATTTTTTGATTTAAAACACTTTGCCCTTGTGGTTGAAAATCACTGACAATAATACGGATCTGTCTTACGTTTTCAATAAACATTTCAAGTTGAGTTTCGAGATTTTCAAGAGACGTAGACATATTGAAATTATTAATATTTTATTTAATGAGCAGTAAAGCAAAATATTCTTTAATAATTATGGTACAAAATCTATTTGGTAGTTATTAATTTGTTGTTTATTTCTAATGTTTATGCCTTTACGTTAAAATTAAGGTCTATTGATTTATTATGGTAAAAATACAGCACCACAGAACACATTACAGATACAGATGTACAGCACAGATTAAATATATTGATACGACCACGGAACATTGATAAACAAATGACATTTCACATAATGTCTATTTCACATTATAAGAGGGCATTAGAGTCTGGCCAACAAAAGCTGAACCTGGCAAAGCGCGGTAAATTCAAATAAACTTATGCTGGTAATCCAATGCATACTAGGAATTTTAAGTTTTGATACTATTATTCTTTTTTTTTTTACTTCTGATGAATTTATATAACCCATGGAGTAGATATTAATCTTATTGACCGAGCGAAGCGAGATCTCCGTTTCGACAAGATAGGCCGATTTTGCTTTCGTCAGTTTTTCCGTTTGTTTGTTTTGATCTAGAGACCACAGTTTTCAAGGGTTTTGCACGAAAATTGGCACACGTGTTCCTTTTATAAAAACTTAGCGAATGTCATGGGCTTTTTTCGATTGGGGGAAAAATGGGGGAGTAGAACAGGGGAACCCCCTCGCCTTTTCCCGTAACGTTGAGTGATACCTCAAAAGACGCGTCTCTTTTAGTAGAACAAAGGTTACATTAAACACTTTGATTGGGGGGAAAATGGGGAACGGTATACTGTTCACTGGACCACTAGTTTTGTAATTTATTAAATAACCCTCTAAATTAAGGATTCCAAAGTGGGGATGAAATTTTCACACGCTCTAGGGATACCGTTTTTGCGTATGATGGCATAATAATTATATGTATAAAGGGAAAAAAACACTACTTTAGTATAAAACTGTTTATTTATGAATCGTAGTCAAAATCTAATTTTAAATATTCCACACCCATATTCGATTCTTCAGAGCTGCTGGATTGACTATCATGTAACAGTGTTGCTGCTCAATAAATAGCGGGGTTCAGCTTTTGTTGGCCAGACTCTAGTAAGCAATACTTCAATAATATTAAATATAATTTAGCTATAATATAATATATTAACTAACTACATACTTGTGTATATTAACAAAGAAAAATAACATTCACCTAGCAATTTATTTTAACAGCAATTTATTATTTTTACTTAAGTATGTGACGAATTAAATAAATAAAATCGATTATGGTTTTTTATTTGGTTTTGGGACATTTATGTTGAAATTTTCACTCGTTTATTGAAGTTTAATTTTAAGGTTATGTTAAGGTTAATTTATTTAATCACTTTTCAGTAAATTTTGGATACGATTTTAGTTGTGTGATTTGATTATATAAAATAACCTTATAAGCATATAAAAAAAGTTAAAAATATATATTTTCTAAATGGTATTCTATCCATAATAAATTTTACTTCTCAATTGTAAATTAATAAAATTGACATTCTTGCCACTTTCTACACATTCAAGTTGTCATAATACTCCATAAAATTACACAACACTAGTCCTACCTAAGTCCTGTGACATAATGTTGAAGCGGGAATATTGTAAATTTAAGCAACAAGTATTTTAATTTTAAAAATAATAATGATGGTTGAACAATCTCAGTCAAAACTAAGTGCAAATCAAAGTGCTATAGCAGGAGGATTATCTGGTGCCGTCACACGAGCTCTCGCACAGCCACTTGATGTATTAAAGATCAGATTTCAATTGCAACTAGAGCCTATAAAAAAGGGATCTAAATATAGTTCTATATTGCAAGCTTTTAGATCTATGATAAAAGAAGAAGGCGTAACAACATTATGGAGTGGACATATTCCTGCACAGCTGTTATCAATTTCATATGGCATCATACAGTTTGCGACATACGAAAAATTAACACAAATTTGTCGACAAACAGATCCTCAACTTTACTCGGCTCATAGGCATTCAATAAATTTTTCAAATGGTGCAATCGCTGCAACTGCCGCTACTTTGTTATCTTTTCCATTAGACACCGTAAGGACAAGATTGATTGCTGAACAAAAAACAAATAAAGTATACAAAGGATTTTCTAATGCATTTTTTACTATGATTAAAAGAGAAGGACCGAGTGCACTTTTCAAAGGTATGGTGCCTACACTAGCTCAAGTCGCCCCACATACTGGTATTCAATTTGCTGTCTACAAACTTTTTACTGAAAGTATATTTAATAAAATTATTTTTTTCCAAAGATCAAAAAACATTAGCTCTGTTATCGAATCTACTTTAGTGGCGAACTTATTAGCTGGCGGAATTGCAGGCTTTGTATCAAAGGCAGCAATATATCCCTTTGACTTAATTAAAAAAAGACTGCAAATCCAAGGTTTCCAAGAACATAGAAAAAATTTTTTTGGTAGACAGATCTATTGTACTGGAACTATTCATTGTGTAAAATTAACTATTTCAGAGGAAGGTTTCCTAGCATTGTATAAAGGATTTGGCCCTAGTATTTTAAAAGCTGTATTTGTGTCTGCTTTACATTTTGCAGTGTATGATGAAATAAAATATAGAATTTTACAATTAAGTAAATAAGATCATCATAGTGCATAGTCAATAACATCTGATTGTAACAGTTGTTCGATTGATTCCCATACAAGGGAATTAGTTATTTTCTTTTCATCACTCAATACTCAATGTCTCCAAAATGGGGCAGTTAGTGTGAAATACAGTGTCCTAACACTAGATCCCCTCTGCTTATGCTACTATTAGAAGGAAAAATAAATACAAGTAACTCACAGTGTTGTTTTATATACTTAGTTATTATAATATTATAAAGCCCTTGTTTGTATCTTAAAAATGGACTTAATAAATCTAAAATAAGGAAAAAAATACATTTTAATTATACCATACAAAATAAATACTTTTTGATATCAATAACAGCCAAAGAAATAGTTGTCTAGTCCGTAAGTTTTACTTGTGTTAATTAATAATATGTACTTATGTAAAAAAACCTGTGATATACAGTGTCGAGCTTATTAGATCTGTTATAAGTTTATTTATCTGTTAAGGTGTAATTTATTAAAAATGAATTTTATTTATTTTGCATTTTATTTTTGATATTAAACATTACAAGTTTTAATGTTATTTATAGTTTATTTTTGAATTAACCAGTACATTTTTACATTCATCAATGATTCAGCCATAGGAAATAACATAACCCATATTTCTCATCAAAGTATCCTTGATTGCTGGTTGCAATTCTCTTTTCATATAAGTTGTTAAAAGAGATCTTATGCCTTTTGTAAATATGTCCTCCATTTCCCGCGAAATATCTTCAACATCATCCAAATCGTCTTCTGGTCGAAATAATTTGCTTCTTTCATAATTCATTCTATTATTCGATTCGTAAATTGTATCCCAATTATTCATGGATCTGCCAGCCATTTGGTCTTCAGTCGTTACATCTAAACCAGGCTCGAAATTAAACGTATCAGAGCGTTTCTTTCTTTTCAACGGTAAATTATCCTTATTTTTAATAGAATTTCGGTTGATATATTTCTCACAACCATATGCGTATACACTAATGAAGCCTTGTTCAACAAATTCTGAATCTGTTTTAACATTGAACTTTCCAGGTTGTTGGTTTAAAGGTTGTGTATGGAATCCAATTCCAGCTTTCCTCAACCTTAGTATCATGTTACAGCCATTATTAGGATTTTTCTGATAAGAGGAATCATATCGAGAATCGGCATAATTTTTTCTAAGTCGTCTACTGGCTGGAATCGTTCGGTCGAGCTCGTGAGCATCATACAAATCGACGTTCCCGCTTATTGTTAGGTCGTGGAATAAAAGCATAGTGTCTAGAGATACATTTCTAGGGTCAAAGTAACATTTTTCAACTCTAACCCAATTGCTATTCTGTGGTAATCTCACTCGCATTCTGGTTACATACATATCGATAGGGGCACTCCTCATTGATTGATAAAGGCTGTAACCATTGAGGTCAATGCTGGGATGCTAGAAATAATATAAGAATAATATATTAAGAATTGAAGATTTCACTTAAATAGTAAGCGATTTATATCTATTGATAACAAAATCTATATTTATAAATGTTACGTACTTAAATATAAATATAGATTTTGTTATCAATAAAAAATATACAAAGTCACCGGTGGACATAAAAAAATCCAAAATGCCCAGTCTTGTACAAAGTTTTATTTTATATCAATAGAATTCACATATACTGCTAAAACTTATCTTATTATAAATTTTTAATGTTTTGAAACCAATTTTAATTGCTGGATACTTTTAAATAATGAAGTATGAAGTAATATTTTATTTACTTGTGGCATATCTAAATTCTTTGGTTGATTTCGTTTTCTCCGCTTCAACTGGTCTAGCGCTGACTCCAGGCGGGATGAGCATCTTTCTCCACTCACGGGTGACGATCCTAGAGGAGACAAACTAGATGCTACTGGCCGATCGTACCGTTTCGTCTCGAACAAAGGAAGGAATCTCGCATCTGCACAAAGGATACATTAATCAATTAGTTTAGTTTACCGAGTCCCGACATAGATTAACCAACATCCTATTGCTGGGAACATAAATACGTACGTAATACAAATTCAAAATGTGTTCTTAATATACGAGAGTACAATCGTACCTATATGTATATTTGTATCGTCGTGTTTATTATAAATTAATAAATATAGGATATAATCTATACTAATATTATATTGGTGAGGTGTTTGTTAGTTTGAACACGTTAATCCCAGGAACTACTCGTTCGAATTGAAAGAATCTTTTACTGTTAGATATTCCATTTATCGAGGAATGCAATAAAGCTTTATTACGTCACGTTAATCGTTTCTATGCAATCCATTGTAGGTACCTACATACAATCATCGTTGCCTTGGATGTCGTTGGTGGGCTTTTAAAATGTGTCATAGTTTCATATCCAATTCTTAGTTATATCCATTTGACCACTTCGAAAACGGAGGCAAAGCCGCGTGTGATATTGATAAGAATAAATTATAGATATACGGTGAATATAAGTATATTGTTATAATTTTTCTAGTATTTTCATTGTTACTCAAGGACGTCGTCGTGTCACAACAGCACTGCGACTGTAAACACTACGGCTGTAGGTTTGATTTCCATTCTGGAAATTAATTATTTTAATTTCCCCGTTCTGATAACAAAACAAAGCCTTGGGTTGAGTTCACATTACTGATAGGTAATAGGTATAGAACAGAGAATCTTAATACTAGATTTCCTCTGCCTGCCTACTAATTATAAGCAAAACACAGCGCCAAATTAAAGAAAATAATACAAATTTAAACCTGTAAATCAACATCCAAAGAAAAGATGTAGAGATAAAAAGGAAAGTTTACTCGCAATTGTTTTCCATAGCAATCCAACTTTTCACTTCTATTGTCTCATGTTTACCACCGTGAAATAGTATATTTAGAGAAATAAGTATAATGCGTGTTCATTTTTTATATTATTAAGAATATTATAGCCAACAAACAATCAAATGAAATGTTAATTTAATAACTATTTTAGATTACTTTTCTATTATTAGAATTTAAGAAGTGGGGATGCCTACATCGCAATTGCAATATAACGCATAAACGAAATGTGGAGACATAAGTACACTTACTTACATGTTATAAGAATGAAATAATTTTAAAATGGAAAGCGTGTGAAATTTTGTAACGTGGATACTTTTTGGAAAACAATAATGAGATTTATATAACATATTATATTTTGTAACATATACTTAGGTACTTTGTATTACCGGCCTTTGGCAACCATTAAAATAATTATCTATTCAATGTTTGGAGATCTATACAATATAAGGAGCAAAGAGGAAACAAAAATATAACAGTCTGTAAATAACATATAATAGCAAGTTATATCAATAAATAAGAATAAAATCTGCTTCACGTTGTATCCCGCAAACACCAGGGTAGACAGAGGGAACCTGGTGTTAAGACACTCCGTTACACATTTTCCGCAGAGTTCTGGACGCAACACGCAAGTTATATGAAACAGCAATTATTACTTTTATTATGTTGTGTAACATCAATATCGTTTAATCCTACTCTCATATAAATTTACATAGATTTTATAAAACAAACTTACTTTTCTCGGATTCTGGACCCGACAACTCGTTATCACTAGCCGAAGCCGTTTTCGCAAACAAAATGAACATCCACCAAAATTTCACCATTCTCACTATAATGAGCAGACATCAAATCCGAGTCGCAAAATTTTGAGTCTAAGACTTCGTTCTTTTAAAAAAGTTAACTGTCAAATAATAGCGCGAAAATAGACAATGGCTTCCTCTCACTACGGACCCAAAATGTGAAATAAAATGTGGAAGTCGAGAGACAATAAGAAGTGCAGCCAGTGGAAAACGATCCCCGCTCAAACTTTAATATCTTCTAGACGTTCCGCCACAACTATGTAGAGGATACCACTTTTGCAATGGTGACACCATGGCGACTGCATCGTTATTAGAGCGGATATGATGATCGAGATGATTATACGACATTTAGAAACAAATAAGAAGCAATAAAACATATGAATTGCATGTTTATGTAAATTAAGTATGTTGTTTTATAAATAAAGTTTACCAAAAGAGTTCAACGCGAGATTATTTTGTCTTCCGGTATTATACAAATTTTTCGTAGTTTCATAAGTGAGATATAAATTTTACTATCTTTTTTTAATGTTACAATATTATACATAGGTATATATGACATTTTTTAAAAGAAACTATACAATTATGATTGTTGCCAATTAGTCATCTACTTTGGATGGGGGTGCAGGTTCAATTTCGTATGAAAGTTTATCTAGGTATGTAAATCTATAGATAATATGTACTGATTTAGTTTATTTAAGCCCAATTAAGTAATTGTTCTCTAATCCAATAACAAATGATTATTTATTATTAGTTTATTAGTCACTGTGCAAATTATTACTTGTCGATTTAATGCCTTATATTATGAATTATAATTAATGAAATTAACAAAATTAAATATATTGTTCTTTTATATTTCGCTTTTACATTCTATTACAAGGATTTATTAACATTTTTGCTTTTATTTTTCTATGTCATTACTCACTTAGTAACCTATATACCTAATATGTACCTAATTTTCTGTGTTAGCGTCGTACATAAGTAGACTGTAACGTAATTATGAAAGGAAATTAGGTGGGTGCGTTTCGAATTGTTCATACTTTGATGGTGTCAACGAAAGTTCACTGATCTTCATAGAATTTTACTAGCGTTGTACTTGTAGACTATATATTCTTTATCTTAGATTGATAGCGGCAACTACACGTTAAGCTGGTTGCTTCACATGACCTAAATAGAAATTATTATCGGGTTGATAACGTCATCTCCATTGTAGCGCTTGATCTTACTTTGCGTTTTACTGCTTTATTATTATTTTTTTAGGTTTTTTAATTATTTGGAACACATTTTATTTGTGTCATTTTATTCACTTGTATATCTATTTTGTGATTCTCTCGTTGCTTGAGAAAATCATTTCGTATTCTCAATATCGAACTTTTATTACATAATATACGCACTGGTTTCGGTATACATAAATTATTTTTTTTATGTTCTGTCAGAAAATAAAAAAATAAAAAAAATCATTGTATAACCAAACGCAAGTAGATTTTTATTAATATACGTCAAACAGCATGTCTCTACTTTATGTCAAGTGAATCCAGCATTTAGCAAATTAGACAGAGGGAACCCAATATTACTTGATATTCCTACGCTACACCTCATATAATTTGTAGAGTGTGAGTGACGGAACCTAACGCCGCCATTTGTCAATTTACCAGAGCGAGGAAAGGACTAAAAATAATATTCTTTTTCTTATTACATTACAAAATAGTATGCAACAAAGAGTAACAATATATTTTATTTAGTTAGCTTATTTAGCTTCATTGTTCCTTATATTTAAAACATTTAATTCACAAACTCACCCGACCCGAGGTGACCGGCCGGCATTGAATAATTGAGGAACTCGGGCGCATTATCCGCTGCTGGTGACATCCGGTGGGCCAATCAACGTGACGGCTAACGCAGTTTAAATAATTAGCTATTGCTATCAAAGGACAATGCCGACTACCTACTTATATATTCAATAAATATATGGAAATACTGTTAAAATATTTAATAGTAGGTATGTTGTTTCTTAGATACTTGCACTTCATATTGTTCTTATTTTGTAATCTAATATTTTTTAAATTCCATTAAATTTTAATTCTTCGTTATAGTGCTTACCTACTACTCACTCTTATACTTTTTTTTCCGCTGCATGTTGTATCCCATACACAGCAGGGTAGGCAAAGGCAACCTAGTCTTCTTTTTCTTTTTAATGTGCCTCTCCAACTAGTGAAGGTTGGCAGTTAACATCGCACACTTAGTTCTGTCCCTAGCCAAATGAATTTTGATTCACGCCGTAGATTTGTCTAAGGCGAGTTTAACCTAATTTTAAAACAGCCGTTCCCCACTTTCCGCTGAATTTTTCAAGACATTGCGTTGTGAGTGGCGGAACTCAACGCTAGGTCTTTGCTAAGCTTATTTTTAATAAAATATTAATAAATAGTAATTCATTCCGTCGGGTACAACCGTCGCATTACCGGCACACTCTTGTTATTGGATTATTTTAATTCAATTGTTTCTAACAACAGCGGCTAATACCTGCTATTAACTCAACTCGTGACATAGTACGGAGTTAAAAATAATATAATATCTTAAAATTAAAAATTGTAGTACACAATATCGAGATAGTACCTACATATCATACGATACTAAAATAATATATCCATATTTATTTTGTAACTCTCTGAATATTTGTATACCTATTAATGTCAAGATACGAGATAACAGGCCGCGACGCCTGGATGAATAACATCGGCGCTGTATTCTTCTTATCATTTAGATAAGTATATCGTAATTAAATTTTCCTTTAACTAGTTTTTGTTATTTGTGCCTCTACAGTATTTAAAATATATACAAATATAGTTATATTTTGTTTGTTTATATACATCTAATTCATTTTTGTGTTGTATCTTGTAAGAAGACAGAAGGAAATGTTTTTTTTTTCTTTTTTCTCTACCATCCGTATTTTTTTTTAATGACATGGCTTGCTGAGTGCTAGAGCTCAGTATACATTTTGTTATCAGTTATCTGATAAGGAAAATAAAAAGATTTGATATTGATAGAACAGAGCCGTCAGTGGAATTTGAACCCAAGTTTAATTGCGCCAAGATTGCGTCATCAATACGTACCTATATCACAATTATATTACAAGTGATTATTTAGAAAATGCAAGAGTAGTATCATCGAAATATGTTACATTAACATTTATTTGACTAGTTGAGGCCAGTCGTCGCGCGGGGGCACAAGCCTGCCCTGCCCCACTATAAACGCGACAGTTTACCGGTTTGATTCCCACTTAATTTTTTTTATATTCTTGTAATGAGTTCCGCCACTCAGGACTCATTGTTTCCAGAATTCGGCGGAACGTGGGGAATTAAAAGGTCTTAACCTCTTGAGAGACGGTCTCATGAGTGTCAATAAAAATGATATTGGACTACAATGAGCCATAAGTGCCGGTTATTTATTGAGTAAAAGATAGGGGTCATAAATTCTATTCTTCATTTCCTTCATACATACATATATGTATGGATATGAAGATTGTTAGATATACTAATTTTGTTACCTTATCTATATATATAAAAGGACTTGTCCTCACTGACTGAGGTAAGACGCACGCACAGCCGTAACCGCTGATGGTAGAAACATGAAATTTGGACAGATGTTTACTTTCATAATCTGGACATCCACTAAGAAGGGATTTTGAAAAATTTTAACCCTAAAGGGGTAAAATAGGGGTTCAAAGTTTGTATGGAAAAAAATTTAAATCGGCACCGATTTTTATAAAATTTGAAATTTAGATTTTTAAAAGTATTTAATTGAACACGTGTTTCATCGTTTTCTAGAATTCTCCCTCTAAGGGTGCAAATAAAGGGTTGAAAGTTTGTATGGAAAAATTCTTAAATCGCCACCGATTTTTATAAAATTTAATATTTAGACTCTTAAAAATATTTAATTGAACATGTGTTTCATGGTTTTCTAGAATTCACCCCCTAAGGGTACAAATAAGGGGTTGAAAGTTTGTATGGAAAAATCTTTAAATCGCAACCGATTTTTATAAAATTTGAAATTTAGACTCTTAAAAATATTAAATCGAACACATGTTTCATGGGTTATTAGAATTCACCCTTAAATACGCAAGCGAAGCTGCGCGCGTCCGCTAGTATACATATATAGGCCTGAGACTGTCGTGACCAGAGGCTATAGGTTGTGGGTTCGATCCCCACACGAGGGAATGAAATATAATTTATCATTGTTTTCATTTCTTTGTTATGTCACCAAGGCTCAACACGCAATACTTTGAAAAAATTGGCGAAAATAGTGGGGAACGGAACGGTTTTTTAGTATGAAGTGCCCTCTGCCTACCCTGCTGTGTGCGGGATACAGCGTGAAAGTGATTTTTTTGACATATATCAGTAAATCTATCCATCACACCAATGCCATTTCTGTATAAATTTAAACTAAAATTTATGAACAATAAAATAAAGGGAATTCGTGCGTTTCAAAACTGTATAAATATTACGAAAGGATTGTTATGAGTTAGAGACAATAACATAATTAAGTATTTGAACACTATTGCATGTTCACGAAAACAGACGTACTTACCTAATTACATGTCTAATTTGTTTTTTTTTAATTTGTCTTTCACATGTAAGATAAGAGGGCTATGTCAATAATTGTGAAGGAGATTTAATAAATTTATAAAAGATATATATATTAGGAAAACTAAAACTAATAAAATTAACAAGTTACCGAAAGTCAAAATTATCACACAGTAAAATATTTCAATTTAATTATTTGTGAAGAAACACTAAAAGTTCTTCGACATAGAATTTTTATGCTGGCCAGTTGCTTGCATCTGGATGGTGTAAGCCGACCATTGTGAATGAACAATGGGGAAAGCATTCGAACATAGCAGAGAGGTGGAGCCATTACATTTTTTATATAAAAACTTTTATTTCTTTACCTCAAACTTTTATGTATGCGATCATTATAACGTGGTTAAATTTACGATACTTTTTATGTAAACTTATTAAGTTTAACAAAAATATGAACTCAATTATATTTTTTAATACAAACATAAGCGAAACAAATATAAAGAAAAGTTAAAATATTTTCTATTTCGAGACTAGTTTCCCTGTGAACGATAGATTAATTTAAGATATCATAATTATAAATTCATAATTAATGTTTTTGTTAAGAAAAT
This sequence comes from Heliconius nattereri, assembly GCA_013403645.1. Classification (NCBI taxonomy): domain Eukaryota; kingdom Metazoa; phylum Arthropoda; class Insecta; order Lepidoptera; family Nymphalidae; genus Heliconius; species Heliconius nattereri. The sequence goes on from JAAIXI010000232.1 coordinate 2,592,571, forward strand.
TTCTGGGGTGGGCACTGCAACCCCCACCCCCCATTCCTACACCCATAACCATTTCACCTCAACGGTAAACGTAGGTTTGATGACTCCACAGATTCGTGGACTGTACACGATTGTCATTGTTCCATAAACTATTGTTCGTTTCGAGACACATTTAACCGCATGTGTAAACTTTGAACGGCGTAAGCAGGAAGCGTTACATGCGTTATCGAAATAATGTCGTAAAACTTGCGAAACTAACATCGTGTCGGTATAATTTTGTAATAATACGTAAGTAATCTACTGTAAGTATTGATTGATAAAGCGACGATAAAAATCATTATTGACTATTTGTTTTATTTTAGACCAATCGTGGCGCAGGGGCATTGTAATTATATGGATGGATAATTGTAAGGATATGTATTTCTTTTACATTTTCATTTCTTTGCTCTGGTAAGCAGGCAAAGCGCGGTGTTTAGTTGTGGCGCTCAACACGCAATTCCTCTAGAATTTGGCACACAAAATAAGGAAGTATCTCAATAGGAATAAGATATAGCGGGAAACTATATAAATTTACCTACCATAGTGGTATTTGGTATAATAAATGTTTTATATTATTTATTTGAAGAACCTTAAAATATAGAGTTGGAAGTGAAAGTTGGAAGGAATATATATTGTGATGATGAAGAACTTACCTAGTTGCATTATTATTGATGTAGATCGAGTATACTGAGTTGGTTTGTTTTTTTTTTTTGAGCATGTGGATAATGCTGTTAGCCTTATTGGCTTTTACAGCGACACCGGTTGGGTAGGGAAGAGGGTACTCTGTCCCTGAAGAAATGCAAGCACTAAGTGGCTGCCTGTGAGGATGTCGACGACTGTAAGGGCGCCCCCTGCGGGACTCGAACCTCGGCTTGCGGCCGTCGAGCGGACTGGGATTTCACCTATGCTAAGCAAACCAGCCGCGACATGAAGTCGCGACTGGGGACAAATTAGACTACTCTAAGGGAGCTAACGGTCCCTAACCGCTGGGCCCGACCGCGCCGAGGCGCGACCGAGCCGTTGAATAAGCTGGACTTCGTCGTCGATTCCGTCGACGACGGTGTTTGTGTCGTGTGTGAGTAGTGTGTTTCCTACCTACATACGGGGCATTCGCTATAGTAATGGCGTCATCGGGGTCTAAAAGGACGCTGCGCGGGCTTCTATGTCTAGGGAGCGCGTTAGGGATGTAATCACACGCATTAACGATGAGGGTACTGACTTGGTAATAAAACGAAAATGAGTTAAATTTATCTACTAAAGAAAATTGTATTAAAATACTTTTTAAATATTTTCAATTTTCTTATTTACTATCAAATATGTATATGCTATATTTATGCTGTACTAATAACTAGACACTACAAAGAACCACGTGACTTTAAATAAGTCATTAACATAAGTAGTCTAAAAAGAAAAACAAAGCTCTTTCTTTTAGTTCACAAGTTAAACTGTTATAATAATAGGTAAGATTTTTAGTTAAGTAATTTTATTTAAAGTAACAAAATTATGCAATTCTTTAAAACAAATGAATGTGTATCTCAAGGTAGCTGGAACGATGCCACAATAAAGTAGTCTGAAAATAAATCAACTAAGAATAACAACACATGGTTCCATTTTTTGTCTTCTTTTTTATTTTATTTCTCTAAAGCCGTGACCTTTTTATAGTTAGTGAGAAAAGGAACGCTTAACATGTGGTGTTCTTACTTAAGTTTATTTTTGTTACAAAAGCTGCACTTATTCTATAGATTTTGGTATATCTTACTTACAAATATCATAACAATGTAAAAAAAATCATATAAACAGCGTAAATCATGACCAAATATGGTAAATAAAATATTATTTTGTCGGCGTATTTAATGTATATTTATTACTTATATGTAAAGACATTATTAAATATAAATTATTTTAAAAAATGACTATAGTTACATTTGTGCATTTCATATTTATTAACTGTAATATTATTTTTATTAAAATTTAACATTTTAAAATAGAGATATAGACTCAGATATCGGCGAACTGGCGTTGACTCTACAAATCATTTTAATGAAAATAATTTGTATCTACTTATAGAAAAAACATTTTTTTTAGCTTTACACCGTATCTCACACATAGAATAAGTAGAGAGAGTCTTAACCTAGCGTTAAGACACACCATTCTCAATAAGTCACTTTCCCACTTTTCACCGAATTACGAAGGCGGTGTGTCGGAACTCAACGCCGGCCATGGCCTCGTTGGCAAAGCGAGGAATTGAAAATAATGATGATTTCATATCCCAGTGGGAATCGAACCCACAACCGTCGTGGATTCAAACGCTTGTACCCCTGCGCCCCGATTGGCAAAAAATATTCTGATTGAATATTATATTCATTAAAATCATATATCATATTACCTACCTCCTTTACTTTTATTTTTATGGACACGTAAATTATTATTTATTTATAACACTATAGTAAAATAAGAAATACTTCGCATCCAATTGAACTGACTGCATATTTATGTTTATCAATGTTATGTAACATATAGTTATTATAATAGTAGTGCTATGGTACCTTTGTCTCTAGTCTACATCGTTGATGTCTTTTTAATAGTAGTCGCACTTTGATAGTAAAGACTTCAACGATTTGTTCTAATCAATTTCAAAAATAGAACAACGGCATTTTTTTCAAACGAGAGGTACCTGAAAATGTGCGTTTTAAATTTGAAATTACAGACTACCATTTTTTATTGTGAAATTTAACGATGATATCTCAAAAAGTGCATTCTAGTTTTTAACAACAATAAACATTTATTGAAATAAAACTTCATGTGAATTTGTTTTTAGCTTAATTGTAAACATTTGTAAGCATATCATATTTAGTTGTTTATTTGTTATTGTGATAAGTGAATACGAGGTAATTACAATAATAATTATCGATTACTAGTAAAGATACTGCAAGCGTCTATAATTCAAGGCTTATTTTAATTAAACAGCATTTGATTTGTTCTGCATTTAAGTGTTTGCCTTCCAATAAGATGTAATTAAGCACGTGATAAGATGGGAAGCTAACATTAAGGAAATTATATATTGTATTTCTTATAATGGAAAAAGCACAATTAAATACTGGCACTCAAGCACTGGCACAATTAAATTAAGATATTTATTTTGATGTATATTTATATGTTTGTATTTTGTGAATATACATGAATAAAATATTTCCAAAATTAAATAGGATTACAGGTTGTTTAAATTGCTAATAATTGCGTTATTTTATTAAGCTGTATGATTATATGTTATGCTAGATGTCACCACTTGTATTGGATATGGATATGCTCATTCGTCACGATTTTGACGTTTTAATCAAGTATTGTGGTTCGTGTAGGGAGTGAATTCCATAAAAATAGTGTAAAGTTTAGTGTAATCGGCCTCGCGTTCAAAAATAACTTGTAATAAAATGCGTAACAAATTAAAACAGTGCTCTTTTTGAAGTTAAAGAAGATGAATATCGAGGTTGTTTCATTATTGATCCACATTTCATTGTTAGAAGATCGCACAAGGTAATCGTCTGTTTGTTTAAGACAAAAGGCAGAGGCTTCGTCCTTCACACATTAGAACATCGTTATCAATGCACGTAACCGATCGGTTTAGTTAGAGGTGATTATTGAAGTAACTAAACAGTGCATGTAAGTACTTACGCCGAGAGCACGTCATTGTTAAATCACAATTAAAAAGAATTTACTTTACATATTACTAATTTTGTTATATATCTACTCTACGCTGGTGGTGGTCTTTATCGCTTTCTGCTATGAAATTTGTCTCAATTATCAGGTAACTCAACAAGCTTACTAATGGGTGGTATCACATACTAGTTTTCATCATGGCTAATGAAAAGAATAAATTTAACTCGCACAAGTCTTCATCTAGAACTAAAAGAAGTAGTAAAGTTGATAAACTGCAAACACTATTAATAGGTTTTGACAATGACAAGATTACAGAGTTGGTTATGAGAGATCAAACGTCTCCGCATTCAGATGACATTGAAGAACCTGCAGAAAAGGAAATTCTGAAAGATACCCAACACAATACAGTGCTTTTAAAGGATTCAACAATAAAAAGAGAAGTACATGTTCCAAAAGACAGGTTTCTGACCAAACAAGGATATCTTAAACGTAAAAACAAAGATAATTTGCAACTTTGTAATGACATATTGAAAAATGAATTAATGATTGTGGACAACAGAGAAAAACAAACTAAAGCAGTGCATAATAATATCAATAACAATGATTTAATTACTAGTGATCAAAATAAGAAAACTTCTGACAAAGAGATTGAAAACCTTACTAAAACAAAAAGAAGGTCACCAAGAAATAGTGAAAAAAGTGATCAAAGTAGTAGTTCATCAGAAAAAAAAAGGAAAAAGTTAGATGACAGTCCAAAAAGTACACAAAAGAAAAAAGATAGTGTGATTCTTGACTCTGATGATGCATTAGATCTTCCACCATTACAAAGAATTAGGCTACCCGAAAAAAAAGGTGTCTACATCTGTGATCTATGTGACAGAAGATATTCAACTAAATCTCTGATAAGAAGACATATGTACATACATTTGTATCGCAAACAATTTCCTTGTGGGCAATGTAAGAAAGTTTTCCGCAAATCATATTATTTATCTGCTCATATTACAAGACAACATCCCAACTGGGATCAACACTACATGTGTAATTTATGCAACAAGCCATTTCTGCTTAAAGAGAACTTAATTGCACATATGACTACTCACACAAACACTGAAACAAAGTTCAAATGTTTTTATTGCAGTCAAAAATTTACTCAACAGCATAAATTAATTGCACATGAGAAAAAACATTTAACAGTCAATGGTAAATATGACTGCTTGGTGTGTGAAGAAAGCTTTGACTGCCGAATAAAACTATCTCTGCATTTTAAATCACATTTAAAAGTGAAGGATTATATTTGCCAACACTGTGGTAAAGAATTCTTAAGGATGAATTCAATGAAGCGTCATGTACAAATTTCTCATGCTGGCATAAGAATCCAATGTCCAATATGTAATAAAGTTCTCAAAGGTCATTTATCTGAGCATATGCGTACACATGAAAATAAACGTCCTCACAAGTGTCCTGATTGCGGGCAACGTTTTACTCAATCCACTCAGCTAACTGTACATAGAAGATCTCATTCTGGAGCCCGTCCATATCCTTGCAGAATTTGCAATAGACCGTTTTCCCATTCCAATGCCCTCATGTTACATATTCGACGTCACACAGGAGAAAAACCCTTCCCTTGTGCTATGTGCCCTCTTTCTTTCTCACAGCTACCTCACATGAAAGCTCATATGCGAAAAATACACGGACAAACTAACCCATACAGATGTAAAAAATGTGAGCAGTTTTTCAAATTAAAAATTGACCTTGAAGATCATGACAAAGTTTGTCAAGTAGGAGTAAAGGAATTGTCCTTTGAGGAGAAAATCCAGGCTTCAATTCAAGTGGAAGAGGAGGAGGTTGTCGAATCTTTTATGAGCTTGTCTCGGATGAGATTCCTATTGGCTCTCCTTCTCACTATGATTGCTACCAAAGAGAAACTGAAATATTTAGGTGCGTAAAATTTTTGATTATTATGTTACACAGACAAGAATGCACTCATATTTTTTATTAATGGTGTGAACTATTTCGCTTTTTGTGTGTGACCCTTATAAATTTTTGTTGTTGTGGAAATCCTACACAATATTCATCACATTTATCATAAATACAAGTGAACCTTTTGTAACATGAGGTACTACAGCTCATGTAAATATAAATAAACCCTAAGCCATCAACGGGAACACCACCATTAAGCGTTCATTGACTTTTGAACACATAACATATATTTTATGTATTATTTTATGCACAGTCATTGATTCCCAGTGTTTTAAACTCACTATGATGCAGGTACATTAAAACATTGGTCACCGCAGTCTTTCTTCATGTTTTTCAATTATTTCGTGTGTTGTGTGCTGATTTGTGCTTATGTGCAGTTCAACGTTGATTACGTTGTTCGCTCCAGTACGTTTGCGAACAATGATCATATTTAATTGTATTTTAGACAACATTTGAACCATTATAATAAGAGGCAGTTGAGTCGTCAGGCAGGATATTGGGTAATATATCGATGTGTGAGTTCATTTACCATTTCGTTTATAATTTGGTGCTGGTTGGTGAAGGGCTTGAATGTAAAGACATGACAAAAATAAATAAGCAATAAGAAATTTTTTTTAGGACTACATTTGCTTTTTTGGAATGTTTAATTGCAAGGCCTAGGATATTTTGTAAGGTGGTGGATGATGGTGGTGATTTTATAATTTGTTTCAATTTCAAAACTTTAAATATATGTTGAAAGAGAAATTATTACAATTGTATATATAGAAAATGTACACAAAAAAATTATGATTTTGTTGTATATAATTCAATCTTTAATACATATATTCTATTTTTCAAATGCTAATATAATTATTTTATGACAGGTTTCAACAAACGTCTCATAGACGATTTGCTAGTGGAATCACTTGAAGCCATGGGTCATGTTCCGTGTAAAAATGAATCTCTTACGCCATTAAAACGTTTGAAGATGAATATTGAAATATTATTAAATGGCACTGTGCCTAAAGAAAAAATGGCGAAATTCAAAAAAGAGAACAAGAGCACAGAAGATATATTGGAGCTTCTCACAGACGAAAAAAAGTAAGGTACAAAAAAAACTAATAAATAAAGAAAACTGAATATGTTGACTTGCAATAATTTGTGATAAGTAATATTTTTTTGTGAAATATGTTATTCATAAACATCACAATTTAATAAAAAAATAAATGTAACAAATATATCAATGATTCTGCAAATGATAAGAAAATTTAAGATTATATTTCATTATTCAAAGAAAAAAAAAGGTTTATCTTTGAAAAACAAACCAAAAGTAAGACTTGCCATTTAAACAAAGTGATGATTCCAAAGTTTGTTATTTATTGGATTATGTTATAATATAATTTATGCTAGATAATTTATTTTATATTTTCATTTTTGAATTTTTCAATTAGTATACCTGAAATCTTTACAATATATATTTTTAGAGTAATGTGGTATATTATACAGGCTGGAAGTGTGATGCACAGTAAATGAAACCACAGCTTTAACTTCTCTATAAAAGCCTAATACAATTTTAAAAAATCTTTTTTCCATCATTGTTAATTTCTTTAGATATGGGTTTGAAATATTTTACCCTATATGCTGTTTCCGTTAATGGTTCGCTGACACTTCCACCCTTTATATTTTAACACTAACTATATTTATATTTTATATACAAAGGGGGATTTTTTTTTTATTATTTTGACGTTAGTGTTTGATATCAACTGAAATAATTACAAAATCGATCTTTGATATGGAAACTTGCACAGAGCTTTCTCCTTTTTTTAAATAATATATTTTTTAAATAATCTAAAAAATACTTTAAAAAAGGGTTGCTTTTAAAAACTATCTTAAAACAATATTATGCACTAATTAATAGCATTATAGAAAAACATTTGAATGTATAATATGTAATGTAATATGTTTGTGCCATTGTTGTTGTGTGTTTGGACAATTAAGTTATTTACAATTTTATTTTATATGAATAATGTGTTATATCTGATTTACGTTACTATATCATGTATAATATAGTTATAATACTATTTTTCTAAAATAAGTTTAACTCCCAGTGCCATTCCTTGTTTGTTTGCATGTTAAAAATAAAATTTGTAGGTTGTATGTATTTATAACTGATAATAACTGATAATTATGTTGAAACAAAAAGATATTTTAGCATATCAATTATTTTTCTAGGGTAATGGTTAGTATAAATGAAAAACAACAATAGTAATCATTCAATGTTGTTACAAAGTTATTTGTTAAAGTAAATAAAAAAAATAACCTGTCTAAATCTCTGCCATAACAGATTTTTGGTAATTACTCTTTATCTACAAGTGTACATTACATTGATAAATATCATACTTTTTGCTATGAAGCCATTTCCATTAACATAATAATATAAAGTAATGTTTACACGGTACAGTTCACTAGTTGTGACCACCCTGAAGTTAGCAAAAGATGCTGTGCAGATTTGATTTTAGTATATTTATTACTTCCTTCCTTAATGGAGAATGTTCAGAAAACCTAGTTTCATAACTGTACTAGTTTGTGCATTTCACATGTTATGTAGAAAATAATTTTAAAGTAGATATAATATATATTTTTTTTCTTCTAGACAATTCTGTACAATAAATTAATAATAATATTTTTAAAGACTTGTGTTGTGTGTAACTGATTTGGTTTGTAATTATCAAAATAACAACTAAATATTTTGTCAAATATACTTTCATATATCATATAATAAAATAAATATTGTTAAAATACCAAAAACTATAAATAAGCAACTGTCAGCATATTGAAAACAAAATTAAAAATTGGACAATATTTAAATGGGAAGACATTACAAATTAAGTGTCAATTATTAAAAAGATTATGGCCAGTTGGAAGTAGAAATATATTTTATTGATCATATTATTGCAATGTAAGTCATACATATAAATAATCTTGAATAACATCTGAACTAAGTATGGGGCTAGTTATAATATGCATAAATTATTCATATTAATAAATATGTATATTATGAGGCCGTCGTGGCGCAGCGGCGTAACGTTGAGACTCTGTCATTGCAGTCAGCTATCAACGCCACGGTCGTGGGTTTGATTTCCAATAAATAATTATTTTTACTTCTTTGCTCTGGTAGCAAGAGCAGAGGTGGCAGTTGAAAATGTAATATATTCTATTTCATGTTAGAAATAGCCATACCAAGAAATATTATGTGTTATAGTTAATTAAATGCTTATCATTTATAACAACAGCATGCCATGTACCAACTTAATATATTATTTAGATTTTAATTGAGTTATTTAGTTCTTGCCAATATTTTAACCATTTTACAAAGTATTTAGCCAAAGAAATATTTAGATTCATTCTATATTGGATAATTCGGCATTATTATATTAATATTGTATTTTATTATTAATTTAAGAATTTTTATAATAAAATTAATATTTTGTTAAACCTATTATAAGGCATATTTTTATTATTGGCTTAAATTACCAAAGAAATGTGAAGTAGAAATAAATGTTTTTAACGTAGAATTGAGTTTCTTTTATGTCTTCACCACACTCTTGCATTATTATCTCACTAATGAACCATAAATTAGCATATCTGCGTATTGCTTACACACCCTGTTAAACATAATTATATAAATTTATAAATCATAAAAAAATATACATGGACGGCGTTAATTCTCTTCTGTTTGTCTAACATAGATAAGGCTTCTAGGGAAAGATCTTTAAATAATGTTTTCGTTTCAGTATAATGTTACATTTTAATATTATCATAATCATCACATATTTATCTTTCAAACCTAATTGAAAATACATTATTACAAATATATAAAAACTCGAAGTTAACTTTTAGCGACTGGGCAACTGTTGGTATATACCGAAGCAGAAACAAACTAAACGAATTATATAATATGAGGCAATGGAATCAACATCCGGCGTTCTTGTTAAAAGTTAGAAATTATTCAAAAATATTTAAAAAGGATGTGTCCAGGCTAAGTCTATGCATATAAGAGCAAAATTTTTTAACTCTAATAATAAAATTAAAGCTACATGGGATGCTATTACTACTGTAACTGGGAGATTTAGAGCTGTCAGTGAACCTATTAAATTAAAAGTTAATAATATAATCTTAAATTCAGATTTAGAAGTGGCAAATACTTTTCAAAAAATTTTTTTTGATATATCTACTGAAGTAACACGTTCACTGCCATCATCTCCTATGGGGCATGTCTGTTAAGGTTCTTAAAACAATTATACCTAACATTGCTCCTTATCTAGCTTTAATTTTTAACAATTGTGTAGAATCCGGTAGTTTTCCTGATTTAATGAAATATAGTAAAATAGTGCCGCTTTACAAAAGTGGAGATAGAACTGACCCTGGAAATTACAGACCGATCTCTGTTTTGCCGTCTCTAAGTAAAATATTTGAAAAAATAATATTTAACCAGCTCACAATTTTCTTAAGTGTTAACAATTGTTTCCATAGTGAGCAATATGGTTTCACCAAAGGCAAGTCCACTACGGATGCGGGTGCTGCACTCCTAAAGCACATTTATGACGCATGGGAGAAGTCACAAAATGCTATTGGAGTATTTTGTGATTTATCCAAAGCCTTTGATTGTGTAGACCATGAAACTCTGTTATTAAAACTATATCATTATGGTATACAGGGTACCGCCCTTGATCTTATTGCCTCATATCTAAACCGAAGAATCCAGAAGGTTAGTATAAATAATGTAAAATCATCTGGATCTCCTATAAAGATGGGCGTTCCACAAGGATCTATTCTCGGTCCTCTTTTATTTCTTATTTATATTAACGATCTGCCTTTTTATGTGAAGAACCTATGTGATATTGTTCTTTTCGCGGATGACACCTCTTTAATATTTAAGGTTGACCGAAATAAAATAAACTATGACGAAGTGAATAGTGCATTGTCGCATATTCTTCGTTGGTTTGATGTTAATAATCTAATGTTAAATGCTAAAAAAACTAAATGTATTGAGTTTACTTTACAAAATGTTAAAAAACATAACTTTAGTCTACTAATTAAAGGAGAAGCTCTTAATTTGTCGGAATCAGCTATTTTCCTAGGTGTAACTATAGATTCCAAACTCCAGTGGAACGCTCATCTGGAAGCACTTGCAGATAAACTCAGCTCTGCCGCGTTCGCAATTAAAAAAGTAAGACAAATGACGGACGTTGAAACTGCCCGACTAGTCTACTATAGCTATTTTCATAGTATTTTATCTTATGGAATGCTGCTATGGGGCAGTGCTGCAGATATCAATTCAATATTTGTTCTCCAAAAAAGAGCCGTGAGATATATTTATAATCTAAGAGCTCGAGATTCTCTGCGAGATGTTTTCAAAGATGCAGGTATTATTACAGTTGCTTCCCAATTTCTATATTATAACATTCTCTTTGTCCGACAAAATATACATTGTCATAGCAAAAATAGCGACAGTCATACGATAGGAACGAGAAATAAAGATAAGCTTGTTACACCAAGTTTCCGCCTCCAAAAAGTTAGTAAATCCTTTATGGGTCTGAGTATACGTGTATATAATAAAATTCCGCAGTGTATTCTTAGTTTGCCACTACAAAAATTTAAAATATCTGTAAAAAAAATTCTAACAAGTAAAGCGTATTACACTGTTCAAGAATATTTAGAGGATAAACATGTATGGAATTAATGTCTATTGAATGTCATGCAGGATAGCTGCCAGCTAATGTAATAGATTGTACCATTGATTTTGAAAAGAGCAACTGTTGAGTTTCTTGCCGGCTCTTCTCAGCAGAACTGCCTTCCGAACCGGTGGTAGCTTTTTATTCATATGTTCATTCGACGATTCAAAAGTGCTTGTAATAATTGCCTATTTGAATAAAGAATATTTTGAATTTTTTTTTGAATTTTTGAATTTAAATTTTCATTTAGAAAATTCTACGGGTGGAGTCAATACAATACTCGATAATAATTAAAATGAATCACTCGTTTTAAGAGTCTGAAGCTACCTTTATTATTTGCTGTCCATAGATAATAAACCAGTATATGTCTGTTCTGTTCTGTTCTTTCTAATATGGCGTTCCGAGCGTGCCAGAGCCAGTATATGTCAAATGACAAGCCTGTGACATTTAGTCAACAAAACAAAGTGAAACTTGTGAAGTCGTCATAATTCATAAATCATAACAATACGTCGACATGCCGTGTGTGTTATCTTGTACACGTATAAATCTAGTCAAAATTACTTAGATATATTGAAAAACTTTAGCCATGGGTACCGTAGGTCAATCTATTACTCTTGCGAACAGTATTATTGGAGTCGGCATACTTGCTATGCCCTTTTGTTTTCAACAAGTAAGTTTTTTTTATTATCAAATAGCCTTGAAATTTGAATAACCAAAAACTTGATTTACATACCAAAACATACACCATATACACATATATATACCAACATATAAATAAATACATAAAAAACAAAGCCTTACATTCTCAACAGATATACTTAAATTTTATGAAGTAAATAATATTTTTTTTTATAGTGTGGAGTTGTACTAGCTACTTTAATTTTAATTTTCATGGGATTAGTATCTAGACTAAGTTGTTATTTCCTCTTAAAGTCTGCAATTATTACTAGAAGAAGAAATTATGAATTCCTTGGTAAGTACAATTATAACTGAATTAACATTTAATTGAATTTTATAAATTTAAATAAAGAAACATCTTTATAAGCAAATAATATAGATACTGACATACTTTATTTTAGCATTCCATATATTTGGCCCTGCTGGAAAGATGACAGTGGAACTGGGCATAATAGGTTTTTTGATGGGCACTTGTATAGCCTACTTTGTAGTGGTTGGAGATCTTGGTCCACAAATTATTGCTAAACTATTAAAAATTAACCAAAGTGATATTTTAAGGTATTTAATACTTGAAATATTGTGAAATAATATTTATTGCTATTTAAATTATATACTTTTTTGTCATATTCACTTGAATAAATTTTTGATATGATATTTTAAGAGCAGCCCCAAGGTTTGACCCAAGCCTTATTTAGCATATTTTTAAGTTAACTATCTGCTTAGTTTATATTTTATATTATAAATCAAGTATAGTTTACAAGAAAATATAAAAATAAGTTTTTAATTTTAGTAAAAGTCCAAATCAGAATTACTTAATCAATTTATCATTATTAATTTACAAAGATATTTATAAAAAAATTGTATAACTTGATAAGATTTTGTAATGGCCTGAATGAGTCCGAATACTTAGTTGATATCAAAAAGACATGGGTTTGAGTCCCATTGCCATCATACTTTTATGCATTTTCGAAAATATATAAAATTATATATTTATTTTTATCTTTTGATATTTTTCAGAACATCTATTATGGTAATAGTGTCCTTAGTTTGTGTGTTACCACTAGGGTTATTGCGGAATGTAGACAGTCTTAGTAATGTCAGTGCCGCCACCATTGCCTTTTATTTTTGTTTAGTTATAAAGGTAAGGAATTATTAGCTATTATTTTCACAATTTTGGTACCATATTAAGGATTGACGATATTTTTACCAAAATATAATTACTTAACAGTAAACTTTTGAAAAGTATAATGTTGTTGCTTATTTGTTAGTTTACTCCTCTACATGTATACTCTTCTACAGTACAGACAGAGTACTGTCTGTTGAAGACATGAAGTAAAATATTAAAAATATTATAATATGGTTTGCAACCCTAACTATAATCTTACCTACAATAAAAAAATAAAAACATTGAATATATTATCATTGACAAACATTGATCATATTTAATGTAATATGACTCTTATTTTTGTCTATCTGTTTATTTATAATGGACATTCAAATCTATGCAACTTTTAGATGTATTTAAATGAAAAACATTGTTTTAAATGAAAATCTTTTAGATATAAATATCTAAAAAAAATATTAATTTTCTCAGGTAATAGCTGAAGCAGCATCTCAACTATTCTCTGGCGACTGGACATCTCGTATTGAGATGTGGAGGCCAGCGGGAGTTTTGCAATGTGTACCGATATTTTCTATGGCACTGTTTTGTCAAACGTAATTATTATATTTTTTATTTAGTCTTTTTTAAACATTTTGCTGCAGTAAACTAAACTGAGTGGCGGAACTTAACATCGTGTGTTTACCTTGTTACCAGAGCGAAGATATGAAAATAATAAATACTACACATAACTCTTTCCTCTCAAGTGGCAATGACAAAACTGCCTCAAATGATATAAAATACAATAATTTCAAAAAGTTTTATTTTTAATGTGCTCTCTTATATTTACAATGAATCTATTTGAAAATTTATTGCTTCTGTTTTTGTTTCAGGCAGCTGTTTGAAATATTTGAATCTTTACCGACATTGTCTTTGGAGAAGATGTGTTTAGTTACTAAGAACGCTATCAATATATGTTCAGGAGTTTACTTTACTTTGGGTGTTTTTGGTTATATAGCTTTTGGATCACAGGAGATTTCTGGTAAGAGATTTTTTAATTATTTTTAATATAATAGGGTTTAGAAGATAAATTACAATTATCGATTATTGAATTTATTCATTGAAAAATTCAATAATCGATAATTGAATTCAATCATTAGTGTATTGATTAATTGATGATGATTGATTTATTGTTATTTATTGATTATACAAATATACATGCTAATTTTTTTAATATTAAGATTTTTTTCTTTAGAATATAATTGTCTCTAGCGATTACCTTAGTCTGTAAAATCTTTAGTAAAAAATAGTCAAAGTAAAAAAATCTTGTAAAGGTCATGTTTAAGTATGGTTCAATTATTTTACCCTACTAAATAGATGACATTTATAATATTAGCAAACTATGTCAAGTTCATATTATAGTTCAGTTCAATTAATTTGTAATAAAATTATATGAATTTTATAGGCAAAGAGACTGTCCTGTCTGTATTCCTGTAGTGTTCCATTTGTTTTTTTTAGCTTCACACTTGTTTTGTTATTATTAAAAATGTTACAAAAGTTATTACTATTATTTGATATCTTGAATTTGAAAGTCGGCTAAAGTCCTATTTGGGAAAATGCTTAAGATTAAATGATCAGAAAATAAGCCAAGCAAATAGTTTTTTGTTTATATAAAAATAAATAACAATAATATACTACATAAATTATTGATTCACATTAGCAAAGTTCCTATTTGTTTTAATACTCTATTTCTAAGCAAAATTAAATTAGGAAAAATCACATTTTTTTTTAATTAAAGGGAATGTCCTAACAAGTTTAAGTCCGACATTCGCGAGTGACGTCATAAAGCTGGGTTTCGTCCTTTCTTTAGCGCTAAGCTTCCCTCTGATCATATTTCCGTGTCGAGCGAGTTTATATTCATTTTTGTATAGACGGGTAAGTTATTAAAGTATATTTTAGTATTACATATTACTTTGTACAGTGTGTACAGATTATTTTGTAGAATTAATAAAGTTTTCGTGCGTTGCGTTTTGAGTGGCAAAACTCAGCGCCGCGCTTCGCCTCGACACCAGAGCGAAGAAATAGAAATATATTTTTAAAAAATAATATTTCATTTCCTCGAGTGGTGATTGAACTCACAACCAGTCGCATTTACAGTCACACTTTCTGCCTCTGCGTCACGAATGGTCTCAAATATCTATGATAATATATCGTAAATGGCATGATAATCTTATAATTAAAATTAAGGAAAATAATTACTAATCCCAGGCACACCCTGTCCACGATCACTCAAACGCATACACAAACGCACACAGTTCCGCAATCCCGCCATCAGCGTTCCGATCACTAACCCTCGGTATAGTAGGGATGTCCCTCGGCGTGGGACTACTGCTGCCCACCGTGGAGCTAGTGCTGGGCTTGCTGGGCGCCACAGTGGGTGTGCTAGTGTGTGTAGTGCTGCCAGCTGGTATATATTTGAGGGTTGTTGGCAAGGATCATCATGAAAGGGCGTTGGCTAAGGTAAGTGTTGCCATTTTTGTTTTGTAAGTTTTGGTTGTAAGTAATTTTGATGTTAATGACTAAATAAAGTAAAATTATTTGTTTTTTTTTTAAATTTAATTTATAAATATAAATGTTCTCTTACTGAAAACTGTCAATAATGTTGAAGATGTGAACTTATAAAAAAAAAAGTTTTAAACTGATTCAATGGACAACATCAGATAGTAATATATAGTAATATCGATTTGTTTTGTAAATGATTAACTCAATTGCTTAGACATATATATGGATGCTCATTACTATGATTGAATAATCTTAAACATACATTATCTGTAAACTAAATTGCAGATAAGTCAAAAACAAATATATATAAGGCATTGTTTAAAACGAATTATTTTCTTTCCTCATTAGTTCACAGTGGTATTGGGCGTGATAATATTAATACTAGGAACATTCGCGAACCTGCAAGCGGCGGAACTATCTCGAGATAAATACGACGACAAATTCATTACTCAGGAGCGGATAGATCAGATTGTTGAAGACTTCTTTCACAAGAGGGCGAAGGAGGGTATGTACTTAAAGATGCATGGATTTATCATAAAAAGCATTAATACGAATACAAATATATAAATACTTTCATTGTTTTACCATTGTGTAATTTTAGATTTATAAAAATTGTTATTTTTTTTGTTACTATATTTTGTAGAATCGAAAATTATTTTATCAAACCTGCTGTAACATTTTTTTTTCCTACAGAAGTAATTGGCAAGCCTCAATTACAGAAACAACCACTATCTGACGAAGAGATAAATAAACTCAATAATCCTATAATAAAAGATTCAGAAGTTCAACCTCCCAATCCAGTACCGCCTGAATCACATTCCAAAGAGTTATTACCTAAAGAAAATATTATAAAGCAGGTGATAGAGGAACAAAATTCTTTAAATAAAGTATCTGAAACACATCCAAAAAATGTTAAATTAAAATTGAATGAAGTAAAAGTGGCAAACGGTGTCAAAATCGCTAAAGTAAAAGAGGAAGAAAAAATAAAACAAGAAAAACTTAAAGAACAGAAACTTAAAGAAGTTAAAATCTTAGAAGAAAAACAATCGAACCAAGAAAAAATCGATATAATGAAGCATCAACAACTCATAGAAACGATTAAACAACATGGCAAAGAACAAAAAGAACTTATAAAGGAACAGAAAGAAATATTAGATGAGATTATTAAAACTAAAAAGGAGTTGGAAAAAAATAAAAATGAAGTTGACAGCAGTGAAGCAAAGAAAATAGCCGTTGAAAGTATACAGAAAATTGCAAACATGGCGATACAGAGCTTGAGCGGTGTTACCGATAAACCAGTAGAAACTAAAGACTTAAATAAAGTTGATCCATTGAAAAAATTTGCAGATATGGCTGTCAACGATATAGCTAAGAAAGCGGAAGAAACTTTAGACGCCATTAAACATATAGATGAAGTTAAAGATAAAAAACTAGACAAAATTGTAGAACAGCCAGATAATAATAAAAATACTAAAGTTGATACAGACAAGCAGGAATCGAAAACATTGGATCTTAATAATAATATCAAAGATGTTCCTCCATCAGAACTAGATACTAAAGTCGATGTAGAGAAATCAAATGTTGATATAATACCTGTAAAAGAAATTCAAAACAACATTAAAGCAAACTTACAAGTGGAAAAATCTAAATTAAATCCTTTAGACAATAAACCAAAATTAGATATAAAAGAAGATAGAAATAAAAAAGAAGATAATGTTGTAAAAGATTCAGTAAAGGAACATTCCCACAAGCCAGATGAACCACAATCATACAAAGAAGGCGAAGACTCACAAAAAGTACCTCAACTGCAAAAAACAATTCAAAACGTCCCCTTGGCTATAGCCATGAGTGAGAAAATTAGTGAAAATAAACAAAATGTCGATAACGGTGCTATAAATTTTAATGAAGACAATAATAATAATAATAAAATTCCAATTATAATGCCAAGAAGAAAACGTGAAGTAGTTGATTGTACTGAAAAAACTACTTTGAAGCCAGAAGATAAACAAATATGTGAGAGTATAGAGAAAGATACAAACAAAATGCAAGAAATGTATTTGAAGAATGTAGATTTGGGTGAAGTGGGTTTGGTGAAAAATTTACCGGTTAAAGCTATTATGCATCACATGAGATCTCTTAAAAGTATTCAAGATAGGCAAAGATAATTTTATTTAGTATATTTTGTGTAGAAAAAAGAAGAAAAATTATATATATCCAAACCCTTGGACCAGATAATGTCGATTCTTTTACTAAATCACAATTGATTTTGTTAAACTATAATATACTGTATATAAATATTTATTTTGGGTTATAAATAATAATAATTAAATTAGATTAAATCGAGTCCCTGGAAAATCAACATTTTATTAATAAACTTACAATATTCTTGATTGAAGTTTTATAGAAATCTTTCCTCATTTAAAAATTCTTATTGAAATTCGAAATATTCTTTTTTCAAATAAACTATAAAAGCACTTTTGAATCGTCGAATGTATATGTCAACAAAAAGCTACCACCGGTTCGGAAGGCAGTTCTGCTGAGAAGAGCCGGCAAGAAACTCAACAGTTGCTCTTTTCAAAGTCAAGGGTATATTACATTTGCTGGCAGCTATCCTGCCTGACGAATGTCATAGACATTAATTCCATACATGCTTATCCTCTAAATATTCTTGAACAGTGTAATAAGCTTTACTTGTTAGAATTTTTTTTACAGATATTTTAAATTTTGGTAGTGGCAAACTAAGAATACACTGCGGAATTTTATTATATA
The DNA here is from genome assembly GCA_013403645.1 of Heliconius nattereri. NCBI lineage: Eukaryota > Metazoa > Arthropoda > Insecta > Lepidoptera > Nymphalidae > Heliconius > Heliconius nattereri. Next base: position 2,611,045 of record JAAIXI010000232.1, read on the forward strand.
CACGTATACTCAGACCCATAAAGGATTTACTAACTTTTTGGAGGCGAAAACTTGGTGTAACAAGCTTATCTTTATTTCTCGTTCCTATCGTATGACTGTCACTATTTTTGCTATGACAATGTATATTTTGTCGGACAAAGAGAATGTTATAATATACAAATTGGGAAGCAACTGTAATAATACCTGCATCTTTGAAAACATCTCGCAGAGAATCTCGAGCTCTTAGATTATAAATATATCTCACGGCTCTTTTTTGGAGAATAAATATTGAATTGATATCTGCAGCACTGCCCCATAGCAGCATTCCATAAGATAAAATACTATGAAAATAGCTATAGTAGACTAGTCGGGCAGTTTCAACGTCCGTCATTTGTCTTACTTTTTTAATTGCGAACGCGGCAGAGCTGAGTTTATCTGCAAGTGCTTCCAGATGAGCGTTCCACTGGAGTTTGGAATCTATAGTTACACCTAGGAAAATAGCTGATTCCGACAAATTAAGAGCTTCTCCTTTAATTAGTAGACTAAAGTTATGTTTTTTAACATTTTGTAAAGTAAACTCAATACATTTAGTTTTTTTAGCATTTAACATTAGATTATTAACATCAAACCAACGAAGAATATGCGACAATGCACTATTCACTTCGTCATAGTTTATTTTATTTCGGTCAACCTTAAATATTAAAGAGGTGTCATCCGCGAAAAGAACAATATCACATAGGTTCTTCACATAAAAAGGCAGATCGTTAATATAAATAAGAAATAAAAGAGGACCGAGAATAGATCCTTGTGGAACGCCCATCTTTATAGGAGATCCAGATGATTTTACATTATTTATACTAACCTTCTGGATTCTTCGGTTTAGATATGAGGCAATAAGATCAAGGGCGGTACCCTGTATACCATAATGATATAGTTTTAATAACAGAGTTTCATGGTCTACACAATCAAAGGCTTTGGATAAATCACAAAATACTCCAATAGCATTTTGTGACTTCTCCCATGCGTCATAAATGTGCTTTAGGAGTGCAGCACCCGCATCCGTAGTGGACTTGCCTTTGGTGAAACCATATTGCTCACTATGGAAACAATTGTTAATATTTAAGAAAATTGTGAGCTGGTTAAATATTATTTTTTCAAATATTTTACTTAGAGACGGCAAAACAGAGATCGGTCTGTAATTTCCAGGGTCAGTTCTATCTCCACTTTTGTAAAGCGGCACTATTTTACTATATTTCATTAAATCAGGAAAAGTACCGGATTCTACACAATTGTTAAAAATTAAAGCTAGATAAGGAGCAATATTTGGTATAAATCTATTAAGAACTTTAACAGCCATGCCCCATAGTTCACCAGTTTTAACCATTTACCATTTTTATATAGAAATTCGTACACTAAGTGCAATCTTATGCATTTATTAATTAATATCTTTGTTCATTGTATTAATAATTAACAAGGTTAAGATAGTAAGCATTTGTCTATAATTACTAAAAACAATATGATTATATAGATTGTGATGAAAGAAATATTTGATAAATTTGTCGTGCAGCTTTCGGTATTATGGCTAGTTTTGTAAACTGTAGAGTTAAAAAGTATCTTCTGATTAACCGCTAGTGGGTTCGATTCTTAATCGAGGAATTAATTATTTTCGTTTCCTCGATCTGGTAACAAAACGAAGGGCGGCGTTGAGTCCCTCTATTCGAGTATCTGTGTTCTCATATTAAGTAATGTTTTAACTAATTGATTATTTTTATATTTAAACCAAGCTTCTTAAAGTAACATAAATTTCATACATATTAAACAATTTAAAACTACATAAAAAATTGATTTGGTTTATATTTTCTCATCTCATAAGATAGGTAAATTTTATTATGTCCATTGTTTATTTCCATAAATTATTTATTCAATTTAAGTGCATTTTATTATAAAATCATTAAAAATATTTAAATAAGTTTAAATATAATAGTCCTAACATTAATAAATTATAGTTTAATAATATGAGATTAAATATATTTATTACTACTTTTGGTATAGTTTTTGTTGGTAATCATGTTTTCCAGCTTTTATTTTTAAAAGAATAAAATAGTGTTTTATGACAATAAATTCTGTATGTAGTCTGTACTTACATTTTTGTTCCTTATTCTTTATTTAAAGTAAAATCAATCATAAAAAAATTGTTGTAGCAAGCTACCTTAAACAAATATTATTAACTCGACTGAAATAAATAATATTAAAACCCTGTGTTCCCTTAAATTAAAGTATGTAAATAAAACCAATTAAACTGTTAATGTAATATATTATTTATACAACTGCAAAACTCAATGAAATATTAACTAGTAAATAAAGAAATAATAATTAATTAAGAGTTACTCCTTGCTTTCTTTTTGTTTATCCGTAGCTTTTCTAGACCTGAAATTAGAATAAGCAATGAGAATTTATTAATTTCTGTATTTTTGAATAAAAATGTTTTATACTAATTATAAACTGAAAATATTTGCTGATATTACTATTTTTCTATTTAAGTACAAGCTACAGCAATTTTAGTAAACAGCAAGCTTTGGATAACGGAAATTAGTACAGAGATGCAGGATGAAGCAAAAAAAGGTCTTACTTCCTAACACTCGTGGATTGGCTAGTATTAGAAGCGGCTGAGGCACGCCGGGAGCGCCGAGCGGGGGTCACAGGTTCAATTTCTGATACTGACACGGGGGACCCTTGCTGACTTGGAGTGTCCCCCTTCTGAAAAAATATATTATTTACATTTCCATTATAAAAAAAGGCACAACATAATACATTAACAAATACAAAATGGTCTAAAAAACAAAAAAAATCGATTCTTTGTCTCTTTCTCGTTTTGTCCTTGACAAAACATCAAGTACATGGTATAAAAATATTGTATTACCATCAATTCCAGTGTGCATATTTTAAACTAATCAAAGAAAGTTAACAGTTTTATCAAGATTTTCTGACATTGGTGCATAGATAGATTCATATAAGTGTATAAATTAAAATTATACAATTAATATTTTTTATATATTATCAATATTAAAGATAGAAAAATATTGTACTATAAAATTTTAAAACATACGCATAAGTCAGTCGAAGCGCGTCGTCCCTTGGGCGTGTGTAGGGCTTCGCAGGCGCGAGCGAACGAGGCCCGGCGCCGGCGTACCGGACTGTCGTAGGGGGACAGCGCCTCGGGGGTAGCACCTTTTAATTTAATGCATTTTTAAGGGAAATAAACAATAATAATTTCAAATTTGAACGTTACTATGGATACATATTACATATTTTTTTAGGTTAAGTTGATTTGTTGTAAGGAAAGTATAAGGGGAATGTGTTATAGAAATTTTTTTTCGTAAATACTATGTAAGGAGGAATTTTATTGTGATATTATAATTAAAGACAAGATATACGAAATGAATAATTTATTTATTGTGGCAACTCATTGCACTTATTTCTAAAATACCTGCTAGGACTAGAAGTTAATGAATTAACTAAAAGCATAATCAGTATTTGTTCAAAAGCTAGCTATGTATGCCTAAAAGGCAAAGGAGTATTTAAATTTTTCAGAACAGACTTTTTTTAAATGTACCTATGTGATTTATGATATTTTTTATATGAATTGGAATGAAGTTTCAGTATTTGTAAACATGTTATTGTAAATAGATCAAAATGTTATTAATATTGAATTATTGGTATATAAGCTAATATCTTAATATTTCACTGTAATTTAAGACATATTATTGTGTATATTGTATCACAGTAAAGAAAATAAATTTTTAGCCATAAATAATATATACAATATTTATAAAAGACAGTATAAATTATATATCAAAAATGTAAATACTTAAACATAAAACAAAAGAAAACTATATTTATTGATATACAAAGATATACAACACAAGATATAAAAATACAAAATTGTTTACCAATATCTACAGACAAACTTCTAACGAGTTTAGCGGGTTTCAGCAAAGATTTAGTCTCAGAAGCTGCTCTTGCCATGCGAGCTGGAAATGTTAAGTTATAGAAAAGCTTATTATAGTGCTGCTGTAGGCATATTTAAGTTATAAATGTGTGAAACAATTGTGTAAGTAAAATTACTTTTATAACAGATTTTATGCTAAAATTGTATAGATATAATCGTAGAGTTTATAATGTTAGCACAGAATTTATTAGAATTATTATCAAAAAATTAAAGTATCTAAAACCTATTGTAGTTTGGATACATAATTTTTTCCTGTCAATGAACTGTATTATTTTGATATTTAAAATAAACTGAGGTGTTTTAATTATTCTAAAGTATAGCTCAAATTAATAGTATCTGCTGATAAAAAAAATCGTTAAAAGTATTTTTATTTATAAATAGGAGGTTGTTATAGGACAATACATTTCAAACAAAAGGTGGTACGTAAATATATTTACCTAAAATAAGATTGATCTTAAAGAACTGCGTTTCCTCCTATAATAACCATACTATTTAAAAACTATTTTGAAGGCATTAGCATTGCTAACATGCTAAAATGAATTTTTAACATACCACATTTAAGAAAGAAAAATACTTATTAAGAAAAGTTATAAAATTTCCGCTACGTTAAAAAAAAATATACTTTTTCTTAATAAGTATGTTAAGATGACTTTCACTTATACATGCTATTAAAAAAAAGGTGAAAAGGGCAAAAGCAAAGGTGAAAGGCATGCAATATTAGAGGATTATAAGCATATTTAATACTTACATCGTCTAGCGATGGTGACATCTAAGGAGTTGCTCATTTCCTCTGGATCTGGTGAGCCTAGGGTTTTTGCAGTAAAGGAACATTTACAGCCATTTTAATACAGTTTTACATTAAAAAGCTATCGCTTAGCTAGTTTAAAAAAAACGTCGTTTAAAACAAATAATCTGTAAATTTAAATATATACTTTTAGGATATCCTATATTTAATTTAATTATTATTATCTTTATAGTAAATTGAAGACTATTTATTAGATATTTATTTGCATCATAGTCAAAACAAATGTATACTGTTTTGGAAACAGTATTTAATACAAATTATTATTATTTTTTTAAAATTTTGCAATTAATTAATGCAATATCAAATTAAATAATTTATTATGATATGACGCTAGCTAAGCGATTAATAAATAAGAATAGCACAATAGTTTAAAAACTATATCTAAGACATCCGCTGGATTCAAAGGGCGCAGGACCGGACAGAGTTGCGAGAATTAATGGAGGCCTATGTCCGGCAATGGACGTTGAAAGGCTGATGGATGAATGGATCTAAGACATGCATGGCAATAAATTAAATAAAACTCAGATAGACACAAATATATTTAACGAACAATTCTAAAAGGATAAATATTAATTAATACCAATGTAAAAAAATATCTACAGAAAGATTAACTCAAATATATATATTTCTTCAATTTTGTACCTAGTAAAAAATAAATCAGCTTTATACTGTAATCCCGCATACAGGAGGATAGGCAGAGAGAACCTAGTGTTAAGACACGCGTGTTGAGTGGCAGAACTCAACGCCGGGTTTTTTGCCTTGGTGCCATTGATGTCATTACCTCGAGTGACCGAACCCATAACCGTCGCGTTACAGTCAGATCCTTGGGACATTAAGGTTTATAGGACTATAAATTATGTATTTACCTTCAAAATCGGGTTTATTTAATAAATTAATTCTATCCATTGTATTTGGGTCCATTGAATAGGTTGATGATGCGTCATCATCATCATCATCGAGTTCTGAACGAGAAGTGACACTTGGTTCTTGTATTTTATCGGTTCGGGCTTGGGCTTGGAGGTTCCGGGTTTTGGGTTCCAACCGGGATTGTAGTACTGCTTTTTGGTTACGAGTTAACCTAAAAATGTTACATTTCAAGACTTAAATATAAGGAAATTTGAAATAACTAAGTTACTTTTCAACACATTTATTACTTAATATGTGAAAATCTTATTCTCTGTTTGCTGTCTTTCGGTTTATAAAGCAAGATGCAATTTAAATGTAAAAATAGGTTAATAAAATGTTCGTACTATAATATACATAAAAAAATATCATAAGTTTAATCTGACATATATAAGATGTTAAACTCATTACCCATTTTTCAAAAGTTAATTAAGCCCACACATTTTCAAAGCCACCCAAATCCTTAATTAACAGAAAAAAATCCACAACAATGATGTGTATTTTCTACATACCTTCTAGCGCCTAATTCTTGTATTGTATCAGCACTTTCTGCCTTAGCATCTTCCGTGACCATTTCCGGTATAACCGACAAATCAGTTTTCGCGCTCAATATTGACTTCCGGCCTTTACGTGATTTAATTTCACCCTCTTCCGTTTTACTTTTATTAGATTTTACTGAAGCATCTGATATCACACTAGCAGTATCGTCTTCTTTTTTGTTCTTAGATCTAGAAGATCGTCGTCGTGGTGTTAGAACATCTTCTATATCTTCTATCTTATCTACATCTTTAGATTTTCTACGTGTTATGCTTTTAGCTTTAACAGGAGATGTAGATGCAACACTAGTGTTGTCATCCTCTTTTTTACTTGTAGAACGAGTGGAACGACGACGTGGAGTCAACACTTCCTCTACAATATCTTCTTCGATCTTTTCTGATAATTCTTTAGAAGCTCTACGTGTAATTATTTTTTTAACATCTGAGGGTGTTTTAGCTCGTCTTGGAGTTACTTCTACTGTCTTAGTTTCAGGTTCATTTCCTTCAATATCTTTATTAACTGATTGAGCTCTTCTTCTTGTTGAAGGTGTTTTTGGAAGTTCTGCATCTGTAGATTTTACGGAATTGGTCGATTGTGTACGTTTTCTAGAAACTTTCTCTTTTTGAATTACTTTAGTCTCTAATGGCTCATTAGTTCCCGTGGATTCAGATTTTTCTGTAATTTCATTTTCTTTAATGTCGGGGAGTTTTTGTATTCGTAAGCTTTCTGTACTTTTTAGAACCTTCTTATTTTTAGTATCTTTTTTAACTTCGGTAGTTTTAGTTTCTTTATCATTTGAGCTTTCAATAGCTTGTTCACTTTCTTTATATTTAAAATCTTTCTTTTCCTTTGAATTTTCAGCATAATTTAAGATTTCCTTAGTTGTAGAGCTTACGTTTTCTTGTCTATTCTTTGAACTTACTGAATTGTCGGCATCATCGTTACTTCGAGAAGTTTCATCAATAGGCATATTTGGATTTTCATCTGTTTCCATTTCCTTAGAATCCATTTTGGTATCTTTTTTAACTTCAACTTCTTCCTTAATATCACTTTGCATAACCTCTATAGTTTTTACTTCGTTTGGAACAATTCGAAGTTTTTTTTGTTCAGAGACGATTTGTACAGATTTTTTTACCATATCTTCACTTTCGGGTTCTACAGGTATATTAGCATCGACTACATCGACGCTTTCACTTGTTCGCACTAGTTCTTTAATAATTTCTTTTTGGACATTTTCCTTCTCTTCTATAGAAGGCTGTACTTCTTCTACCGTTACTACGATTCGTACACCCTCTGAAAGAAAAGTGTTCATATTTATCAGTTAAAATATTAAATTAAAGTTTTTAAATTTGAGAAGTATATATGACTTATATAGAAGAATTAAAAATGGACATTTGTGCAGTAAGGTTCATGAGTTTCGCTCTTATGCTAGCTGTAAACTGCTGCGCATATTTGTTTTTAAGATTTTCCTTAATTTTTTATTATTTTCTTCTCAAGTGAACAAAGTGCAAAAATTTAGAAAGTGTAACTTCAGGGCTGTAAGTGCGGTAGACAATTAATGTGAACACCCTTGTAAGAATATTTTTTAGAATAAGAAATACTATTGTATACAGCATGACTTTCTTTTAAATAACAAAAGATATAATATTTAAAATAGATACCTGTTTCCATAGGTTCAACAATCTGATCTTCAGCTTTTTCCATATCATGTTTATTTTCATCAGAATAGTTAAGATTAATAGATTCTGTTTCTACTATAGAGTTATCATCAGTGAGTATGGACATATTGGGTTCTACATCCACTATTACAGTTGTCAAAATATATTTTTGCTCTTCGACAGTATTTATAGGAATTTCCATTGCTTGTTCTACAATAGGAACACTTTCTATCACCTCAATGGTTACATTTTCTGTGATTTCAGGTATTTTTTCCTCAGGAGTGGTAACTTGTTCGTTTATTTGCAAGTTATCAGATGATTCGTCTGAATCAACTATGGATATTACTTCATTTTCACGTTCACCCTCACCTTCAGATCCGGATTCCTAAAAATTAATTCATTTTTTGATATAATAGTAAACTTTTAAACATTTGAACGTAATGATTTATAATATATACGTTTATAAAAAACGTATTTTTCTTCCCTAAGTATGGAATAACACTTTAAAAATAATAATAAGATTATCGTGGAGCAGTGTGAACGCAACGGTATGGGTTCGATTCCAACTTGGGAGAATTAATAATCTTGATATTTGCGCTCTGGTAAAGCGTGGCGTTGAGTTCCGCCACACAATACGCAATGTCTTTAAAACTGGACGGAAAGTGAGGAAAAAAGTACGACTTAATACTAGTTTCGCTCTGCTGTGTGGGATACAGAAACCATAAAAAACTAATAAGAAATAATTAAAAAAAGTTAATAAACAAATCAAGATTGAAATTTAAACACAGAGTTATCCATTCAGGCATGTTCTAACTATGATGACAAGAACTATGACTATATACTATATGTAACTATGTTATCTACATATTATAACTATATGGAGATTAATTTCTATACGAAATGTAAATGCTATTAGAATCCTAAAAATACTCACTTCTTCTTCATTAGCTGAGTTTTCACCATCTCCTTCCTCGTCTTCCTCGTTCTCTTCAGAACTTTCACTCGATTCTTCTACAACTTCAGAATCAGTTTCAACCCTACACTCATCCGACATTTCACCCTCAATTTCACTAATTTCCCTCTCTATTTCAACTATTTGCTCTTTCTCCTTCATAACTCGGGCCGTTTCTTGTGATTTCCAATTTACTTCAACTTCACTGTCACTTGTCATTATATTAGAATCTACTAAATTCTGGACATTCGATGTGTCTATAGTACTATCTTCAACGAGTACAGGTTTCTTACAATCACTTTCGTTTATTTTAATGGAAGTTTCAGGTAATTCTTCTATTTTAATTTGTTTTTCTTGAACACTAGTTTCTATGCTACTTTCAAAGCTGTATAGAACAGATTTTCCAAAATCTTCGTGATAAGTTGTAAATGCAGGTACAGATTTAAGTTCAGTATTAGATTCTTTTTCTTTTATACTTGTTTCAGCCACACTACTCTCATAGCTGTGTAATACTGATCGTTCTATATAAATTTCATTAATAGTGGTAAAAGCCGGTAGTGGCTTGATTTTGCCTTCGTCAGCTCCCGAGTGCTTCTCCGGTGAGACTGTAAGGAAGCTTTCAGATGAGCTTTGGAGAACAGATTTGTTTACTATTGGTGAAAACGTGACATCCATGAAACTTGGTACAGTTTTATTAGACTTCATTGGAGTACTCTCTACTGTCTCAGTTTTTTCTTCAATGACATCTGTATCCATTTTTTCCACTTCAGCTTGTTTAGTTTTAGCAAACGTATTAGCTTCTAATACTATTCTGGATAAAGATTTTTTGTTTCGGGAAGGATCTTTTTTAGGTGACATTAGCTTCTCAGGTGTTTTTGAACGACTCCTATAAATTTAATATTGAATAAATTTTTTTTATACTACTTAAGATAAACTTATTATATAAATATTGTTTATACCTTAATCTACGTGGACTAGATATGGCTGGTTGTTCTTCCACTTCGACCTCTGGAGTACGAGAGCGACTTCTGAATAGATAATATTGGTAGTTACTAATCAATCGTTATTTGATATTATTAATAAGTCAATCAAACATGCAACGTAAAATGCGTAAATTATTAGAAGAAGGTTAAGTCAATGAGAAATATGTTATATATTGGTATGTTTATATTATCTTTTGTACTTTTTTACATACAATCGATCATTTTTATTTTTTTGTCTATAAATATATTCTAATAAGTGAAAGAAGCAAGAAGAAGCAATGAATTAATAAATTAAGTAACTTAATAAATGCTAGCCTGAATATGATGAGCTTGATATTTTAGGTTTACAATTTGCACTATAAGAATATTTTGTCAAAGAATAATATAAATGTATTAAATATCTCAATCAATATTAATATTAAAAAAAGCTTTCCTATAAAACCTATTCACTCTTCAGGTATATTTAACAATAATAATGTATGGAATTCAGCGCTGCCTTCCGATCCTTGTTAATGATAGTTTTATGTTCATTCGACGATTCAATAAGTTAATATTATAAATGTAAAACTGTGTGTTTATTCCACATTTATATCGCTAGTAAAAGATATTTTGATTAAAGGATATTTAAGAATATTTAACCTTAAACTGCGACGAGTTGGGGAAGCTGGTGGTGAGTCTGATACTTCTTTGGGCACTTCCTTGATCGCCTCCAGCCGTGGTGACTCTATAATTGATTTCTCTTTTCTTTCTGGTGTACGAGATCTGCTTCTATAAATATATATAAAAATAAATTATCTTCAAAAACAGTTAATAATTCATAATTTGTTTATTAAATTTAGATTTAGTTAGCTTATTTACAACTATAGTATAAATTAGCTGCCCACCCGCGGCTGCGCCCGCTTGAACTACATGATTATTCATTTAATAAACAGAATTGACTGACAGTCAAATGTTGATGTCAATGAATAATTTAATTTACTCGTTCAGAAACAGCCTCAAATGTTAAATTATTGGTTAGGGTAAGGATTTATAATATTCTTTGTAAAATAACTGTAATATGTAATAATGCAATATATTACAAAACATACCCATATCGAATCAAATAATCCAATATAGAAATCGAATCAAAAATAATTAATCGAATATTGAATCGAAAATATTTAAATGAGAACCATATCGATTGTTTTGAAAGCCCGTTAAAAATGCAACTAACTTTTTTAATGAACCGATTTTGATGTAACAAACTTTAGATGTTAAGTTGAGTTAAAACAAAACAATTGGTGAAAGTTTTAAGTTAATCGGTTCAATACTTTTGGAGATAAACTTGATCATACATACAGACAAGAAATTAAAAAATATATATTTTTGCATTCTATTTTTCTTTTTAAGTGTGCCTCTATCCATTTCAGCCAAAAATACTAAATGTATAGATAAAATTATTTTACTGTTTTATTATAAGTATAGATAAAAGAAACGTTATAACATCACACATCTGAAAAGACAAAGGTACAAACAAATATTCCTTGAAGTGCAAATCAAACTCATAAAGTCATAATTATAACTTGTTTGGCAGAAGAATCTTTGTTATATTACTAGCATATTATTAATAATTGTGATTTGGTAAAACTGTGAGGTAAAAAACAATCCATAACAGGTTTGATTTCGACTTGGGGAAAAAATATTTTATTTTTGTACATACAAAATTAAATAATATTTTTGTGTACATACCTAAGTTGTCTTGGAATTGTAAGCAGTGGTGCAGAGGTATGGGGTTCACTTCCAGCCTCCTGTTTAGGTAATTCAGGAATAGGTGCTAAAGGGGACCTTGGACTGAGTTCCGGAGTGTGTGATCTGCTTCTGATATATAAACAAATATAAGTAAGTTAGGACTTTTACCCATTAACTGCCATACAAATGACAACACATTAACGAGAAACAAATACAAAGAGAAACAAAACTGGTAATGCCAAAAATATGTTTAATAAAGCACAATTGAAGTACGGTGCACGTGTCGCGGCATAAGGATTTTTTATTAATATTGCTTATTTTTCTCTGGCGTGCACAATTCGCTCAAGTTTAGAAAGCATATTCGCAGTGGCCATGACATGTTGCGTTCTGTATGTTTCGTTACAAAGATTTAGAAAAAATATTTCTCAGTATCATAAGCACAACTATCGAGAGAGAAAACGAGTTTTTTTTATGCTGAAAATTTTTATATTCATTAATTATATTGGAAAATTATACCTTCGTGCTGGTGTAACTATTGGCGAATCTAGACGTTCGGGTGTAGCTGAATGACTTCTGAAATAAAAAAATAACTTTCAGAACTATACACACTATACAAAAAAAATACTACCATAGGTTGGTATAACATTTTAAAATAATATGAAAATAGTTGTATTAACGAATATCATAGAGACCATCGTGGCGCACCAGCAGAGGCTTAGATGTATATTCCACAGATGTTGGTTTCCCCCACTGAGAGATATGAATTATTACCATTTCCTCGTTCTGGTATTTCATTAACAAAGCCCATGTCTCCTTTCCATTTCTATTTCCATGTCTCCATTGCCTTTTCTTATCCTACTATTTGATATAAATAACGTTAAATAACGTTAAGCTACAATAAGCTGCTTGGTTTACAAAAAATATTACCCACCTATTACCCAAAGATGCTGTATCACTACCAGATCGTATACTCCGCCTTCCAGATGGAGTTCTTGGTACGAAAGTCTCCAAATTCTCTACTTTCACTTCCATCTGTATTTCTCTCTCACTTTCCTTGCACGGAGAGATCCTTGGTGTATTTCTATTTCCAGTATACCGTGGGTTTATTAGAGTTACAGGTATATCTGCTATGCTTTCTACAGAGGAGTTTGGATCATCTGAGAGACTACTATTTACTGATATTGAGAGTGATTTCCTGTAACAAAAAATAATAATAAGATTAAAAAAGAATATGTTTTTTATTGATAATTGTTTAGTTTATTAATATGTTCCGTATTCCGTGTTATTTCCGTGTTCACATTTCTCTTACATTGTGGAGTATGCTAGAGGGGAAATCAAGTCAACAACCATTTTATATACTACTAACAGACATAAAATTACGTTAATAATTTATATATATTAGGGTCGGCCAAAAAACGACAGAGAAAAAAATATTTTGTTTACGATTATTAGTACTTACTAAATGATACTTGATAAACTTCATGATTTTATGTTTTATCATTTTTTATCTACAAGAATGTATATGTTCATTCGACGATTGAAAAGTGCTTATAATAGTCTATTTGAATAAAGAATATTTAGCATTTAAATTTGAATAATAAATGTTCGTATAATTCAAGCGGGCGAAATCGCCCAGATTGGATGGTAATAAATATAATAAAAGTAAATTTTAATGTAATTTAATTAGAAATCCATGTATGTAACCATACCTTGATCTCACAGTGTCTTTGTAAGATTTCCTCGACTTGACCTCTTCTGCCGCAAATTTTTTTGGCGGTGATTCCATTGGATGTTGTTCACTCTGAAAAATAAAATACACCTTTTTATAACTATACTAATATTATAAAATTGAAGAATTTGTTTGTTAAAACAGGTCAATCAGTCTCTTGGAAATACTCAATCTTTTGGAACTAATTATTCAAAAATGTTATACATGGCATTTAAAATGTGTACAAGTTTTAGTTATTTGAACACTTGAACATGCGGAGGAAGCCGCAGGTAATAGTTAGTAATTAGGAACTTTATTTATAACATTCTTATTTTATAATTCTTCACTTCATGCTAATGGCAATACGTACAAATAAACAAAGCTTGTTTTTTTTAAATCTGTTTTTATTTAGGGACTTTTTAATTAAAGAGGATACAAAAATGTGAGTCCCATCTTAAAACGTAACTAAAATATTAAAATACTTGCTAAAGTAATTTTAAACTTATTTAAATATACTATTTAACCTTAAACTTATACAACCATCTAGCTACAACAGAATTTGGTTTAGACAGCAGACATTGAAAAATACCCAAATCCAATGTATTTATGTTGAAACGACAACATAATTTTCGACGAGCCTCGGCATTGAGAACACATTCCACCAAGAAATGGTGTACATCTTCATCTATTCCACACAATTCACATTTTGGAGACGTTACTTTTTTCATGAGAAAATCAAATTTTCTTATTGGCATATGACCAGAACAAAGCCTAAGACCCATAACAATTCGTTGACGCGTCATTTTTTTTCCGCAAACCAAGGGATATGAGGAAGCTTGTTCTGTATAACCTTATACCATATTCCTTTACTTTTCGATCTTCCATCAAAATACTCTGTCCAAATTTCTCTCAAATTATTTTTGCACTTGATTAAAATTTCAGAAAAATCTGGTAAAATATTTAAATTTTCTCCTTCGACTACTGCCTTTCGTGCTAATTTGTCAGCTTCCTCATTTCCCTTTATTCCAAGGTGGGAAGGAACCCACTGGAGATTTACAACAATACCTTTGTGGAGTAACTTGATTACCTCGTTTAACAACTTATATGTAAGTGGTATACCTCTATTGCCTTTAATACAATTATCTAAATGTGTTTCATTTACACTTGCATGCATGCACTTTTACTATCAGAGAAGACAACAACCTTATTACAATTAACACTAGAAACATAAGAAAGTGCCATTAATATAGCAGCAAGTTCAGCTGTCATTATAGTGATATTATTTTCAATTTTAAACATCCTGCCAACTACACCATTTGCATCAAAAAAGGAACATCCCACATTAGAATTTACTTTAGAGCCATCAGTGAAAATGGCTTACCAACCTGCATAATCTTGATTAATTTCGTGAATAATTTCATATTTTGCCATATTAAGGTCCAATTTATTTTTTGAAGTCTTTATACAACTTAAATCCGTTTTAATTATATTTTTACTATTTATATTAGACATCCAAGTATTTAAGCTAAACATATCCACTAAGGATGAGGAGCTAATATTTTCTACTTTTATATTTTGGTATAGGCAAGACAATAGCGGTTTCTTTTTCCTAGTCCAATATCTTTTATTACACAGTAGATTTAACTGAGAAATACATTTTATAGTTTCATTAGTACTCAATGATTCACACTTTAAACTATATTTTATACCTAAATAATGTCTCCTCACAAAGAGGGGAGGAATGCAAAGATCACTTTCCATGACATGTATTGGTGTAGATCTTATATATCCACCAATAACCCTCATAGCTATATTCTGTATTCTATCTAATTTAATTACATGTGTATTGACACTCTTGTCATATAAAAAAGACCCATAGTCTATTCTACTTCTTACTAATGCTAGATATAATCTACGAAGATGCAGAGGGTGCACTCCCCAACCTGGACCCGCTAACACCTTAAGTATTTTAATCAAATTAACAACTTTTGCACAGGTGACATCAATATGTTTGCCCCATCGAAGCGATCTATCAAGCCATAATCCTAAATATTTAATATTGTCTACAACTTCTAAACTAGAACCATTAAGTAGAACTTTTACATTCTGGTGTCTAAAGCCTCTACTAAAAATACATAGCTTCGACTTTAAAGTTGAATTTTCAAGGCCTAAGTCATTTAGTAAATTTACAAAAATGTCAACAGCCACCTGTATATATAACACACTTTCTTGAATATTGTTTTGACTTGAATACAGCACAAAATCATCAGCATATTGACTAATACAAACATTTTGAATAACTTGACAAATTTCTATAGTAACCACGTTAAATAGTAAAGGTGAGAGTGGATCTCCGTGGGACCTTTGCTTGTCCATCTCTCGAAAAACAAATTATTTATATCACTTTTAATTTTAAGATGTCTTTCATTTAAAAAGGACCAGATATGTTCACAAATTAATGAGCCAGCTTTTAAGCTATCTAACCTAGTAACTATAGTTTCGGGCAATATATTGTTATAAGCCCCTTTTATATCTATAAAACAAGCAACCGTTTGTACATTGTTCATGAAACCACTTTGAATTTTAGTAATCAAATGAGTTAAATTATCTAAACATGACTGACCCTTTCTAAAGCCCGTAGTATGTGGAGAAAAAACATGATTCCTTTCCAAAAACCATTTTAATCTCCCCTTAATCATATTATGAAAAGTTTTGCAAACACAAGACATTAAAGAAATTGGTCTTCATTCATCTTCCTTTGGCTTTGGAATGGCAATAACCTTAAGTGATCTCCGCTGATGTAGAATATTACCTGTTTTGAGTATTAAGTAAAATATATCCAATAAAAAAAAATTGCATTATTAGGTAGATTAAATATCATCGAATAAGAAATTCCATCATGACCAGGTGAAGTATTTTTTTTAAAAACATTCTCCAATTCACACATAGTAGAAAGTCTTGCTGTAGAAAATCATGTTTTTAATGAAATGCAGGTTTGTTTACCGATACATAATCTGGCGACAAGCTACATAATAATTCTTGCTTTTTCTCATCGGAAGTATCTGGTCTAGCTTAATCCATGGCATTTTTTGCCACATATCCACTGCGCTAATATTTTCATAAACTGAGTTCCAATATGACTGCCAACTATTACGCTCAGCTGCCGAAATTATGTTTCTAGCTTCAGAATTTTTTCCCTTTAAAATAGTTAAGTTGTCAGGTATTGGATTACGTCTAAGATTTTAAGGCGCTAACCTTCTTTCAGCTACGATCTTTGACAAACTTTGACTCCAATAAGACTTGGGTACAAATTTTCGAAGAATATTATTGCAGTATCCTAATTAAAGGAACGTTTTTTTTACAGCAGTATTTAATTGCTCAACAAACCAATTATATCTTTCCTGCAAATTGTTTGATTCAAAAGTAGTTAGCCTTGATATCCGGTGAAGACTCTTGTAAGGACCCATTAACAATTGAATTCTGGTAGGACTGCCATTATTTATTGAAATAAAGCCATACTCCAGAGAACTATCATACATAACAAAGCTTTGATTGAAATTTGCCACCAATCATAAAATATATGTTATTTACACTTTTCTACTCCTGATTACCATTAAGCAATACAAAACTATACAAATACAACAAATAAGTATTGGAGGAGCTTCTATGTCCATAATTATTATTATTATAGTACGACAAGAACTTGATGAGACCAGCGGTGGCGCAGGCGTGTGACTCTAAACGAGACAGGTTGTGGGTTCGATATCCACTAGTGGGAATAAAATATTTAATATTTCTGAGGCAAAGCTCGGCGTTGAGTTCCGCCACTCAACAACAGAGTGTTTTAACACTAGGTTCCCTCTGCCTATCCTGCTGTGTGCGAGATGCAGCAAGAAGCTAGATAAATAAAAAAAAACTACCTTAAAAATAAAATATAAATACCATGGGAGAAGTCCTATGTCCATTCTCATCAAACTGATCATTATCATCATTATCTTGTACCTCTTCTTTAATATCTTTAATTAATACCGGTACAGCGACTGGTGATGGGGTCGAACCTGCTTCTGACGATGTTGGTATTGTAAAACGCAAATGCCTGAAATATATAAAAAATATTATGTAAAACAATGTATAATTAAATTTTCTAAGAAATATAAAACATGTAAGAAATTTCAAAATTTTATTATATTAAGGATATTATTGTAATAGATATATTAATTACACTTCAAGCTTTATCCCGTATAACAGGGTATAACTGTTATATGCCTATCTCTCTCTAGAGAGCCTAGTCTTGAAACAATTGTGCAATATCCACAACAATGCGTATTGAGTGGCAGAGCTTAACCATGCATTTTAACAACGCCGCAATTTGCTTTAACCATGGATTGGCCATGGAACAATCTCGATTAGTATACTATGCAATACAAAATGTTTTTTTTCATTTAAACCAGTAGTTTCTGAGATTAGCGTGTTACAAACTCTTCAGTTTTATAATATTCAGTATAGAAGTATAGATTTACAAATAATTGTGATATCTTACTTATTAGCATCACTACAATGTGTGTGATTGCTTGCCGTCTCTAATTCCTCATCACTGTCACCTAAATATCTTGAATCCACAGGAGATGGGGGTTCTTGGTTTCGGCTTTCTGGTCGACGGTTCTAGGAAATGATATCTTATTTAATATTAATAATGAATATAAACTTTAATTATTTACGTCATATTGAACAAACATCAGAATTATACGAAAATGTGATTATATCATATATGAAATTATCAAAATAAGGGCTATTATCGAAAATTGCGTCATGTAAAATGCAACGTTTGTGGGTTCAATTCCCATCTAGATTACATCAAACGTATGCATAAATACTGTTAAATTTAATTTAATTCGCTTCATATTATCTGTTAATTTCGTTTTTAGCTTTTACTTAATAGTATTATTCACATAAAACTCAATATAGTCAATAACCTTTAAAATGCTATGCGGTGTTTCAGCGCCATTTCTCTCATAATTTTTATGTGGGCTTTCAACTTCAGGCATGTCGAGTAGACTTGCCATTTGCTGGTTGAGTGTTTCACTGACTTTTAAAGTGCACGGGACTTTGGGTTTTCTTGGTGTACCCGTAAGGTCTAGTTTGGCTCGCTTTGCCGGACTCGCTTCTGAAGATTTATGCTCTGATAAGTAACTGGAATAGAGATTTGAACATATTTGATATGTTTTGATTTTTTCGTATTGTATATTGTATATATTTTGCGTGCAATAAGGAATATTACAATTCCTATAATACTTGGCAATTGAATATACTTTTTTTATTACCTTCTAGTCTTATATGTTTTTGGTGTACAAATAAAAGGAGTATCTTCAATATTGAGAGCACGTTTGATACCTTTTCTCATTCTCGGCTTGTTAATCCATGTCTCACTTGCATTTTCAATTGTGTCCTACATAATAAATGAAATTAGTTTTTTTTATCGTTAAAAAAGGCTGGTTGAGGCCGTCGTGGCGCAGAGGCACAATGGTGTGACTGTAACGCGACGGTTGTGAGTTCGCTCCCAACTGTAGGAAGTGAATTATTTATTAACGTTTCTATTTCCATTTCTTCGCTCTGGTGTCGAGGCAAAGCGCGGCGTTGAGTTCTGCCAGTCAACACGCAATGCCTCCGGAATTCGGCAGAAAATGGTGAACGGAATGTCTTATCACTAGGTTCCATCTGCCTACCCTTCTGTGTGCAGGATATAGCGTGAAGCTGAAGAAAAAAAACTATGTCTAAATATATGGTGTTGTCAAGGTAAGGTCGTGTCTAATTGTGTCGACAATAAGATATGATCTCACTATGTCACAATTAGATATGTTTTAAAGTTGTCGTGGTGTTGAATTGCATTTAATTTTTTTTTAATAACACTATTAGTATTTTTTCCAGGATCTTTTTTAATCTGTCTATCACTTTTTTGGGATTTTGTAGAAGGATATAGAATTTTATAGAACTTCGTATTTTTATTGATTTCTTAAGGAGTTTAGGTTTTTAAATGCAAGGTGTAAGTAGAGATAGTGTAGAGATCATTCTAATAAAAAGTTCCTTCAATGTCAATTTTTAAAAAATACAATACCTGTATGAAAGACGATTTGTACACAAATGTGTTCTTTGGAGAATTTGCTTGAACATACACTGACATTGGTTTAGGTCTCACAACTAAAACAAAGTTAAAAAAAATAATGCATCAAATAATAAGATTTTTTTGTGTTTTTAGTGTTCTATGATAACTTACACTATAATTATCAATTTTATGCTCAATATTTACTCATCGCTTCGCTCGCCTGAAGTACGTTTATGCTATTTGCATGTAATAAAATTATGTTTAAAGTATTCTTTACTACATAATAAGTGAATCGTGAAGTTTGAAAAAAATATTACTGCTACACGGCTCAATTAATGAGTATGGTTAGAAAATAATAATAAAACTTTAATTAATTTTCCATATACGAACAGAAACAAACTACATTTTTTTTAAAAAAATAACAGTATTTAAAATTAGAACACAACATACTATGCGATTCGAAGTCATTCAATGCGACTCTCGCGACAGTGACCGTGACGGCGGGCAGAGCCCCGCACGCCGCCTCCACGAGCGCGTCGCGCGCGCCCTCGCGCTCCAGCGCCTCCAGCAGCGACTCTGCCGACAGCCCCACACTGGTCGCGCTCACTGGGCGCGCGCGCGCCTTTATGTGGCTGTTGTACTGCTGGGCTTCCAAGTATCTATGAAATAATAATAATCATAAGATGAATAAGAATAACAAGAGATCTATTACGGAATTCGAATACGACTTCGAACTACGACTTTCCAATACGTAATTCTAATTTCGTCTAGCATTAGGGGTTAGTTTAATAAGAAGAATATTTTTAGAACCCATGAAATTATCAAGAACAACCAATGTCATGAACAACCACATGCCATTGAATTAATTTTCTTTACAATTTTTTCTGACAATTCTCCATATTTGAAACTCAAGCTAATTTATAACCAATTGATAAGTTAATTTACTTTTGGAAATAGAGCAAAAATAGTCTGTAATACCAACCTGGCTTGTTGTAAGTAGTACATAATAAGAATGTCAGAAGTTTGCGATTCATTACAGTCTTTCAAATAATTTATAAACACTTCTTCTTCAAATGGTAATAGTGTAGCTTGAAGAACTTTAGCTAGCTGACCAGTATTGCGACATCCTATGAAAAAAGCAATGCAAATTATTACACAGAGAGAATATAATTAAAGACGAAACAAAAGAGAGAGTAAAAATAATGTTTTTTTTTAATTCAGTTATTCTGAATTTTAACAATTTAAACTATTATTCCACACTTAGGAAAGAAAACGCATAAAACGTAGCGGAATTTCATCTTGCAAAAGGCTTGCTCCCGAAAGTCGCGGGTTTAAATTCATCTTCGTTCAAATTTTCTTAATTAAAATGCGGCAAAAGTCAAGAAATTAATAAGAGGAATACTCAGTTTTTTATATTTATAATTACAAATCACTAACATTTATACAAGGTGAAAACAAATAAAAAAATGTATACACTAACCTTTATAAATAAAATTAAGCAAATGTTTTTTGTCATTAATTGATTCCGCATTTTGCACACACATTCTAATAACATCCAAGGCTTCGAACACCAAACCTCTAGCCAAATACAAATTGCAACAAGACTTCCAATCTTCTAATTTATCGTGATCACTTATTTCACTATTTTGCAATGGCGCAGGTTTTCTAACATGCAGGTATTGTAAAGCAGCTTGAGTTTTCTTTTGGGCTAGGAGAGATGACAATACAACATGGTGTTGCCAGTCTGATAATGTATTGCCAGTAAGACATTGTAGTTGGTCAAGAGCGAACTATAAATAAACAATAAAAAATAACAATTAATTTATTTAAAAAAAAAAGTTTATTTTTGATTATTGGTTAAATATATATTTTTTATGTTTTGAGATTTATTTTGTAAAATCGATCCTTTCTATAATTAGGTACTGCTTTTTAAAGATTTTGCTTTGAATACCTAGCACAAATAACTAATTTATAGATAAATCAGAAAGGAGGGACGCAAAAGAATTTAAAATATCATTTTTCAAGTGATCATCAAGCCTAAACCATTTGTATAGTTAAACACTAAACTAAATCCCTAACCTAAGCAACTACGTCCCTAACTAACCAACTAACTTCCACGATAGTGTCCCACGGTAATGTAATAAATAAGTAATCTTACATCAAAGTCTCGATGATCAAGATGCCAAAACGCTTGTGTAGCTTTAATGGCAGTGTTGCTCAAACCGAACATAGTTGGGAATTGCATTAATCGACGGATCACTGCTTCATATCTGAAAATAATATCGAATATAATGTTATATAATCTTATACAAAAAAAAACGTTCAATTATTTTTTTATGTCAACATAATATTCAAATTGACGGTTCCACATAAAGTATCGAAAGTGAAAATTGCAAATTTAATTTATTGTTTGAACTACTAATAAGGGTAGTTACTAGTTTTCGATTATATACGCGTTTAAAAAACGCATAAAGAACAAGGCAAGATAGAACAATATAAGGCAAAATAGAAAAAATAATATAAACATTTGTAACAACCATCAGCTGAAATAAATTACAAAAAAATATATATTAAACTAAATCACACAAAAACCAACCTCAAATCATCGTAAAGCATTGAATAGTCCAGAAGCAGGTATAACAAGAGAGAGTGTTTGTGTTCTTCAGCGATGTCGGGTAGCAGATAGAGTCGCAGTAGCGCGTATAGCGAGGGAGGCGGGTAGAGACCGCCGCATTCACTACCCGCTTTCATCCACATCCTAATAAGACAATTTATAATTAAAAAACACTTACAGAAAAAGTTCGACGTAAACAAACAACTAGAAAATGATATCAGTCAAAATCAGTTGATCAGATTTGGAGCTACGATGCCACTGACGGACCTACAGACACACACACAAACATACATCCACAGATACATGCCTTATCTTTTGAATTTTAAAATTGAAAATTAATTATTTTCATTTACCCACTTTAGTAGACAATAATAATATCACATATACATTTAGCCATTCATGTAACAACTATACTTTAAGTACATTGGTTAGAAGGTTTAGTATCTCAAAAGAAATAATAGGGTCAATTTGTTATCTGTGTTGTAAGAAAATAGAACAGAAAAAAATGTTATAAAGTTATGTTTGTATTTCATACAAAATGAGTAGACATGGTTGTAAAATCAAGTTTATCAATTTTAATAGGTTGTATTTCCTGTCCATCTACAATTATGAAATTGGTACAGAATCCTTAGAGGCCAAATCTGACTAGTAGCACTTTTTTATACTGGCTAAATAAAAAAAAAGCAAAATACTCACTGATGTACTCTTTCCCCTCCAAATTCGTTTTCAATAAGTTGATCAATATATAGCAAGGAACATGATTTATTGACAGAGTCTTCTTCCATTTTGTCTTGTAGCCGATGCAATTTGACACGACTGTATATAAATTATAATAAAAAATATTTATCATCTATATCACTGTAATCCTTAAAACAAACTTAAAATTATATATATATTTTTAAAATTTTTTGTAACATATTATTTATTTCTTTGGTAGAATTTTATAACTAAATATTAATAATAAATAACCATATTACTAAAAGTTATTTATTTAACACCGCCATGGCGTAGTGGGACAACATCTGAGTGTGGTGCTTGTTGTGGGTTCAATTTCCACTCAGCGAAATGAATTATTTTCTTTTCCCCACTCTCCTGAGCAGATCGCGGCATTGATTTCAGCAACTCAACTTGCAATAGTGACCGCAGTGTTATAACAATAGGTTTCTGTCTACCCTGTTACATGTAAGATCAAAAGTAGAAAAATAAAAAAAATCTACGATACAAACCGTTTATCATAAGTAGAATACAACTGATGAGCGGGATACGGTAAAGCTTCATATGAGTGCATTCTCTCAGGTAAAAGCCCGACAGTGACGAACCACTGCACCACTTGGAAGTATAGCGACACTGTGCCTATACCTTTGTACTTCTCTTCCATTTCACTTAACGCTGGGAATAGAGAGCACTTTTTAGTATAAGCTTTTATTTTTATAGTGTAAGAAAATTAGTGAATAATACCAATGGTCCACTTGCATGCTGCAAGCTTTGTCTAATGTAACAAAATTTTCAATTGTATTCAACCCAATAGACAATTTAATAAAAAAAGTATTATTTTTATTTTAAACAATCATTTAATAGAAAATGTCAAAATAAAGAATCGTCTTTGGGACCCGCCGTTTATAACAATCTATTTTTCTTACATAGATGGAAAATAATAAATATACTTAAAA
Organism: Heliconius nattereri; assembly: GCA_013403645.1. Taxonomy (NCBI): domain Eukaryota; kingdom Metazoa; phylum Arthropoda; class Insecta; order Lepidoptera; family Nymphalidae; genus Heliconius; species Heliconius nattereri. The sequence goes on from JAAIXI010000232.1 coordinate 2,634,691, forward strand.
AAAAAATGTAACATACCATCAGGTACAACAAGATTACAACACTTAGTGAGGATAGCATCTAATAATCCCGTGAGCTGAGTGAGCTGTTGAACGCAATGCTCGAGACAACGCACTACATGCCTGCAAAATATAACATAAATCATAAGATATATCTTATGATATTTTTTAAATTAAATTTTACAATGCTATAAAATTATTCTATATCTAAAGACAGCTTAGACAATAGACAAAACAAGAAATAGTAGTTCATAATATAATATACATATACATTTTTTTATAACTGATCAACGCCAAATTCGTTAAATTGTTTGTCTTTCTATTGTATAAAATAGTGAAATTCAAAATTACATTTAAATAAATATCATTTAAAAAATATAAACAAAGCCAACTGATGACACATCAAAACAACATGGCGTCCAGTAATTACATCAAAATTAATTATCGACATTTCTTGATTAAATAAAGAAATACAGATTTACGAGTACTTTACCAGGATCTCAGGGCTGACTTGAGGTGTTTTTTAAAAGTAGGCGTGGTGCCCCATTCGATACAAACGTAAAGTCCAGTTAACCTGACTTTACATTCATGTAATTGAAATAAAAGAATATTTTAAATGTCTAAATAGCTTGAATAAAGAATGTACCTGTCAGGTACTGTGGCGGAAGTAAATAGAGGTACAGTAAGATCTTTAGCATTTTCCTTTAATTCAATAGCTCGTTTCCAACTCCAATCCACCTAAAAGTTTATTGTATTAATTAAAATGAAGAAGCTGTTTATTCAAAAGTGCTTAAATTAATTTTAAAAACATATTATATTAATGAATACTGCATATGTTTAATATGCAGTATTCAATTATTGATGGTCCCAACAAGAAGTATGACCCTGCTAAAAGTTAAAATAATTGGCTTAAAATAATCATATAAGGTTTTTGTTAAAGATATAGTTATATGATTTATATTTGTATGATTACTTTGTATGTATGTACCATAGTTTTTTTCTTTGTAGGCAGATAAATAGATCTTTAGACTTCTTGTTTAACAATAAAACAAGTCAAGTGCGGACAGGACTCGCCCACAGAGGGTTCCAAACAATTTTTATAATTAACGTAAGCGATTTTAAAAAAGTAGAGAAACTTAAATTTGCAGAAGTACTGACTATTTTTGTATGAAATTATATTTTGTGATATACTTATTGTGTTTTATCGATTTTTGTTTTTTTAAATTGTACGGGTTTTCACTGCTTGCAAAATTTTATAATTGTAGGGTAAATCAACGAGAAATAATTGTTATTGATGACGCGGCAAGTATCATGCAATATGCAGTAAAAAAAATAAAAAAAATGACTATGTTAACTTAGAAGTTAAATTTTTTTTCAATTGTAGACTTAAATTATTGATATTAAATATAGTAGATACTAACGATCATTTATATTAATTTAAATTAAAAAAATATCTTACCAAAAACGGCAAAGTGCATCCAACGCCACTATGAGTGCCGGTGGCCCAGTCGTGCGCGCATCGCTTTAGGAACCTGGTTAATCGACCCTCTAATGCCACTGATAAAATATAACGACGTTGATCTTCCTGTTGAATAGAGAATAATTAGCTTAAATTTTCATTTTGTTTAAATAAATAATAATGAGGATGATACATAAATAAAACAAATTACCAGGCTAACAGCATGCGGCAGGCAGTACAACGGGCGTAACCCAGCCGCGACCGCCGCAGCGTACAACGCCGCAGGGGACAGCAGGCAGCTGGGACCAGCCGCGCCGACTCCGCGTACTAACTGCCGCTGCACACCCACTGTGTGGAGCGTGGAGACTTCTGACGTGTTCAGCCATGTGCAATCTGTAATGGTATAATGTTATTTCTTATTATTATTTTTTTGCTGTATATAGTTGAGTAGGCAGAGGGTACCTAGTGGTAAGGTACGCTATTCTACATTTATCGCCCAATTTTCGAGACATTACATGTTAAGTGAAGAAACTCAACGTCGTATTTAGTTTTCTTAGAAAGGAAAAAAAATAACTCATCACGGGAATCGAGCCCGATACTGGGGCATTTACCGTGCCTGCCTTTCTACCACGACTAGTACAATTTATATAAGTTTTTATAAATGTTTACTTACTATATTGCAATGAATTAGGGTAAAAATGTTCTTCCAGCCTGGTTGCGTGTGTGTAGGGAGATACTGAAGTTGGGTCCAAACGTATGTCCAACGTCAAACATGATCCACGACTGACTTCAGGACAGTGTGACACACTCATAAATGCATTGTTCTCCAAATGATATGTGGCTAGAAATAATATATAATATTTATTCAGACAGCAAGTAATGTCGTTTTTAATTTTTATTTCACATAGTATCTATGTTAAATATTTATAAATTAAAAAAAAGTCAATATGTAATTCACAAATCAAAACTATAAGTTAAATTGATATGATTTTATGCATATGTATGTTTGTATAAAAAATATTCCATTCTCTGTTTATTTATTTTATTTTAATTCCTTGTTATATCATAATTGATATTAATTAACTAAAACACAAAACGAGAAAACAAACATAAATTAACTTAAACAAAAAACAGAAATAAGAAAAAAGAAATGAAAATATAATACATACCTGGCATTTGATCTTTGTACCATTGATCAAGGTCAAATAAAAGCATTCCATGTTGAGTTGCCGAGTTAGGACTATCTCCCCAACATTCCCATATCAGTTGACACAAGTTTAACATGGCTAAAAAATATACCATTTATATAATGAAGTCATAAAAAATAGTAAAAAGAAGTCTTTTTAGGTGTAAAACATAGATTTTTTCAGTTTCAAATATCATACTCACTGTCTTCACCTTCCTCTCCAAGATTAGAATTGATCGAATATGCATGACATGATATACATCTACCACCTATGAGCTGAGTGTCTGTCACTGCACTTAACTCTATTTGAAATCTTATTGTTGCCATTGAAAATTCCTAAAATTATAACAACCTTAATTTTAACAGGAAAATATTTAGAAACAAAAATAAAACAACATAAATAGCAAGTTGTAAGGGAGTGTATGAGAATCAGTGAGTGAGAGAGATCAGGGTGCTTGACTTTAAAATGGTTTTTGTTTCCTAAAATATTTTTTCATCTTTAGTGTGGAATAACAATTTCATAATGTTAAAAGTAATTGGCAAGCTAAATTTTTGTTGTTTCTAATAAAATAATAGCTTTCTTTAGCTGGCTAAAGTGTCCAAGAGAGAGGTGATTTCAAAGTTTGATTACATTATTTTTTTACGTTTTTAAGAAATTTCTTTTAAATAGAACAAAATGTTAAAAAATAAAATGAGATGATAAAAGAATATTATGTATCCCAGTATGGTTAAAATATTAATTTCTTTTTACCTAATTCTGTATCTTGCATATAGAAGGGTAGGGAGAGGGCAGTGTTACACTTTGTGTTGTTACCAGAGCGAGAAAATGAGCATAATACACTCCAGTGTAGGAATTGAACCCACAGCTATCACAATTCCAACCAGGAGGGGCTGTTGCGCCTTGTGGCTTCTAAAGATTCTTTAATTTTAAATTTGCATATAATTACCAAATCTTCATACAACATAACTTTTTTACCTGATAAAGACTTTTAGTACAATCCAACATTCTCTTTCCTTGATAAGTTAGAGAATACATAACAGCCAAAGGAAACTCTTCTTCTTCAAATCTATCTATTACCGAGAAAACAACCCACAAATAACAAAATGCCCTTGGATCATCACATGGTTCCTGCAATAATAAAAGAAAAATCTATTGATATTGCTTTTTTAATTATTTTTGCAAATAATAAGTCAGTACATATAATTTCTACAAACATTCCATAAAGCCATTACATTCTTCCTGATATCAATTTATTACTAGTAACCACAACTTTGTTACTGTCATTAAGTTATCACATAACCAGTGATTAATTTATCATTATTAGAAGTAGAGATGTTGATAGACAGATGTTACATTTCTGAGCTGGATATGCATATAAAAATAATAGTATAACAGTTTCGATAAAGGACATTAAATTATTTAGAATTGTTTTAGTTTTGGATAATTTCAGTTATGAATATTATATACCTATTTGCAAAAAATATTTTTCAAGTCATTGACAATAGTTTTTACCATTTTTGTATTTTAATTGAACATTACACTATCATTTGTTGTTTTAATCTTTTCAATTAACAAAAGATTTCTACACTTATTGCTACTTTGTAATTTCAAAGAAAAATTTAAAGTCTTATTTAAACTCTACTCATATCAGAAATTATCCAAAACTATTAGTTTCGGATATCTTATCAGTTATTGCCACACAGATCCAAAGCATCCCTGATTAGAATTTCTTTTGAATCTTATAGAAAAGAATAATTAACATGTCTTTTCTTACCTGAAATCCAAAATGGGTAACGGGCACACATTCAACATTGACCTGAGACGTGAATTCCAATTCTAAATTCAAAAGATTCCAAATTTGAAATGCTCCAAAATTAAAGCCAACAACCAAACTTCCTAACTGTGGTATATATTGAGCCACTGTAACTCTTATATGACTTTGTTTGGCTTTCATACGAACTGTTGCATCAGGATTATGGAAAATGTACTGGCCTTCATGGAAAGAATCCTCATTTAATAAAATGGCTAAGTGATCATCATTTTCAACTGCCAAGTCTCTTTGACTCTCAATTTTGTGCATAGCTTTAAAAGGCACAAACACCAAATTTGTTACATTATTTTCATTTCTCACTAAATGTTCGTAGCCTTTTGATATATCTTTTAATGCTGCAAAAAAAGTTTAGCTAATTGAATAATCTTTACATATAAAATAAAGTGACTTCTCTAAAATATATGTTTATATTTTTTAAACCGTGAAACTGGATGGATTTTGTTGTGGTTTTCATGTGTCTTTACACTGTCCTTGATCCACCAGAGCTAGGAAATGAAATTATACAATCACCTAACATACATATACTACTACATATAATAGTAAAGTCGAAACAAGATATAATATAAATTGTATATTCGAGAGATGGAAAATTTGAGATATATTTTTACCTTGCAACAAGATGGTTCTGTTGAGATCAAAAACGATGATTTCACCTCTTTTGGTACCAGCCATAACACAACCATCGAAGCAAACCAGGGGTCCATTTGGCAATGCATCACAAACCGCAAGTTCCGCAATAACAATATTTGTTTGTATGCACCTAAGTACTTGGGAGCCATTGATGTGAAACACATATATAAGGCTAGTTGTATTATCACACTCTAAACTTATTAACAGTTGCTGTGAATTATCTGAGAGTGGTGTTGGTAGCTCTACTACACTTGTGACTGTGATTCTACTACTGTGAAACAAAAAATAAATAAAATAAAAATAAAATTTACATGTTAAAAAATGTATAAAATTTAAATGCATGGGTTAAGTCCCATTACTAATGTACTAGGACTTGTTCATGGGAAAGCATCTAAGTTTTTACATAGCATAAGTTCAGAACAGAACCCCAGCACATACAATTCTTTATTAGAATTATAATAATAATATTTTTGCCTATTTTGTTAATGAAAATCATTTAAAGAAATTGCTAACCTTATGCCAATTCCGAAAGTTCGTGCAGCAATTTTTAGACCACTTCTTAAATCGACCACACAAAATTTTGGACCAAGAGCAAGCCAGCCATACTTAGTGTCTTTTAAGATGCCGCCAAGAGGAGTTTTATCTGTAAAACGTTTTTTTTTGTTAATTAAAATAAAAACCCCGAAAGCAGGTGTTTTAATTTCGTTGTCGTTATACCGTACCAGAGAATTCCTCGGTTGGTTGCAAATAATTAAAAACAGCAGGCGACAGACTTGTTGTTTTAACAATAGAAAACACACTTTCTTGTAATCTTTGCATAGTTGATAGTTACTTATATACAGTGATTTGTTTGGTAAATTATAACGGCTAATTCTTCGCCTACAGGTTATGATTCATAATGTTGGTTATTGGTTTACTTTTCTAAACTACACTTATAACATTGAAATATGTCAACAATGGAATTTAAACTTATATTCTACATAAATTTATATTAAATATTTAAATCTTTAAATGCTTGTCTGACAGACGAACCCGGTAAGCGCGGAATATAATTAATTTAGACTTTAGTTTATGGACATGAAAAATATGTTGACATTGACATTTCTAATTTAATTTCCAACGCTCATTACTTATCTATACCTGTACTACTTTTAAAACTAGTAGTCGATAAATTTTAATATACGTTAATTGAACAAGTCATATTTATTTTATGAAAACATTGATCGTGTATAAAAAATAGTTGCGCCTTATACTAAGCTATATAGTACCATATTTACCATTTTGATTAAAACTATAGACAAAGTTAGATAGACGAATATAGTTCGACAACTGAATTATTTTTATTAAAGTGAATTTTGCGTAAGAATCTTTGCATTACAATAATAATTATTTCAAATTATAATATTCGAAAATTGGATATAAACATATAATTATAATAAGAAAATATGCCAATCGTTATTTTTTTAGCTTTACGCTCTCATGGCCCGAATCCGCATGTAACAAAGTGGGCAGAGGGAGCGTTCGTTATTGTGGCATAGTTGAAGTTTTCCTCACTGAACAACATAATTGCGAATTTATAACTTGTATGCTGCATCCTGCACGTAGCATGGTAGCATTCTAAAGCCATTGCATGATTGGTTAAAGTTCACCTATAGATGTCACTTGGATGGATGGATCTTCTTAAGTGTATTTTTACTATAATTATTTATACATAGATACTTTGATATTTTCTGTCTATCTTTAAAAAAATGAAGCATGTGTAGAGTTCATAAATCAACATTTGTCTCTAGAACGTATTTTAAATGGGACATTAATAGTCTTATTAAAATTGGGGACATAGAGAAGGAAGCTCGGACAGTGAAATATGCGTCTCTTAAATTTATATTTTTTCTGTGCTCCTCAGACAGCGCCGTGACCGACTCGGAATGCTAAATATTTTCTTGTTTATAATAAATAAACATATTATCAATAAGATTATATTTAAAATAAAATGTAAATATTGGGAATTTAAAAAAAAACATGTATTGTAAAATTACATTTTGTAATGCATGTCTTTATTATTATAACAATAATAAATAAAATATATTATTTTATTATAATAGGACACAGTGTTTATTGTTATACTATATTTCTTATGTGAACTTTCATATGGGTCCCAACTTCTAATCATTCGGACAAAAATATAGCAGATATATATTTAATTATATCTTAGCTGGATCTCTTTATAACGTGCATCTACTATTGCGTAATATTGTCTCTTTACCGTACACTCTCCTTTGTGTGTTTCCCATTCAACGTGACATTGGCGAAGTGATTAGTGCTGAACTGGCACGCTCGGATCGCCATAATTAAAGAACAACAACAACATATATTTAATTACAAATTCAGTAAAAAGAGAAAAAAAAAGATTAACAGCACACGATATAATATTTTGTCTCGTATTATTATTGATATTATTTAAAAAATAACTAATAAATTAACATAGTATGTACCATTTTATTATAGAGTCATTAAATTATTAAACAAGTAATCTCTAGTTGTAACTTTTTTAAGTTAAGTATTTATACAAATAAGATATTTCGATAAAATATACCTATGTCTTATATTACAATTGCGATTTTAGAAAATTTAATTAAAAAGATTATGGAGCCTAAAATTTATTTTAATTGAGCAATTTTAATGTTTTTTATGTTGATTTACTCGTGTTACTACGTTGACCACATTTCTATTGGTTTCGTTAGAATGTGGACTTATTTTAATTTGCCCTTGCACTATGTTTAACATAGACGTATAAGGGCTATCTGATGGCTGACTACCATCAAAATTATTTTCTGATTTTCTATTCCTTAGGGAATCATTTCGACTACCCACGTTTTCGTACACAGAATTTTTCATTGAAATATATGCTTGATTATTATTATTATTATTTGATTCTTTAGTTTTTTGACCTGGACTAAAACCATTTTGAGTCACTACTGGGTTAGATTTTGAAGTACTTGGTACTTCATTTTCTATTACATCATTAGGATTTGCACTTTCAAGTGAACTATTGCGAGTAACATGAATACTATTAGATCTTGAAGAATTTCCTGTAGAATGTAGTGTTGATGTACTTCCTTTCATACTTTCCAATTCTTTGGAAAATACTTCTTCACTTTTTTGAAATCTCTGTACGTGAGAAGATACTGGCGTTGTATTTTGAAGGGATATTGCGCTCAATGATCTCGATCGAGAGTTATTGGATTTATCTGATTGCAATGTATTTTTACTGTTTGCTTTATGTATTGTTTCATTATTAGAGGTTTCCATGGACCCATAAGCACTGTCTTTATTGGAACTTTGGTAAGTCGATTCGTCTTTGAGGCCATATTTTCTTATTACATTTGCTGGTGCTACGGGTTCTATATTTTGAACATCATAAGACAAGGGATTTTTATTACTGGATCGATTGGTTCCGTCGATTGTTTCTCCGGTTCTAGGGTTAATATGTTTTTCCGTGTCATAACGAAGAGTAACTCTGTGACTTTCATCTATTGGATGAGGTCTGGATCTGTGTTCTAGTTCTACATCGCTATCATCATATACGCTGGGCTCATGAATACTTTCTTCCTATAAAAGTATAATTAAAAAATTAAGTAGGTTGAAACTAAATAAAAAAATATTCCAGTAAAAATATAGAAAATACATACTTCTTCATCACCTTCTTCTATAACACTATTTTGAATCCATTCGCGAATTCTTTGCTTTTTTGCATGGCGATCAACTGTAATTTCGACGCCATTTTCTCTGAAGTGTTTTAATAATGTATTCTTCTCATTTGGATCACTATGAAAACTATACATAGATGGGCAGAGTTCATCTATATCTCCACCCGCTGTAAAATAAGAAGTAATGCAAATAAACGTATATAACGTAAAACTATGCAATAAGAATCTGATGAGAGAGAAATGATTCAATAGCAATATGAAGTATTATTTATTTCGTCTCTAACCCAGACATTTCTTGAATTTTTATTATAGATCAAGCGATATTTTTAACTCACCAATTCGATCCGTATATCCTTTTGCCATCCACCTGTCATCAACGTATCGCGATAATTCAGAGAAATTGGTTGCTCTCTTTTCTATTCTCGGCTCTACAAACTTCTTAAACATTTTTTGAGCTTTTGAAGAAACCATTTTCCACAATTTAGGCTGCCTCTTTAATGGATTAGCGCTGCTATACCAATTATAATAGCTTAAAATAAAATTATCGCAAATTAGGGTTTTGAAATACAAAAAATACAATAAATGAGATGATAGAGTAGACTAAAACATTCTTACCTTAAGTATCTAGGATCATCGAATGCTGCTTTTTGCCAAGGCAAACATCCCGTAAGACAAATAAATATGACTATGCCAAACTGCCATACATCATGGGTTATTAGCGCTCTAGAAAAAAAGAAAAAATAATAAATATTCTTAGACTCCAATCTCTTTATTTATATTTTTTAGGATTTTCATATATCAAATCTGTGTAGTTATAATTAAAGATTTGATAACGTTGGATCTTTACTGTAGTGTGCGCAAATGTATGAAAAGATTTATCTTTTAAGTGTTTTAGGTACAATATCAGGAAAAAAAAGTATAACTTAGTTTAGATTTGAATATGTCCGAAGGTGAAGTGAAGTCCATCACTTACTTGTAACTGCTGTCCATGGACAAACGTAACACTTCGGGTGGCGAATACGGCAGCCACTCATTCCTTCTCCTTACAACAGATTGTGCTTTTCTTGTCTCTCCAAAGTCACATAGTTTTATTCTTGAAAAATCAGACTTAAAAATTAGAATATTATCTAGTTTAACATCACGATGTACCAAGTCTCTTTGATGGAGATGCTCTAATGCAGCTGCTAGCTGTTTTGCTACTCTTTTTGTGTGAATTTCACCTATTCCCGTGTCCAGCATATTAGACGTAAGATCTCCTGAAATATATAATTTCTCATAGTTAATTTGTACATATTGACAAATAATATTTTGCAGTATTTAGTTCCATAGAAGTCAAGAACTAATGTGCGGCACATTCATTTTACGTTGGCTTGATTCCAGTAAATAATGTATACAAATGGTATTTTATTACCCTTCTATACATACTTAAAGTATTCTTATATACATGTAGGTGATTAAAGACGTCAATAGTTTTTATTTTATTACAAACTGTAGATATTTACCTAAAGGTGCATATTCCTGGCAAAATACATAAAAACCAGCAGTTTCAAAGGCAACATCGAAAGTCGTTACTATATTCTTATGTGCACTTAAATGTAAGCCATAATGGAATTCTCTATAAAAATCTCTTATAGATACGTAAGGTTTTGGCAGGGCCTTCAGAACAATTTCTGTATCTGATGCTCTATGTTCAACTAAAAGAATTTTCCCAAACCATCCTTCACCAACTATTTGCAGAATATCAAATTCTTCAACCAAACATACCTAAAAATTAATATTTTTTTTATTATTTTCAAATTATTTAAATTATGTTCAAATAAATACATACAACAACAAAAAAATATATCAAATTGTATTTTATATTTATATAGTTATTAAATTAAACCTCACTTTTTCTAATTCAAACTCTCTAATTTTATGTATGGAACCAGTAAGTGCTCTTCGCGTTCCGCTATTCATCTTTTGTTTCGTCTATGAGTCATTATCTGAAAATAGAAATGATTACTTTTAACCTAATGACCTCGAATATTGGATATCTATAGTTATTATATCTTAAATGATTGTTCGAAGAGGACTCGTATGGACTCAGCGTCGTTCCCATTTCATAAGAAACCGTTGAGTGAATGGTCTTGGCTGGATGCCAGGATATGATGTCTACTCCAGAACCAGACAGCTGTCCTGACGTCATAAGTGACGTCACCTATCTTTATACACAATTGCCTGATAGCCTAAGCTTAAACTGCTTTTAGTTAAGGCAGTTTTGATCGAAATTTATACATTTAATTTATGCATAAGCTTAGAGAATCAGAAACATAATTAGAATTTCTTGTAACAATCACCAATTAATTCTGTTATAAAATATAGGCTTTCTTATTTTTTTTACATGCTAATTGGTATCAACTTTACTTATGATCGTATTTATTCTTACTTACTAGGACTTAGTAGGGCAAAAGAAATTTGAGAATTTAGTCTTTTTATCATTTTTATGGAAAAAGACAAGGCAAAGAAGCGTACAGGTCACCTGATGGTAAGTGATCACCGCCTCCCACGACCCCGTGTAACACCAGAGGATCTATAGGTGCGTTGCCGGCCTATAAGATGGAAATAGATGTACTTTTTGAAGGTACCCAGGGCGTATTGACCTGTAAACACTATCCCAGATAGTTATCTAGTGATAAGACAGTTCCGTGCTCCCTTTTCAGCCGAATTTTCGAGGCATTGCTTGTTAAGTGGCGGAGTTAACGCCACTCTTCGCCTCGTCACCAAAGCGAGAAAATGAAAATATTAGTATTTCCATCCCTCTAGTGGAGATCCAACCCATAATCGTTGTGTTTAGTCGCTCGCTTGTGCCACTGCGCCACAAAGGCCTCATCCAATAAATTATATTTTTATAAAATGTATTCAATATGATTTTAATATATTTTTTCAATGGAAAATGTACTTTTCGCAATAGAAGTTTCTACGTGACAGCGACACTGGGTCCTTTGAGGGGCTCAGCTAGAAAACTGTTGCCATTAGCTTAGCAGATATAGTCCTTTGACTTTACTTTAGCCTGTGAGAGAACCAACCACATCTTGTAGGACTCGAACCTTTGCTTGTAGTGTGGGGTGGTTTGTATTTTGCTTAGTCTGAGCTGACTTGATTTTCGGTGAAATAATCCAATAATAGGTAGATCTTTTAACAAACAAATTTATTAAAATAATGCAAGTGCTTTTGACTTCCTTTCATAAAAAAACTATGATAAATTTTATAGTAACATAAAAAAAAGTATTTGGTAAATTGCGATTTTATTAACATTATTCCTTTGATGTTTTTTACTGAAATATTTTATACAAAAAATAACAGCATGCGTCTTTTATGTTCCTCGCGGTTCTACCGGACGATAGGTGAAACCATTCGTACAAATATTTAACAAATAAGTAAACACTGACAGGATTCGGAATCGAACCCACAGTAGTCGTCCATCGTCACTTAGACTTTATACAATTCCGTTCAAGTAGTTTCAAACAAATCTATATTGTTGGTTTGTGAATTATTGAAAGTAGAAGTCAGTATAAAGTAGTAGTTAGAGTGGTAATTATTAAAAATAATTATATACATTAATATTATTTCCTTATACCAAAGAAAGACTTATAAGTAACAGCAAATTACCAAACATAAAAGGGCAAATATCCGGTTATTAATATCACATATACACAAAGCACTTGGATTTGTTCCAACACTAGCACATCACTGTCACATTATGGTAAAATTATTAAATATATCACTATCGACTCTACACATTCGTCACTGCAGTTGATTTCAGTTAAAAATGGGTTATTAGGTATATTTCAAGACTGCGGGTAGGTCGGGCGGCGCTTATGTCTGAACTGGCGGCGCACACGCAGCGACACCCGGCCGGTTATTTTTGTGCTACGTATACAAGTAAAAATTATGTTATAAGTAAAACGTAACGATCAATGACCGAACCATTTTCTAACAGACTTCCTTAATAAATATGATGTGAGTAACCCTTTCTCCTAAGTAATACTTTTTCACACAATGCCTCTAGAATTCGGCAAAAAGTGGGGAACGGACCGAACTGTCTTAACATTAGGTTCCCTCTGCCTACCCTGGTGTGTGCGGGATACAGCGTAAAGCTAAATATTTTTTAATATATTGGGTACTCACGATTGTACCTTTTTTTATTTTGAAAGATGATATGTAAAATAATATCGTAATATCTTTATACAAAAAAATAATTATAATCTTCAATTTAATATTTTAAAGTATTGTTATACCTGTATGTTGTAAATGTTATTTAGTTTTTTTAATTAGTATTGTCTACAATAAGACTTCATTAACGCTTTTGTGAATATGCAATGAAATGTTTCTATTCATAGATTGAGCGAGTTCCTAGACCTTAATTTGGCTATATTCCAGACATTTTAATTTCAATTACAGCTATTAAAATACTAATTAATAGGTACTATGATTATACTAAATCCTTTCAAATTCTATTGGGTATGCCGCAAGTAAAAACATTTATATATATTTTATTATGAGTCGACGTAATTTAATAAAAAAAATAAGCTAAGCTAAAGTAATGTGCAGTAAGCATGTGTGTGTAAAGTTAATTTGGTGCATCACCGAGGGCCTTACGGTACGCCAGGCAAAGTCAAATGATCGGTTTTGGAGCTATCTGCATCATACTCTACAGAGCAGGCAGATATACTAGCTGACCGCCAAAAAGTGGTGCTGTAGTCACCAGGCCCACTAATTTCATAATATGGTTACGAAAGGAAAGATTGTGGATGAGTTGCAAGTACCGGCGGCACCCCAGTCGAAACTATTGAGGGAGACGCGTCCGTAGTCCGTAGCCCTAGAGAAATTATTTTAGTTGTGGTGCGATCTAGCCAAAACTAGATTGGAGAAGGGACGCATTTTATTATGGTGGAGCTTGGCTAAGATCCGGGAGCTGGAGGAGGAATCCATCAAAAACCTCACCCACTAGAGTCCTAGAGATTCACTTGGCTATTTATTATTTATCACGTCTTTTATTCAGAAATAAGAATAAGTGACAAAATATGACCTTAAGTTAGATTATACATATCACAGAGGTTATACATAATTCAAAAATAGACCTTAATTAAGTACTTCACCATAAATATTGATTTTTGGGAATTTGATTAACATTCGAATAAATATTCAACCATAATATAAATGAAAAGTGGCTACGAATAATTAAAATTTGTAAATAAAATTTAAAAAATGAGAGTAACATATTTTTGCAGTTTTGATAATTCAATTAATCAATAAAAATTAGTTTGACCATTACATATTTGTATCGTATATAAAAGTTGTACATTAAAAAGTGAATATGCAACTGCAAGACATAGACTAATCCTTTAGGCAATCTGTGTTCAGCCATTACAGACATAGCTGACATTAACCTTATGTCAACATTTATATAACGTCAAACTTTTGTAAAGTTTCAGTTTTTTTGACATTTATATTTTTGTTTGTTGTGATTTTGTTTACTGTATGTATATATGAATTGTTTATGTGTAACATACTAGCGGGATAAAATCTAGTACAAATTATTTGATGATGGAAGACAATAAATAAAGAAGTATTTTTCTACAATGTACACAAAGGTAATAATCGTATTATTTATTTAGAGGTTAGAATAAAAAGTATAAATAATAAAATATGCTAAAACTATTGAAATATGTTGTAGTTATTGATTATTAATAAATGAAATATGTTGTTCATGTAATTCATGGCTATTATTGTATTAATTAATAATCTATTCTATACAAATAAAATTAAATATCCATATTATTACATTATTAGAGTAAGAAAACGTTCGTTTCAGAATCTTTAGATCAACTATTTTATCTACTTATATTATGATAAATAAAAATAACTTATACAAAAAGAGAATGGCTAAATGGGTTACCAAAAGTACACATATTTGACTCATTACATGATTTTTTTAATATATTTTTAGTATAATTTGGTAGGACGTAACTTTCTTTTATAGAACATAAAACGAAATGCTTATTAGCTTTCTATAATAAACCTATTAATATTGGTAATTTTAATATATTTCCTTAAGTTCTAGAAATTGATGTGCTAGAAAATATATTTATCTATTCCTAAACTTTACTTAGGAGTTTGTTTTCATAAAATTACAATTGAAAAATTTAAATATTTTGTATTATTAAAAGGCTATATTATAACTTATATATATATACTAGTATATATATATACATATATATATATACATATATATATANGTGGGTGATAATTTACTTAAATATTGAGAATAAATTCATAATTAGTTAATTAATTACAAAAGATGTTTTAAGGAGTAAAATTAGAAATAACATTTAGAGTTAATAAAATGCTGTAAATATTGAATTGATGGTTTTGTATTTGTCAGTTTCCGGTGGCGCCACTTTGGGCTCGTCACCATTGTCAACGTCATTGTTACTTTATAAAAGGCCATGCGGGCGTTGTACGCTCAGTCGAGGCTCTGCCACGGCTCGGAGCACTACTCGTGCTCCACCGCTGGTTAACCTCGACTATTTAAATTATTAATGTTGTTAAGACCTATTTGTAATTATACTGGACAGTGAAAGGCGAGTGTTGATATATCGGAAAGGGATCCCTTAAGCCTACTCCTGGGGTCACAAGTCCCAGGCACTACTCCAAGCCATCATTTAAAGAATAAGATAATGTTGTTATTATTTTCCTGGTAATTTACTATGTTTCCAGTTATTGTTTGGTTTATTTATTTGTTTTATTTATTTAATTTAGTAGATTTACCTATATATTTAATTTAGTATTTCGAGTAGAACCAAAGGCCAGTACATGGTCAGAGGTTCTACTTGTTTATTTTTAATATCTATTACGCCCTTTTAAATCCGACATATATATATATACATATATACAGATAGATATGCACATAATTATATATAAGTAAATCTCTTTACTTTCCTGCATTTGCCACATTATGTCAAGTAGGCTAGATCGAGCAAGGGAGCTAAACCGAGAGAAACCAGTGTCAAGACAAGACAATCTCCACTTTGCCCACAATTCAGATTAGACTGATGTGTAGAGTAGTAGAACTCAACACTACAGCTGAATGGAGAAATGAAAATTATTATGATCATAACAACTAGTAGGGATCAAATGAAATCATAAAAAAAAAATATTGATATTTATATTAGGCTATTGTGTTATAGTGGGAAAGACTATAAACATGTTGGTAGTGCACCCACTAAATGCAATGAATTATGTTCAATTATATATTAAACATTATGTGTACTTTGTATATGCAATCTAGAACTCAGCTTTTATGCATTTAACTTTATGTTCACTCCACCATACTTTTTATTGCTAACAGTATACTGAATTGTAACTACTGATGACAATCCATTCTCTGCTCTGTGCTTGGTTTCAAAGCATTATGTTTTAAATGGAGAAACTGATGTCTTAGGCTTAATATTAATAAAATTTCTATAAAAGAAAGTTCTATAAAAGAAAGTTACATCCTACCAAATTATACTAAAAATATATTAAAAAAATCATGTAATGAGAGTCAAATATGTGTACTTTTGGTAACCCATTTAGCCATTCTCTTTTTGTCTAAGTTATTTTTATTTATCAAATTATAAGTAGATAAAATAGTTGATCTAAAGATTCTGAAACAAATGTTTTCTTACTCTAACAATATAATAATATGGATATTTAATTTTATTTGTATAGAATAGATTATTAATTAATACAATAATAGCCATGAATTACATATATATATATATATACCTATACTATAAATTCGAAAGTAACTCTGTCTGTCTGTCTGTCTGTCTGTCTGTCTTTTACGCAATCAGGGCCAAACCGCTAATTTAATAGTGATAAAATACTCACATAGAGATACTTGAGGGTCTTGGGATGAACATAGAATACTTTTTTTTCTCATATTTGTAATATTTGCGATATATACCAATATATTAAAATACTTATTAATTTGACATGCAATTTATTTCGCCATGTTTATAACAATCGCCGTTGCTAAGCAACGATTTGCAAAGTTTGTTGTTAGGAAACGTCACCCAAAATAAGTTTGCACTATTCTCCAATAATCCGCGTTGATATATACTATAGGTAAAGATTTGTATACATTTACAGAAATTATATGATTTCTATAGTTTAATATTCATCCTTATGAAAATAAATATAATAGTCACTTTTAGCATTTCATCTAGATGGAAATTATACGTAAGATGGTTTACTGTATAACAATTTAATAAATAATTAAGGAGATGTCAGTGATTCGGAATGACCTAGCCTACGAGTGGTAGGTATAGTATGACCGACGCGAACGGGCAGA